>VZRS01005791.1:4327-33726 GCA_013398055.1 Ifrita kowaldi
CGGGAGGCGGCGGGAGGAACCCACGGGCCCGCGGCCGCCTCGCGGGGGCTCTGCCGGGGACCCTGCGCGCCGGGCCAGCGCCGCCGCGGGCTGTCCCGCTCCCCACCTCCCTGTCCCGGGTGTCGTTCGGGAGGGGAAGTCAGAGCCGCCCGCCTGAGCCGCCCCTTCCTCCGCAGGCCTCCGGGACGATGACTTTCCAGTGGACGGCAGTGGCTACCTTCCTGTACGGTGAAATCGGAGTAATTCTCGTGCTTTGCCTGCCATTCATTTCTCCGCTGAGGTAGGAGGACTTCGGTGATCTGTGCAACACAGCTCGCTCTTCTCACCAGTTGGGGTTATTTTACGCCTCTGTTTTCATAAACATGGAGCTTTGCTGCATCCTAAACTAGTTGTGGGCAAAGCCGAAGGATTGCTGCTTGGGACTTGAGTATCAGGAGCTGCAAGAATCGCAAGCCTCTTTAAGGAGCTTTGTGTTTTCTGCGCAGTGCTGATTCATCCGAGAGCAGCGGTCGGCGTGCCCAGAGCAGCCCCCTGCTTTGCTTCAGCAGGTGGGACGGCTTCTCCCAGAGTTCTGGAACAGGCAGCGTACAGGAAGGCATCTGGCAGTAATAAATGAGAGGAGAATGCAGGTTTTTTCAGCGGTTGCTTGTCACTTTTGTGAGGTGCTGTTGGAACCCTGAATTCTGAGAATTACTCTGACAAGCAATGATTCTCAAAAGCACACTCCATTTGATCTTAGGCCTTGGGAAAAACTTCCCAGACTGTGTGATAGTACTGAGATTGTTGCTGTGTAATTAAAGTTATATCACTGAGTGAAATATGTAGAAATGTAGAACTTTAGGTTTGTGGCAATATGGAGGATTTTCAGTGTGGATTTGTACTTCTTCTTTCTTCTTCACAAATCTGAGTTTTCTGGTATTGGTTCAAGAAATCCACAGTGTAGGTCATGAATAGGTATTCATTGTATTTGAAGTAAAAACATACTACTTAACAATTTATAATTGGGCAGATTAGAGTATAAAAGACCTTGGAAGTAGCACTCAGTGGCCATTTTTCACCTTGCTAACTAAGAAGCACACCCCATGCAGCTGAGTTACAGGTAAGAAAATACTAAAACCAAGACCAAAGAAATACCATTGTCTCTTGCTTCCCAATTCAAACTCTGAGTAAAATGGACTCACGAAAACAAAGAAAATAACCACGGCACAAAACCGATAAGGTGCAACGTTATGTTTTGGTGTACACTAGACATTGTGGGTGCTGAACAGATGAGACATCAGATATTCAAAGCAAGCTGCAAACTGTGTGTAAGGCCCGCAAGAAATTTGTGATCACTTGTTTAAAAAAACTGAACCTGAGTTTGAAGCAGAAGGTTCAAGACTACTGGGATAAGGGCCTCTGTAAACTTATATGCAGATTAAGAAAATAGTACTACTTCTGGAACACAACACAGACATTAAGAAAATAATAAATTCTTGTAAAATAAACGCACGTAGTAAGGGAAAGAAAAAAAAAGCATTTATTACCTTTACTGTATGCAAAGGCTTGACTTACAGCATTATCTTGTTTCCTGTAAGTAGCTCTTCAAATTTGGTAATATTATTTCTCTACAGGAAATAAAGCTAGTTTCTCTGCAGGAGGCAAGAGAAGCAGACTTATGATTTCTTTTCAGAATATTGGGAAGTCTTAAGAACCAAGCCTTCAAAAAAACCCACAACCCTCCAAAACAACAAGCAGGATAAAACTTTAAAGCTTTTTTTTTTTTTTTAAATGCTGCTGTTTCAGCGGTGTTCTGTGAAAACCCTTGCATGTTTGTTTCCTGCATCTTTAGATATATTTAGAATGATGTAGCTTTTACTATCCTCTTAAGGAACAAGAGTTGTTGTGGAAAGTCTGGTTTTAATTACTTAAACCTGTAGAGGAGTCTTGAAAACGACTGGCTCCTCCACAGCTGGTACCAATGATTAGGCATGCTTCATCAGCTTGAGAAATTGAAACTGTTCTAAAATCTAATTCAACTTCTGCTTTTTTACAAGATGGCTTGCGAGGAGTTCAGCATTTCAACATAGACTATTGAGTTGTTGTATTTCTTATTGTTTTCTAAGCAAAAGTGCAACTATGTAAGAGGAGAGGAGTATTATGGGAGTCGTAATCATCAGATTATTAATGGCTTATGTGAGGAAACTAGTTGCAAGAATTTCTTCAGGCTGATGTCACAAGCAGAATACTTTGGGAGTATTGAAATATGTTTCACTTACGATGCAAACAGAGTCCAGTGTTTGTGGCTGAAAAGCAAATTCGTAATGTGCAGCTGTACCAAAATTTTTTCAAACATTAAACACAGTGCTTTTAGTTATATAGAAAGGATAGATTTGTGTGCTTTGTTTGGAGCATTGAGCTATTCCTATGAACACTGGTTTTTAAAAGAGTGAAATCGCTTTATCCCTTCTGTGATATGTGCAATTATCTTCTTAACAAAACTTGCAGGGATCTTGTAGGGTTAAAAATTAGATTTAGCTGCTGTGACAGTACCAGAGGGCAGCAGCTCTGCCTGACGCATCTTGGTGGCCTGGGAGCTGATTCTGTCAGCAGTAAGGCATGCATGTTTACTGACAGGTGTGAAACTGCTGTTCTTGGAAGTTTTGATTTACTCAGTTGTCAGTCTTCGAATGGATTCACTGTCTCTCTTGTGTGTGCACATTTTTTAAATAGTGTTTTTCAAATTTGCTAGCAAGTTTATAAGTTCCTGGGGAACAAGTAAATTGACACTATAAAAATGCAAGTACACAAAGAGATCTGTTCTACTAGGTCTAGTACATCTAAAATGGTGGCTAGTATTATGGTTTGGAAGGATTATATTTATATGACTTCTGCCACCAAAAGGATGTGGAGTTTTAGTAAATGTGAATGTCAGTACTTGTTGAGGAAAAATAAATGTGAAAATAAAACACCGGAAGATTTTCCCAGTAAAGAGATCCATATTTTTAGCCTGATTATAACTTGGCAGTGTAGTTTACCTAAGGTCATACCTCAAAGAATCACTTCTTAAGTGGAGGTCAGTATGGAGCTTAGAAAATTGCAATTTTAAAGAGTTAGCGAGTTGGCTTTGTTTGAGTTGTAGCTTGAAGTAGGCTTTTTGTTTGGTACAGACTATGGCTGTCTGCTGTAAAGAATTCAGATTATACTAAAAGACTTAAATGCACCATGTTAAAACATTGCAATTCTTTCTGGTGGAGAACCAGAAAGGACCATAGGAGATCATGCTACAGTCTGATTTAAATTAAATTCATAGTAGGTTGGAAACTGCTGTTAGAGGGCAAATTTTAACAGTCTCTAGGAAGTGTAGTCATAACAAAAGTAGGAAATTTTACCTCGTATAATCAGATGGTTAGTAGCATGTCTGTGTTACATCCATATGGTATGACTAGGTATTATTTCATTTTTGCAGTAGCACTGATTCTAACCTGCAGCAAAGGACAAGTAGGTGGTCTGTTATATCACTTGTTTCAATTCATTTGAGCACATCAGATGTTCTTTGTGCTGCAAGTGTGACTTCTGCCCTCCATGCAGCAGTATCAAATAGACAACTAATCGTTTAAAAAAAATTGTCTGCATCAGCATTGGCCTCACCAGAAGTCGCTTCTGTAGCCAGCAAATTTATGCTTGGGAAAGAAGTTTTAACCCTTAACAAAATATGAATGCAAGATTTGTCTTTTTTGTTGTCATTACAAGTTAGAATGTAGTAACAGTCCTTGTACTTCAGAGTTACACACTCATCAGCGTAAAAGATAAGCCTTCTGAAGAAGGATGGTAGAGAATTTCTGGAAGCTTTTAATTTTATTTGGCACCAAGAGGTATTAGTGGATAAAAATAAAAATAATGGAATGGATTTTACAGTCTTTACCCCATCCCTTGTTATAGTCAGGACTGAATACAACGTAATGCTAGCCAAAGTATAAGCTAAAATAAAACACATCTGCAGAGTACCTGCTATTGTGCAAGAAATTTGCAAGTTGAACCAACTGTTTTTGCCTGTATCAACAACAAAAAAGGAGAAGTTGGATTACTGGAGAAGTTAATGTATACCTAAATTACATTGCAATTAGAGGAGCTGTTTAGAGACCTTACACAAGTCTCTTATCAATAACAAGGCTCTCTTCTGTGAGGTTGTAATACTCTTCTTTTAGTGCTTAATTATTTTTGAATAACACAGTTCTGTTTTACAGATGGCAGAAGATTTTTATGTTTCCTCTATGGAGCAAAATGGCAGTATTTTGGAACAAGATGTTCCTTACAATAATAGTTCTGTTGATCGTCTTGTTTCTTGGTAAGTGTTAGATAATTTCTTAACAAATGGGTAAAAGAAACTTGGTACATTGAGTTTATATCAGTAAATTAATGGAAGGGATTCAATCTTAGTGTAAGTCAGCTGATTTATTGAAAAGTTACACCGTAGAATGAAAGAGGAGAGGGCTAATACTGCATCCACATTGGGAATCCAAAAGCAATTGTAATATCCTGAGTGAATGAGAAGGAAAAATGGAGCTTAGTCTGGGCTGCTGCTTGGTTTCCCTTTCTCACACAGGTAATTGAACTTGTTTGACACCAGAATTTGGCTGAGCTGCACCTCATGCAGTAGATGGCACTCTTTCTTTTGGTTGCTGTTGAAACAGAAGACCAGAATATATCAAAGCACTGGGCTAATTGAATACTTTTGCTCAGCACAGATACAAAACAGCTGCTGGCTACATTTGTTATGAGCAAATCCTCAGGTCTATGAAGTAAGAGTAAAGCTTTAATGGTTACCATATGCCTGACTGATTTCATTTAATGTCTGCCCTGACTGCTTTCTGTGGTAAGCATCTCCTGTATTTCAGTGATGAAAGTAGTTCTCCTGTGTTTCAGGGATGTTAGATAGTTCTCCATGGATAAGCGTTTCCAGTGCCTTAGAATATACATGCTACTTAACTCCAAGCTACTTGGAATAGAAAGAAAAAATGCATGGTTTTATTTTCTACTGAGGGAAACATGCAGATGCACTTACATACATAACAATGTCAGACCAGGCTACAGTACTATATTCTTAATATTTAAAGTACCAGAAATGCAATAAACTTATAAAATTATTTCTTAAGATTATGTTTAGTATTATCCTTAAAAGTAGGTCTTCAGTAAATGGCTTGAGATTGGGAACTAATGTATATCATTTATTCTCTTGAACTGCTGTTGAAAACTTTGACCAGAGTTTAGTTTTGAGTTGGTGATGGTCATTGGTTTTGTGGAAAGATAGAATTGGGCTGAAGGGAAGCAGTGATGAGATACCTGCCCCGTAGGGTGAAGTGGTAGGTTACTGCAGGCCTAGACTCTTCCTATAGCACAGGGACATGCCTTTGTTTGCTCATAGTCTTCACTGCATAGTTTGAAGCTTCACTTCAGGGGTTTTATACCACCTAAATAACTCAGACATATGAAAGAGACAGTCATAAGTGATTATATTTACACGTGCTTTTCTTTGGAGTTGATTTTACCTGCTTAGACAAATGCAGCAGCAATTTAATAACATCTGGCCAAAATATTCTGCAAGAGCTGATGCCATGTCATGAAATGTGTGTATTTGTTGATGTGCAGGAAGAGACTTAAGGTGCTGTGTTGGTTCTAGGAATGTCTGATGACCTTATGTTTAAAGATTGTAGTATGAACTCTTTAACTGGGTTAGTTTTGGGGTTTATGTGGATGTAAGTCCCAATTATTTATTTTGAAAGGTGTTTGCAGTGTACTGGCCCTTTTCCAGAACTATCAGGAGTATGTCATGGATGAAAGGAAGCTGGAAGATGTATGAAAGGCAGATGAAAGAAAGCTGAGTTGTAGCTTTCCTCCTCCATTCTTTTTATGATGTTGTTACAGTTAGTTACTACTGATGTTCCTACTGCTGTGTTAATACAGTTTTCCTATTTTGATGGATGCTAAAGAAGTAATTTTCTCCGTCTATGATTGGAGCATAAAGTAGACACTTCTGTCATTACTAAAACACATGCGTGTCTTAAACCCCGTCTGAAGCAAATACTTGAGAAAATACTACTTTTTTTGCTTCTCTTTCTCTTTTCTCACTGTTTGTCTGCTGGGGAATTTTAGCTCATTTGTCAGCAGTGACATTTTGACACCGTAGGGTCTTTGGTAACATCTGTGGAGTGACTTGCTTTGGCCTGATCCCTGGTGGCTGGGTACAAGCATTTGAAATACCTGTTCAAGCATATTTTGTGCAATGGTTTGTCATATTTCTGGGAGTATGCTAGAGCCCTTCATGATTTATCAAGACCAGTCTTTAAAATGTATGGATAACATAATTGATGTCACTATTGGTCCTATTACTGTTTGCTGAGCAGAGAGTCCGAATATGTATTTCTAGTACTGTGTCTGGTTTAGCATACATGCACACCTGCAGATGTGAATAAGAACAGACTGTTTTTGTTTGCAGATGCTATTAGAGAAGTCAGGAAATACTCATCTGTTCATGTGAATGAAAAGGCTGCAAATGTCAACACCAGTGCCTTTGATCATATTCAGATGAAACTCTTTCGATCGCAAAGAAACCTGTATCTCTCAGGTTTTTCCTTATTTCTTTGGCTGTAAGTATAACATTTTTCTAATGTTTACATAGTATGTTTGTTACAGGAACTGTTGTAGAAAGTAATTGTAAAGTAAAGATCAGAAGGACAATTTCAGGGGATTAAAGAATTAATTATGACCAGGTTGGCTACAAGGCAAGTAAGATCAGGGAAAACAATACCTTACAAATGTTTGAAAATTGGAAGGATATGTGAGCAACACATGGAGGGAAACATTCTGAATGCTGGAGAAAACATGTATTTTGCAGAAGTTTCTTTGGGGAATACTCATTTCCTTCCTTAAACTTACACCCTTTGTTTTGCACATGGAAAACTGGAATAAGAAACCCCTCAAAAACTAAAGTACTGTTAAAATAATACTAACTGGCAAGCTGGTGTCACTGCACCCTGCTGTGTTAAGAAGCAAAGCTTGAGCCTGATCTGAGCCACTTCAGCTCAAGCATGAAGTTAAGAACTGTAGGATAATATTCTGGCTTTTAAGGAAAGTTTCAAATGTATTGCAGATCAAATGCTTTGTGGCAACTTGCCTACTATGGTATTATGATCTTAAGTCTGGTATCCTTTTCAGGATGTTTAAGTACAGCTAACGAAACAGGATAAAGGAAAGGGCAGTTCTGTACTGTCCGCCTGTAGCAGCCAAAACTACCTGTGAATCAGTAGCCACAACAACCTGCAGATTGTATGAGTTGGGCAGGGAGCACATGAAGTCACTGGACACTGATAATGTAAACAAATGGAAACAGACATGTTGGTCTGATGATTTCCTATTTGTGCATTTCTGTGGTGACTTGCCAAGGAGTGTTGGTCCTCTTAGGAGTTCCTTCAGTGAGCTGCTTGACATTGCCTCAATACTCAAGAGGAGCATAGAACAAGAAAATGGCAGACTTATGACAAACTTCTTCCCCTTAGAAGGGGAATTTTAGCCATTTTAGCAGAGCATTGAGCATAAAGAAGTGTCAAGGAAAAATAAATATGAGGCTTGAGCAGAAAAACCTTGGAAAAAATAATGTGGCTGTAGCCTTGCTCAGTAGTGATAGGAATGCATCAAGTTCTATGTCCTCCTGCAGAAAGGTTAAGTAAATATGCGCAAATATGTTTTTAAACTCTTATCCAAGAGGAATAGCTGGATTGTGTCCTACACAAGAATTGGAAGGTGGTCTCTCAGGGTCCTACTTACATTCAGCTTCCAAGGAAGAAAAAGTTGTAAAGTGGTCCCAGTAGATTTTATTTTGTATGAAAGCTCTGCTCTTGAAGAGGTTTGCTTGAGGTTTTTTGAGCTGCTGGCCTTTCACCAAGATTTAGGAGAAATAAGCACTCATCCAGTAGTGGCTAGATCAAAGGACTTTCCTTAGTAGAGCTGTTTTGCTTATCCATGAAGCAGGCATAATGTCTGTCGGAGAAGTTGAGGAAAGGTGTTCCTTGGGTTTCCTTACCCTGCACTGCTGTACCATCACCCAACCAACATGAGACCCCATCTAGTGTGAATGGGTAATTCATTCTTTGTGTCAGTTTTGGTTCATTTTAGCACATCAGCCAATAGGAGAATTCCGTAAGACTGGTAAATGGCAGTTCATGAAATGGAGGAGGCTGGGAGCTTGTCACTTCTGGCAAGACAGCAGCGGTTGTGGGGTTCAGCGGTTGCAGAGCATTGGGTACAGGTGAGGAGAATTACCTATCAGTGGAGGTATTTGGGCCAGCTGAGCCCTCATCTGCAAACTGCACAGAAAAGAGGAGGGTCATAAACCCTAAAGACTGTCCCCTGGGAAGGACAGAGACACCCATCTGCTAGTTTGACCTGGTCCTCTGTTAACCCATGCTGTACCAGAGAGGGATAGGAAGAGCTGAAAACTAAAGAAAATCTCAAGAAAACATGAGCCCACTGCTCACTGGGGCCTTCTAGGAGAGTCAGCAGGGAATATAACATCACTCCCAGTAGTGAAAGATGCAGCTTGAGAGTACTTAGGCCAATTGGGCATACAAAAGTCTGTGGCATCCTAGGATGGCAGAGGGAGTTGGCCAATGTCATTGCAAGGCTTAGTTTGAAAGATCACAATTCTGGAGAGAATCCCGGTGACTGCAAAAAGGCAAACATTGCACCTGTCTTCCAGAAGGATAAAAAACTGGATGTAGGAAGCTGGAGACTGGCCTCCCTGGAAAGATTATGAAGCAAATCTTGCTCAAAGACATCTTCAGGGTCATGAAGGACATGATGACTTGGAACAGCCATCATGGACTTACTTAGGGAAGATGATGCCTTACCATCCCTGTTGCCTTCTGCAGTGAGGTGAAGGGCTGTGTGGATAAGGAACAGTATATCCCTTTTGTAAAGCATTTGACATAGTGCCTGTTAGTGTCCTGAGAGTCTAACCATGGAGGGACATCGACTGGAGAAATGGAGAAAAAAGCAGGTGGAAAATTCCCTGGACCTTTGGACTCAAAGGATAATAATGATGTAAATTTCAGCTGGTGCCCCTCAGGGATTGGTACTGGGCTCGGTTTTGTTTAATGTCCTTCTTAACAACATAGGTGATAGGATTGAGTGTGCTTCAGCAAGCTGCTCACAGTGCCAAATCAGAGTGGTTGACATCTTGGAGAGCAGTGCTGTTTTTCAGAGGGAGCCAGAAAGGTTGAAGGAATGTGCTGACAGAAATCTCATGAAGCTCAGCAAAGGCAAATGCAAAGTCTGACATTTTACAGGATAATCATATACAGCATCCAGGCTGGGGACTGGCTGCATGTCTGGGTAGGAAACAGTTTTGTAGGAAAAAAACTGAGGATCCTGGTAGGCAGCCAATCCTGTACTGAGCTGTGATAGCAAGGATGTAGTCAGCAGGTCACGGAAAGTGGTTATTCTGCTCTGTCTGACACGTGTGGTGCTGCAGCTGCAGGACTGTGTCCAGTTCTAATTCCTCAAAATACTGGAGTATTGCAGTGGGATACAGAGAAAGTTGGAGGCTGAAATACATGACCTGTGAGGAGATGATGAAGGAGCTTGGCTTTCAGCCAGAAAAGCAGAGACTTTGAAGGGAAGATCCCATTGGTTTCTATGTCTGTCTAGTAGCAGAAAAGATGGATCCAGTTCATCTCAGTGGATCCAAAAAGGAATGACAAGAGGTAACAGGGATCTGAGATGTTCCGACTTGTGGTAGAAAAGTACTACTACTATCAAGAGCGGTTAAACACTACAACAAGGACCCTGAAGGATGGTGGAATCTCCTATCTCTGAAGATGGTAGGAGGTCAACTGGACAAGCCTCTGAGCAATCTGCTCAACCTGTCCTGCTTTGCATGGGATGGAAGCCTCCTTAGACCTACATGATTCTGTGATTCTCTTTTAGTTATGATGTTTTAATGATTCCTGCATCTCTGAGTTAATAAGCAGTAGTAAAACTTGCTAACCTTTGGAAAAGTAGTGACATGGAGACCTTAACTTCTTTATTAACCTCCAAAATAGTAAGAAAAGGAGCTTTCAATGACAAAGCAAGGGGCTGGAGGGAGGCTTAACTTGAAAAGGTTTATTAATACTCTTCCAGTTATGAAAAAGCCAATTACTTGGATTTTCAAATTTCATTGAAAAGCAGCTGCATAGTTACGTTATAGGCATTAATTTAACTCAGTGTTGTGTTACCTTGATTCAGCAACATTTGAAAGACTTCAAGATGAATAACGAAAGTTGTGATGCAAAGAAGCAATCACTAGATCAAATCAAGGGAGGTATTTGCAAAGCTTAGAATTGAGGTTCCATATGAGTGCCGACATCCATACATGTTCTGATTTAACTGTATTGACAGTACTTTGAAGATTAATATGCTCACATTGCTAATTTTATTCTTGCAAGGCTGTTTATGAAATTGTGAGGGTTTTTTTTCATTGTACTCATTACCGTAACTTGTTGTTTGGCTCTTGCGTTTGGAGATCAATCCTGTTAAAAATACTGGGTCATTTAACAGTATTTAAACAGCCTTTAAGCAATCAGGTCTCTGACACCTTAATGGCTGGGGGTATTTAGGAGGAGGTTCTGCATCAAGTAAAAATCAGAATATCAATGGATGAAAATATTTTCAGTCTCTCCTGTTACTACTGTTTGTCACTGATGAGCCTGAATGTTTCCCTTAAGGTGCTTAAACAGCCCTCTTCTGGTTTTATTTTTACATCTAATGCAGAGAGAGAAAAGGGTTTGTTTTGGTTTGTTGGATTTTTTGTTTGGTTTTATTTTATTTTTGTTGTTTTGGTTTTCGCTTGTGGTTTGGGTTTTTTTATTATTTGTGCTGTAAATTACAGCTCTGTTCACTGTTTTTCTTCACCAGTGTATTGAGACGTACTGTTACCCTTCTTACTCAGTTGGCAAAAGAGATGGCATCTCATGCAGCTCTGGAGACACAAGTAAATGATGCTACTGAAGCAGCCAAAAAATACATGGCCGAGAACGAAAGGCTGCAGGAGGTACCTTTGAGCTTCATTAGTAACCTTCTTGTACAGCAAGTAGTTAGTACAATGTACTCTGAGGATGGTTTGCTACAGAATGCTTGTTCTTTTTTTTCCTTCTGGTTGAAAAAGGAAGAAAAATATTTTTACAGTATGTAATTCAGAATACTGAACACAAACTATTGTAGCATTTTATTAACAAAGGAAACTGAAGTAAACCAAGTAAATGAAGTTCTGTCTTTCCAGTACAAACTTCATCAAAGTAGTAATAGATTCTTAATATATCTCTCTGAATTTAGTCATAGCAAAGTAGAGGGAGACACTAATTTTATTCCTTTCATCCCAAACAATTGCCTGTTTAGGTCAAGGCTGTAGCAGTCCAGGATAAAAAAGCCTACTAAATACTTGTTTTCATGCTGACTGTTTCTTCTTAATAGGATTTTCTCCAGTCTTGAAATGTATTTTCTAATTTGAAAAATTAATCTTTTGTTTTTAATGTATTTTGTATTCTTGTATCTTTTTATGGTGGATCAGCCAACTTCGTAATACTTCCCCTTCTTAGTAGGACACTGTTGCAGTATTAATGAGAATACTACCAAAAATTTCTTACTTAAAAAAAAAGACTAGTGGACAAAAGAGATGTTATTTTTATGCAAAAAATGGTTAAGCTGTGGTTCAATACATAATTGTATTCAGGAAGGAAAGTCATCAAAGCTAATTAAGATAAACGTATGAAATCTTTTCTTGTAACTTATTAGTTTGACTTCTGTTTGAAGAGACTGAACCATACGCTAGAGTTCAGACATCTAGACTTATGAAGACTTTTAGAGTCTGGCACATTGTCAAAACAAAATTCCCTGCAGGTGTGTACAGGTTTCCTTCCAGTTTGTCTAAAGCAGTGTCTATGGTTACTGGCACTGTAATTTTTTTGTAATAAATCTTCATAGAAGACTCTGGACAAAAAGTACTAGAAGGGATACAAAAAATCCAGTTGTTTGAGAGGTGTTGTAAAACAAGGATCACTAGTCTGTCTTAGGTGTTTTTCAAGTATAAAATGATTCCAAAATTTTGGGATTTGGTATTTTGTCAAAATGATCCAAATTCCTTCCCTCAGCCATGGAATTTGTCTCTTTACTGCCTATGGGTACGTTTTTTTCTTCTCTGTCCTGTTGGGATTTTGCCAAAAGTCCTCTTTTTTGTTCTGCTTTCACGTTCTCTTAGCAACACATTCTCTCAGCCACTTGCAAGTGATAGCCAGAAATTGGAAACTGTACTCCTGTCTATTTTGTGTATTTGATAGCATGCTTTTTAAAAATACGGGTAGCCACAGGTACAGGCAACATGCTGTGGCAGGATCTCCGTTGTGATGGATGTGGGAAGTGTTCAGGATTGGAATATTTTAACTTTATAGGCATCCTATGGCTTAGGCTTCTCTGTGGCTTGGCCCTGCATTTGTGTTTATTTACAAGTGTGCTTCATTTCACCGTTGGAGGGAAGTGAGAGCAATTGCACATAAGGCACTGGCTGCAAGTATAAATACTGTGAGTTTACTCTGATGTACAAAGTCTGCACTGTCTCCTGTTCAGAGGTTCCACGGAGCACAGGACTTAAGATAAAAGTTTACAGAAATAGCTATTTGCATATTAATAGAGGTGAGCACAAAGGAAAGAAGACAATTGGCTATGGTTTCGTTATGAGCAGTTAAATATCATCTCTGCTCTTTAATTAAATAGCTTATGGAAAATTTTTTCCAAAAGCTGTTTTCCTTGGATTGTTTACCAGTCTTTATAAACAGTTTTTTTTCTTCTTCCTAAAGTAATCTTTCCCCTTTGCTCCTGCCTGTGCCTGGTAAGCTCTGATATTGCTAGTTCACCTAACAGCTGTTTGTCTCCATTGTTTTACTTTTCTTCTTCCTGTTAAGCATTTACCACTTTTTTTGCTATTACAGAGATGATGTGTGGTTAGATAGTAGAAGCTTTATGAGAAAAGGGTCTTGTTATGGGATCTAATCTTACACCTTGAGACCATGCAGAAGTATAGTAGTGCCAGCATTTTTGGAGTACAGGGAATATATTGCTCTTGCGTCAAGCATTTACAGGGCTCCTCCTGAATCCTTTCCTAGTTTTTGTCTTGAATTTCACTGGAAATAGAATCTGGATATTAGAACCATTCGGAGTCTGAAGTAGCTGCAAACCTACAAGGAGAGAATTAGAATAAATTACTAGAACCCGTTGCACGTAAACATGGCAGCGTTCTGTCACTGCCAGTCCCAGTGTGTATCTTCTGAAAAATCCATTTATAAGTGAAATGAAAGTTGTACACTTGGTGCAGACATGAAAAGTACTCTTACAAAGGAGATAATGTCTATTGCAGGTATGCCATTACCTAAAACACTGAGCTTGTTTATTTCCTTTTTTTTTTTTTTTTAATTTGGGAGGATTTTTTTCTAGAATGACTATCTGCCTGTATCAGGTTGACATTTGATAAAACCTAATGCTTTGCAAGATCAGGGCTGACATTCCCTGGGTATTTTTAATTAATATCAGACTAATGAAAATAAAACTAATTGTAGCAACTGTGGTTTTTAATAGGCCTTGAGTGGAAAAGGACATGGTAAAAAGAAAGCGTTAACAGATGCAACTGAGGAAAAGTTGAAGGAGGAAGTTGAACATTTGAAAGCAGAACTGCAGAAGACATCAGATGGTATGTATTAGTTAGGACTTCTTTGCAAATAGGAAAAGTGTGATTTCAATACTGAATGTCAAAAAAATATTCTAGGTATAGCGTGAACTAACTTCATCTGTTTCCAGAACACTTGGCATGGGGCTTCTTTATATTTCACTAGGAGCTGACAAAATATGCCATTGCCATCCCAGTATTTTAGTAAATGTGTTCATTACGGAAGTACGTAAGGTATAATCAGAACACCTTAGTTAAGTTGTAATTATTAACAAATTGGACTGATATATTTTAAGTGGTGTCAACTTGTCTTCATCAATGACATGACCAGGATATGGAATCACTTGCAGGTTGCTTATAGCATCAGTTTGGTCTTTCATGTCGTACATAGCAACCACTCTCCCTGTATAAAATGGGGAAGTACTGGGGTTGAGGTTTTTTACTAACACAGGCTTTCTGTCAGCAGAAAAGTCCTTGACTAGTGTTCCAAATTTAGATATGTTCTGCAGCTGAGGTATTAAGATGTTAGCTTTTTAAAAATTTTTTTTGTTTACAAGGAAACACATCTTGCAATTTGTAACATAATCCTTTTGTTAGCAGCTTCCGTGTTTAAGGTTTAGGTTGTCAGAACTGCTTTATAGGCAGCCCAAATTGAGATAGAAGCAGATTTTACCTGTTTGGTTCTGTCTTCCTGAGATCTCTCAAGGTGTGTGATGCCTGTGAATACCTGCTCATCTGAAATCAGTGTTTTTAAGATAACACTGCCTGCAATCTTGTAAACATTAATCAGATGTTCAGACTGTAACAAAAATACAAATTTTCTTGCTACGAGATAGCATGTTATCATCAAAACATAGCCCCACTTTCATATTGCCTGGCACTGCTACAATGCTGTAAGAATAACAGCAAATATTTCATGAATCCTTTTTCACTGTCCACTGGGAATTCAAATAAAAAATGTAAAACAGCTGTTTTCAGCTGGGGTTGAAGCAAGAAGAATGTTTAAATAGAGAGTCTCATTAGTTCACGTTCTCAGGCATGTTTGATGGTGGGTTTTCCCTCTCCTGCTGTTTTCTTGCAGAAAGGGGGGAAAACAGTCTTTGAAGTGACAGGATCAATGGAAAATTTAAATGCATATGTTTTGTTTAAACTAACTGGTGGTATGTAACACTAATATAATATAAGCTTTTCAGTCAGGAATGCTAGAGAAAGCTATGGAATAAATAGATTTACCTCATGCTGCTTCAGCTTCATTCTCCCTGTGGGATGTTGTCCATCCAAGAGATGTATAAATTAAGGCATGCTTGAATCTTTTGTTAGGGCAAAAGTGGGAAAGAGGGTCTTTCTAGGGAATGAATAGGAAAATATTTACAGCCCTTCTCCTAGTGCCACCCCCCTTGTTGCCAAAAACCCCATGGGTGGTATGGGAATTACCATGGGCAGCTAGGTGGTGGTATGTCTGTCTTACCTTTTTGTAAGATTTCTTAAGTGTTATTTTGAGAAAATTGATAGCCAGAAAGCTTGAAGTACTTAATAAGAACAACTACATCTGCAGACACAGCTTTCTATGGAATGTTAGAGAGTGTGAATCAAATTTACTGTTTTCTTTTGAAATTCCTCCAACTGGGCAGGTGAATGTTGACTTTTGCATTCACTAAGTGTGAGCAATGCATTACACAAAATGAAAGTTGAGATTGGAAAGCTTGTTTTGCCTCTTCTAAGCAATTTGTTTCATGCTACTGAGCTCCTATGACTAAAATAACTTTTTCTTTGTGTCCACAAAGTCCAATCCATGAAATTGCAGGGGGGGAGTGAAGAGTATAAAGGGTGTCACGTAATAATGAAACAAAGCAAAACTAGTATAAAAATAAAAACTTGACTGGTTTTGATTTTGGAGGTTTTCTTCTTGTTTGTTTTTCAGCTAAAGTATTTGGATTTTGTTCTTGGTTGGGGGTTTGTGTTTGGGGTTTGTTTTTTTTTTTTNATTATCCATTGCTCTGGTCTGGGACACTTATTAAGCTCTGCTGATGCATGGTGATGTATTATTTTAGAGTAGGCCAGAAGTTGAAACGTGGGTTAACTCAGTATAGTGGCAGCCAGGCCAGGAGGAGTCCTAAATGTACACCTGCTTCACATTTAAGGAAACAGTTTAGTATCAGTATCAGATTAGTGCTGTAACTTCAAAGGTCATGCAAATTTTCTGTGAAGTTTTTATGACTGTATTTACAACTGGCAAAGAAAATACTGTATGTCTCCCTTTTCTGAAATTCTGATTAAAATTATAGTGTAGACAGATTATTGCAGACTTTCAGGAGACTCATCTCTAGTTCTTCAGCTTTCTACCTTTTACAGAAAACACAAGACTACTTTTTTTTTTCTTTGCTTAACAGTGAAATCCTAAGTTAAGAAGGCATTTTTCCACCTCCTGTGCTTTGAACAGGTGGGGAGGAAGAATCAAAATACAAGACTGAGCAGTGAAATTAGTAAAATCTGAGGAAAGGTTGGAAATTATTTACAAGGTTTTTGACCAAATTCATATTCTTTTCAGGCTAGATTTTTCTATTCCCCTTGATGCTTTTTTTTGCTTTATTTTGGAAATGAAGCAAAGAAGGCTAGTTCCTCACTACTTTATTGCAGACCCACATATTGTTGTCAGGGCTTTATAGGCACCCAGCAGTGGGGCTAGCACTTTTAGAGCCTAAATCCATTTTTAGCATACCTAGACATGTCATAACATGACTGTTCAGAAACCTTCTGAGATGGTATTTTATTGATGCACTTATATATTATGAAAATGTCTCATTGATATCTAGAAATAAATGTACATACTTGCAGCAGTACCCAGTACAGATCTGAGAATGTTTCTCCTGCTATGCATTAGACATGTTTCTAACAAAATACTGATTCAGATAATTTGAGGTTCTCAGTATGGCTATTGGCCTAGGACCAATAGGAATTTTGTGGGGAAAGAAGACATGCCATGATACTGTTTCATTTTGATGGTTTTGAAAACTATTCAAAAAACCACAACAAAACAAATTATCTGCAACTGGGCATGAGGGTGACAGAAGTTTCATAAAGCCTTGTGTCCTTACAGCAGTCCTTTCTTGGGGGCAGGAACAGGGCTTCATGAAATATGTACTGGCTCATCAAAGTCATTTATGTGCTTTTGAGCTTCAGTTCAACTTTTCCTGAAAATACTCTGCTTCTACATTGTTGTCATAGGCAGACAGTGGGGCGGGAGGAAATTCTAATGGAACTTCCATGCATCCTTTAAAGAGGTTTGTTCTGTGTACAGACTGTCACGAGCATTCTTTGTTTTCATGGTTGCATAGTGTTGTAGGAGACAGGAAGAAAGTAACAATTCATGTGGAAGGCTGGTTTTGAAATAGCTTCTAACTGTTGGCTCTTCTAGAAAGTATGCATGTACAGATGTACAGCTCTCACTTAAATGTGAAGATTATTACATGTTAGAAAGGTGTTAAAAAATACAGGCATTGGGAATACATTTCATAAAACTATTGTTGCAAGGGAGAGTTCAGTTTGGCTTTGGTGTTGTTGGGTATGCTAGTGCCATATGTAAAACTATGTTGAGCTTCACTGATGCACTCCAGTTTTTAAAAACAAACAAGTTGAAAGAATTGGCCACAGTCTTGTTATTTAGCCAATGGCAGAGGGAAGTTGAGAAACAAAGTCTGTCTTACTTATCCTTACTTTTTACAAAACTGTGAGATGATAACCAAGGGTGGGAGCCCTTGCAAGTGTCACATGTAGCAAGGGTTGATAGGTTTATTGATTGGAAGGGAAGGCTGCATACAGCAAGCATTATACAGTGCTTATTATACAGTGTTTATTTTACAAGGCTGTTTATGCCATCCGAAGATGCTATAACATCCCTTTTGTAACAAAATTTCTTTTGAGGTTGCAAAAGGTACTTGAAGCAAATTTGTAAATTTTTTGGCCCTGCCTTCTCATTTTAAATTCTGACCATTATATCTTAAGAAGAGAATTCAGAATTAGTATGGAATTGCTTGACTGGAGTTGTGTTCCCAGCCTTACAGCGTATTTGTTGGCAAATCTCTTGTGCCGTCAGTGCCTAAATTCTTAAATGTGAATAGCTCTTTTTTAACTTGAAAACTCTTTTAAGAGAGGGCTCTTTTTTACTCTTCAACTAGTCCAAATCATTTGGGTTGTAGGCTTGTATTGTGAGCAATGCTAATGTAAGTTCCAGATCGTTTCCTTAGTAGCAAGCACTGTAAGTCAAGCGATTTAGTCAGACCAGGACTAGTAGTTGTGCAAGGAAGTGCCCAAAGAATTATTGGGGTTTTTTGTTGCTGTTTGGTTTTGGTTTTAGTGTTAGGTTCTCCATCCTTGTTGAAATGAGAAGATCATAGAAATGCTACAGCTACTGGGCCATGGTAATGTAGCTCCCCAGAGCAGTCGTATTCTCCATCCTTAGAATTCAGAGCAATCTGAAGTAAACTGTCTGTCCTGGAATAGGATTCAGAGAACGTGGTGAAAGAAGGGCAAGTTCTCTACTTTTCTCAGACCATACATGTTGCATTAATTTATAGACCTTCAGTCACACATAAATGTAAAGGGATGAAGTTTTCCATAAATGTCTTCCATTGAAATACTGCCTTAGAAATAGTTTGTTGATTTTTCTTTGAAGGAAAAGAGAATGGATGAAAAAGGGTAGCCTACCTCTCATAGTACTGAGGCTGCATTCTGGGTTTGGAACTTACTGATTATTCCTCTCATTGGGTGCTTTAAAGTAGAAGCAGCATCCTCACCTCCTGCCTGCTCCTGATTGACTTGGTGGGAGGTGTCAGCTGTGGGGGCTTGCTTGCTGCCAGTCCAGCTGTTGTGCTCCTGTGAGGCAAAGTAACAGGCCAGATGGAAGCCAGAAATAATAACAGTGTATTGTGCACACAAAGGATCTCCTGTTCCCTGCTGGATCTGTGTTCATATGATAGGATCCATATGACAAACTGTACCTGACGGACTTGGCTGCACTGCAGTGCTTGTGCAACCGCAGAGGAGTTGGGCACTGCTGTGTGCACACTCTGCTGCTTCACAAGGCATCCAGGGAAATTGGTGCACTGAGGAATTCACATTGTCAAAGATGTGATGCTCCTTTTAATTGTGTGGCCCCAACAGGAATTAGTCTGGATCTGGTGGTTTGTTGATGTTTTGGGGGTTTTTGTCAATAGCCAACACAGGTGGAAAGGACGATGTGTTCTTTGCTTTTTCTTCTTCTAGGGTTGGGTGAGGTATTTCTGTCATACATCTGTTTTGGTCAAAACATCAAAACAATGCAGTAGCTTGTTTGCTTTCTTGATTTGTAGATACTTTTAGATATTTTGTTCATGTTTTAAAGATAAAGTAGTTTTTAGTTGCAACTAAAGTACTGTGCGGCTGCTTAAAAATAACTAAATAGTATTAGATCAATAACACAGAGTTACAACTTCTTCAGAAATGAGGTATTAATTTTTAGTTTACTATGTATAAAAACGTTCAAGCAAAAACAAGATTTATCTTTCTAATTAGCAGATTCTTGGAGAAGTGAAATAGCATATGTGTATGTTTTTTTTGTCTACAACTTAAAATTTGGGAGTTTATCAAATTGTCACAAGTTTATTTTACTGGTTTCCAAATTTTGCTATTGAGTATTTTAAACAGTACCAAGATCAGAGAGACAGTAAATGCAGGGAGGTTTGATTTTTCAGATGTATGGAAATACACAAGTTATTCCAAATACCAAAACCTTCAGAAAATTTGTATTGATGCTGTCAAGAGTGACTTAAAGGATGAAGGATAACTGTGGAAGAGTATGGAAATGAAAGAAAGGATTTAAAGAGAAGGGATGAATTTTTAATCATGTTGGAATCAATAGATGGAAGTGTTACTAACTCCAGTAAATCAGAATTTCAGAGTAGGTAAAAGTCCTGTTACAGGAAAACCACTTGCAGAGTTCTGAAATGAGAATTACTTTTCATCTATGCATTCCAATTAATTACTTAAAAATAGCAGAAATTCTGGGGGAGGGAGTTCTCCTTTTTGCATGTAGGAGAGTGGTCAAATCTCATTTCCTGATGTTTCAAGAACTAACATCTAAAGAGAGATCTGGTTCATACCAGACTGCTTGTTAGCTCAGTGCTTGAAAACCACATCTATCTCCTCATCTTTTGAGAATAGGCTTTTAGAGGTGCTGCAATTCTTGAGTGCCATGGAGGTCTCTGGGAAAGAAGAGTCTCTCTCAGGGAGTTCACAGTCAAAGGATAGATTCACACTTTTGGAACAAGGAAGTTTGCAAATGTTCTTTTTTTATTTGTGCCATTAGATTTGGTTGTTTGTGTTTTTTAAGTGGCCATGTGAGGCAGCCTTATTTGGTCATTAACAACATTTCTTTGTTTTCTCATGAATAGATCAAAATTTAGACTATGCCTGTGGTGCTACATCAGAGAACTATAACGATCCCTGAGATACCTATAGCAGAGGAATATGAAAATGTCTAAATGACCTTATGTAACAGCTTAGGACTAGTGGCTTTATGACACTTTGTGCTGTTTTACCCTGCATTGTAAAATAGCCCCTATGGAGTCCTAGGCTGTTTGGTACTGCAGCATAGATGTGATCTCAGTTTGTGTTGAGATGGAGAAGAGTAATAATTACTTTTTTCTCATGTTAAAAAGCTGTTCAGAGTTGTCTGTCATCCCACCACCATTTCTGCCTTTTCATCCATAAACTGATGCTGCTAATCAATTAACTCATGCATGGTAAAATACAGAACAGGGTAAAAAGGTGAGGTCTATGCTCCTATAATCATGTATTTATCTTCCTCCTTACCATGTTTTGTCGATGGTCTCAGTTGCTGTGTGAAAATCTTGCCCAATGTTTGAGTTCCCTCTTTGTTTTAAGAGGTCTGAGTTTTGATTTTGGAGTTGTAGAGTTTTGTTTTACTAAAACTGTCTCTTGCAATGTGACAGAACACTGTAGTCATCACTAATTGGTCACCTCTTTCAGTAGTTTATTGGTCTCACCCCTACTTTTCTTACAGGCCCTTCCTGTTCCTCGTGCTGATCTTCCTGAACATTGGCCGTTCTCTTTCTGCTCCCTGTCCTCAACTTCTCTTCCTGTGTCCATCTGTGATGCTGTGTCTTAAATTCTAAGCTTTTTTAGAGGAAGGGCTGTCTACTGCAGTGGAGCCCTAATGCACATCTAGGGCTCTGAGGAACTGCAGGAATACAAGTAATTATTAAAACATCAATTCTGATATTTTGCAGCTTTCCATAAGGCAAAAACTGAAGTGGCTGCAGTTAAAAAGCAGTCTGAAGGCCTTAGAAAAGAATATGATCATCTGATGAAAGAATTTGAGCAGCTTCAGGTAGGTGGCTCTGGATCGCCATACAAGAACTGTACAATTTTGAAATTGTACCAGCAAAATTCTGTTTGTTGGTATTTATTGTGCAAGAGAATTTACCAAAATCTTTAGTATAGCATAAAGTTACAATTGGCAGCATTCCTTAAACTTCTTCAAAATAGTAGAATTTTGTTTTGCAAAGTTACTAGCATTTTCTTTTTTGCACTTTGGTTGACAAAGCTCAGGTTATTAGCTTCAATTTTATTGTTACTTGGGAAATAAGATTCAGATAGTTTTGCATGTGATGATCAAACTGAAATACGGTAAGAAAATTAAGGGGGGGTCGTGTGTGTGTGTATGTGTGTGTGTGGCGGGGAAAGTATGTACATAATTTATAAAAGTAATTTTATTTTGTTTGCTCTTAAAACATGCTTTTGCAATCCTGGATTATAAATGTTGCAATACTGTTGATACCTGAGGATAAAAAAACCCAACAAACAGCCTAGGCTAAAAACAGGCTACTATAAAATTCAAACTGAAGTACAAAATGATTTAAAAAAAATAAACATGTTAAGCGAAAGTTCAATTAGCTGTTTGATCAAGTTTCTTATGTGCATGGCTATAACACCCATAAAATACACAGTAATTATTTCTGATAGAACTAGGAGTCTATACTCCCAATTTAAGTTGTTGGATAAGTGTTCATATGCTCCATGCCTAATGTCTGTCTCAAGCAAAATTCAGTAAAAATGAAAGTTAGCCTTTTTATAAGTAATGGTTTTGGGAGAAAATAAATTATTGTTAGAATTACGGTGACCTGCTTTTCAAAAAGAGTTGTTCAGTGCTGTGTTAATTTTTAAAAAGGCGGTTTTGACCTGGTTGTAATCTTTCTTTCCTCTACTCGGTGAAACCACTTACTCATTCCCAGCCTCACCCTGTACTCCTACCAAGATTGCTCAACTGCTTTGTGTTCAATTCAAGACCACCATGCATGGCCTGTCCTTGTTGTGCTTCCCTGTGTAGTGAGCCATAGTAGTCCTGCTGCATTTCTAACAGACTTGTGGTCTAAAACACACATCCTCACCATCTTCTGTTTACCTCTGGGTGGAAGAACAGAAGGTACTGAGCACACAGTAGACGCAGCTCCCAAGAATAAATCAGTTGATAGCAGAAGATGTTTTCTGCTGAGTTTGCTGCACAGCTCAGCTGTAGCACCAAAGGGAGCAGAACTAGGCTGCACAGCCTTGACTGCTGGCAGCAGAAGCTCAGGTGTGGTGTGGGGTAGTATTGATGGGACTGCAGCTTAGGTGTATGGTGAACAAATCAGGTGTGACTGCAGAGGGGCAAAATGCAGCGTCTGGAGTCAATGGTTTCTGATCTTGCCAAACTTAAATGATTTTTAATCTGTCTCTTTTCAGCAAAGTTTAAATCAAGCAGAAGGTAAGAAAGACCTGTAAGTGCATCTAAGACAGATGGCATCGCTACAGTTGCTTGAATGAGAAAAGTCTTGTGCTGTTGATGTTCCTGATGCATACCTGAAACAAAACTTAATTTTTCTGAAAAGCACATGCATTGCAGGTCACTATTCAGATTCTTCTAATACATCTTGGTTGCCAAAATGTTCTGTATTGCAAATAAAATGTTAAGTGGCTTACTGGATTTACTATGGAGTGTCACTGCTCTCGTGAGGAGAAACTCAAAAATCTTTCAATTCCACCTGGAGCAACCTGACTGTTTCCCAAGCTTTTGCCTCCCACAATGGTAACAGATCACCATTTGCTTGTGGCATTTGAGTGAGGTTGTATATCACACTAGATCATAAAAACACAATTACTTAAACATCCTTTGCTGAACCTGTTTGGAGTCTTAAAAATTCAGTTCCCAGTGGGTTGAAGAAGGCTGAAAGCTTTTTATCAGTGGAAAACTGAATGACAATCAATCAAAGGAAAACAAAGAAAGAAAAATGGCATTTCTAAATCCACCTCACTAGCTTGTGACTTTCACTTTAGCCACATGGATTTGAGTGTATTTTAACAAACAATATTTTGCATGCCTCTGATTTATTTTTCTTTAATATATTGGGATATTTCAGTCTTGGGTTGGCTGGTATTAGCAGTCTTTATTTTTACACTGTTTACATTAGTTTACTCCTTGTGTACCACCTAACTTCTTTTGCCTTGCGAAGTAAAAAATCTTTTTAAATGTAGATAGTTTGGTTTGTTTTGTTTTGTTTTCATGGATACAATACCTCAAATAAATGTGCACTGTTTTGCATAAAACCTTTTTGGCATTCAGAAAGTTGTTTTGAGTTTTATTTGTTAGTTGGTTCCAGTTTATATTTGAAAGTTTGATATGTTTGTTACATTAAAGGGATTGTTTTAAGTTCACGGTTTCTGGGTTTATTCTTGTAAATCTCTCCCATTATACTATCTCATCATAGTTAATAGTTATATGCACTAGGAACAAAATATATTTCTAACTTGGTGATGTTTAACTCTTCTTGAAAATACAGTCTTCATAGTGGTAGTTGTGATTGCTCTGGAAGTAGGATTTGTTTAGCTTAGAATTTAAACACAGCTTATCAAGTAGTGTAAGACATAATAACATACCATAATAAATAACAGTGCATATGTTTTTAAAAAATACTTTATCCTTGCTGAAGTAGTACGGAATGTTTTCAGAGATTCTGTGGCACTCAAGATTTTTTTTTATTCATTTAAAAACTTCCAGGAAAAGTTACAGATTTTTCATACTTGCATACACACGTTTTGAAGATGTAGTTCAATGCATCTTTGTTTTTGTTCCCCACCCCTTTCTGAAATACTTAAAATTGTGGTGGAATGTTATCTCCAGTCAGGTCCAAAGTCTGTAGTTGGAAGCCTTGGAGCCTGTAACAACAAGTGGTGGTTTTAATGACAGAACAAAAGAACTCACATACGTTTCTTACTTCAAGACACCGAAGAAAAGCGAATAACTCTTGCTTATTATTTACTGTTACTGACTCAAATTTCAAACATTTCTTATACTAGTATAAGTAGATAATTGGGTAGAAAATTAGAAGCTTACAATGAATGATACTGTGCACTGCTCTTCATCCTTAAAAATTTGTCTTAAAAAATAGCATGGACTAAGAAATGGGTAGCTGTGAATGCACTGATAGTACTGATATTTCTCCTTGAGAAGGAACTCTGAATGCTTTACACAGGTTTTTACTGTAGAGCATGACTGAAGTGTGAAGGAGTGCAGGGTGGTATGCACTGTTCCCTCAGAGCTGAAATGAGGCTGGGTATTTTCAGACATGCAACATGCATTCAACACATGATACACACATGCTGTAATACATTACACAGAAAACCTTGATATTGGGCCACAGGGAAACCTTCCGTTCATCAGACATTCCTTAAACACACAGACTTTGTATTTTGTCTCCATTCACTTCTTCTGTCATGTCCATTACTTGGATCCTTTATCAGGTTTCCCTGTCACGGAGTATAACCATCATCATTTTTGTACTTGTCTATTGTGGATGGTCAGATACATTTGACTGAGTTGCATTATCACACTCCCAGCTCTTTGGAGTCCCAAACTTGTTCGCAGAAAAATAATCTTTTATTATTACTCAGATTAAAATTATTGTGTAGTATCTGCTATGTAGAACTCTATTCTTGGAAAGAACAAAAGGTTTTTGTAAAATTTTAAGTCTAAATAGTATATCTGGAAATTCTAGTAGATGGCAAATCCTTGTGAATCCTTTGCTTTTGCATTGTTTCACATTATATGCTTTCAGGGCCTGTGGGAGTCTGTGTTGATCAACTTTAAGTACAGTTCTCTCACTGGTGATGTTTTAAGTTATGGTTGATATACAGGGAAAGAATGAAAAATTTCATGCTTTTATCTCCTGATCTTTCAGGCTGTTGGGTCAGCTTTTGGTCACATGTGCCTGTGGTGTGGGAAAGAGTTGAAAAAAAGTTAAATCTCCACTAATACTGGTGGAATCAAAATTACTTTTGTCCTCGTGTTGGACAGTTAATTTATTCTGAGTATGTCTCCAGAAGTAAGAATTCAGAGCTCTTTATACTCTAAATAATGTCAAAGTAATTGCCTGGCTGTTTTGGAGCCTTCTTTCCCTGTTTACAAAAGTAGAAATGTGCATTTTCCATACTTCAGTGGGGAGGCATGGGAGAGATTATTCTACAAATATTTGCACAGGTTTAACTGATAGTAGCTTTCAAAAAAAATTTGAGGGGTGTTTCCATATTTTTTTCATAAACTCCTTTTTCTGCTGAGTCAAGAAAGCAGTGAGGTCATGGTGGGTGCATGAGAGCTGACCTGAATATTAATAGACCTGGCTGCATGCTTTGGTGTTACCTTAAATGAAAGCACCTGTAGCTAGGCAGGATGTTTTACCCTGTTTCTATTTTTGCAACAAACATCTAACAATACATTTTGCTTAATAACAAATTGTGCAGTGTCTTTTCTGAAAATGTACCCTTGCATTAGCACTCACTGTGTGTTTGCTGCCACAGTAGTCCCTGGCTACATAGCCTCACTGAAAAGACACTGCTTTACTAGCTTCTTGTAAAGGGTGAAAGCTCAGCTTTTCTCTCAGTATTGAAATAACATTTGTTTTTCCACATGTGAAGTTAATGTAAAAGTACTACATGGCTGCCTCAATTCTCGAGTGTTCCTTGAAATTCTGAATTTACTCTTTGGGACAGAAGCCCTCATTTTGCCTTGCCTTTGGACAGTGCTTATCCCACTGTCAGCTGTAATCTGGGTCCTGTTACAAACTAATACAAGTCATTTTACAGATAAGTTGGAAAATCAGCTCTCAGTTACGTCATTCCAGTCATTCAGTACTCTGCGCTGCCTATTGCTGTGTGCATTAATTGTGGAATGTCTGAAAACACAGTTCTAGAACTGAGCATCCTCAGTTCAGGAATAATGTGGAATATTTTATTTTCTATTAGAAAATGTAATACTTGTGTTTTGTTTATGAGGTAATGTACAAATAGGGACAAGCATTGCAAGGTGTATTTGTGAGGAAAACAAGAGTCCCTCTAGTTTTGTGTCCACTCTGAAACGCAGCTGTGGTCCAAAGGAAGTTTTATTACCACCTGCAAGGGCAAGTGCCCTGAAAAGATTCTGCTATTCCACCTCCAGCTTTGGGAGAGCTGAGCAGAGAGGGAAGCAGACTATATATCTATAATCCTTTATATGATAAAGGATTCCCTACAGGACTGTGCAAAAGTGGTCTTGGTCTGCATTAAGCACATCTGGGATGTTTGAATTCTCAAACACGCTTGGGTGCACCAGGGTTTAGCAAGTGGGAACCTCCCCACTGTGTTTAGTGACTAGTGGGAGTTAGATATTAGCTCTAGGGTGTCTGTTGGAAGGGAGGAGATGCCAAAAACAGCTGCTAGGGAATATGAATATGGGAAGGATCTCTCAAACTCGTCTGGAAATTGGACACCAATTACTGCTATCATAAGAGCATGTCTGCAAGACTCAACATAAGTAGCTGTAGCTTTAACCCTTTATCCTGCTGCTTGAGATCAGACTGACTGTGAACTGATTTGTTCTTGTCTTTGAAAACACAGCCAGAAGAGGCAGTAGTTTTGGTGATAATTGTCTTTTGCAAGATAGTGTAATAACTTCTCACCTAGGTGGTGAGACCATATGCTACATCTTACTAAGTGTGAAGTTTAAATCTCTGTTCCTGTGACTATGGAAGAAGAAGGTGCTAAACTTCTTTCTTTCTGTGTTTAACAGTGTATGGAATGGACAATGTGAGAGGAAGGAAGAGAGGAACTGTTATTCTTGGCTAGTAAAGACAAAATCTTAGGCTTTGATTCTTCTCCAGACATGACTTAGGCATTAGAGGTCTAAGGAAACAGAGCATACACTGAAGTAGGAGTCTTGGAAACAGGCTGTGTATCAGTCCTAGGTTGTTTGTTTCATACAAGTACGAAGTGAACATGAATAATAGCAAGTAATAAGGTAGACAAAAGGATTCAGAAAACTGATGCAGATTTCAAGCTAAAAAAAACCCTAAACACCTCCTGCAAAAAAACCCAACCAACCAAACAAAAAAACCCAACAACAAAAGCGCTAAAGTTGAACAATGAAGAGCCTGCCTTCTAGCTTGCAGAGTAAAAGGGAGGGAAATACATCCTGAGTGGGGTCAGCAACATCACAGTTCAGAAACACATTGCATCTGATTTGACACAGATATGTCTCTGTGTACGGGATCCATTCTGAGCTAGCGTTTACAGTCTTCAGCCTCTTCCTCAAACAATTCTTTTCAAATTCTGGTAAACGCGTTGTGTTCTAAAGACGGAGATTTTTTTTTTTCTTGAAACCTCTTGTCCTTGAACTTGCATATTTCTGTCCTACCAATATGCATGGTCCTACAGAGTTCTCATCTGTACGTGACACACAGGTGCTCCTACAGCATCTCATCACCTGAGGTGCTGAAGTTTTGAGTACTGCTCAGGCAGACGTGCTGCAGGAAACAAATTTGCAAGGAGTGTTACAGTCAATTCAGATTCTTCTGACTGTTGCCTTCCTGTGTTAATTACTTGTACAGTATTATGTCTTTTCTTCTTGATATCAAGCAGTTCTCCTCTAAAATCCGAGTTATGTAAATAATAAGATAATTGTAGGTTTGTGTGTATTCCAGGAGAAAATAATACATAATACATAGCCAGTCCTGAAAATTGAGTTTATGTGATAACTGTAGGGCATCTACATTGGGTTCCTGCAAATGTTTTTGCTGTTCTTTGCTTTAATGATTAGCCTAGAAGCCATTATATTTGCTGGAGTAATTGTATTAATTTTAGAACTAAGCTGATGTTACCACAAGATTTTCAAAGTTAGTTTTTAAAACTGCTTTTCTTGATACTCCCATTTTTATCTGGAGTGGATTCTAACCTACTACATTACTCAGTTTTGATGCCAGCTTAATTTTCAGTATGTGCTTTAGTATATGTCTAATGCATCTTTTCCAGTATTATTTCCATTTCCCCATGGTATTATCTTCTAATGAGAAACTCTGAAAGCTTTCCCACCCTGGATTAAGTAACATATCAGACCACTTTCCTTGTTCTTCTAGAACAAGGCAGCTTTTACTGA
Source organism: Ifrita kowaldi (assembly GCA_013398055.1). Taxonomy (NCBI): domain Eukaryota; kingdom Metazoa; phylum Chordata; class Aves; order Passeriformes; family Cinclosomatidae; genus Ifrita; species Ifrita kowaldi. The sequence continues at coordinate 32,554 of VZRS01005791.1, forward strand.
CTCGAGTCAGTAAAAAAACTGTGCCATGCTCACAGGTTTCTACAAAACACTGGGACTTGTTTCGGGAGGCTGGCTGCTTCAATGCTGGATACAACATTGCTCAGATCAAAACAGTTCAACAGTTTACCCAGATTTCCTTACAGTGCAGCAGAGGGGAAGCCAGTTGCAGAATTAGGAAACCCGGATTGTGTTAACCCTACAAAAAGTAATTCCAGTAAATAGCTTTTTTGCAGTTTGGTAATATTGACTTCAACATGTCTGAAGTTAAGACTATACTTAATTGCTTTGAAACTAACTCCATGCCTGAGTAGTTCATTAAACAAATATTTAGCTTGATGCCATACCCTCAGTGTGTGCCCTCAGCACATCTTTGGTGCTGGCTGAAACATTGGCACTGATTGTTATTTCAAGAAATCTCCTAGGTGAGGAGGACATGTGCTTTGCTTCACTCCTGCAAGATCTTTGCTAGGTTGTCTTCTGTATGTAAGGTAGAAGAGCTGAAATGTAGCCAGCAGTTTTCAGCATGCAGGAGTGGCGTTTTTAGCCCCAGTCCTATCTGTAATCCTAAATTACAGCAGGGCTGCCAAGGACCTCATTCTCTACGAGCCTCCTTGAGCAAACCAGAAGCTGCAGCCCTGGGGCACCTTCTGTCCTTTCAGGTGTGACGCAAAGAGCCTGCGGGCTCTGAGCCACTTCTTCCCACCGAGGCTCCTGGGTGAGCTCGGGGTGGTTTGGAGAGCAGATGCTGTTTATTAGGCACTTGTACCTATGCATAGAGATGACTTCTGAAACTTGGGTCATGGGACGCAGCAGGGCTTTGGGAACTCCAAGGAGGCTTCCATGCGGGCCAAGCAGTGTGCGGAGTGGCTGGTCCTATCTCACTCCCTCAGGCTCGCCTTAACAGCGAGCGCTTCGGCCGGCCGCCGGCGGGCAGGTGGCTCTTGGGGGCAGCTGGTGAGGGGCAGAGGCCATCACCTGTCGGCGGGGTTCGTGTGCGTGCAGCCAGGCCCGCTCCGCACGCCCCAGAGTCATTCCCCCGACGCCTGCCCGCGGGCCGCCGCCTTTGAAGTGCAGCCCCCGCCCGAGGGGACGGCCGCTGTCGGGGCGATCGCGCCGGGGAGCGCCGGCCCGAGCTGGGCTGACGAGGGGGCACCGGGGCGGCGGGGGGAGGGC
>VZRS01005793.1:5323-44066 GCA_013398055.1 Ifrita kowaldi
CCGCGGCCGCCTGCTGCAGGCAGCCGCCGCCCGTGCCGCTCCCGGGGCCGGAGCTCGGCAGCGCCCGCCGGCTCCCGGGCACGCCTGGGAGCCCCGCGCTGCCCAGGGGACAGGACGAGCCGCCGCCCGGCACTTCAGCATCCACTTCACGAAAAATAGCTGCATGTCACTGGTTTTGCAGCCTGAGCACCACGGTGTGAAAATGTGACACTAATTCCTGAAGTGTTAATGAAAAACAGTAAGGTGGATGCTAATGTTAAGCGAAATTCAATAGAAGCATTCAGAAATTATTTTCCGGGGTTTTTTTGTCCTTGTGCTGGCTACTTAGAGGCCAGGATCTCAAGCTTTGATTAACACACCATCTTCAACGCTCAGAAAAGAAGAAGCTGAGACACATCTCATGTTTTGGCAATGAACATTAACTTCTGCCCCTACTAATGGAACGTGGAGCCACCAACACTACTAATTCATTGCTACAATGTGTCCAATGCCATTCAATCAGATGTCTTTAAATGAAGAGCTTAACCTTCTTCCTGTCTTCACTACACTCTCTTCTCCACTGCGGGCTACTTCAGAGAGGAACTTTCTAACACGTGAACTGCAGTGGCCACTCACACTCGTGATAAGGGATGGCAGAAACAGCACACATGTCAAAACAGATGTTAAGTAGTTGATACAACTATCCACAGAAATCCCATTAATATTTAAGCTTTCCAGTAGCACATATCTACTCTTCTTTCTTTGAATTGTAAATTGAGTTAGTTAATCCTTCATTTACTACTTGTTTGCATTTCCCTGGTTTGATATATGCAAGTGTTTATACTCTTCATTTTTCTCATCCCTGTGTACTCATTTACATTCCTTTACCATCAGCCACTCCTCCAGAGCCATGCTTAGATCCAAACTCTAGTGGCCTTAGTCACTTGAGTAAAATATTTGAGGGCTGATACTCAAATTCTGGAAAGCCAAACTTCAGCTGAGAGCACATGGTCCGACTCACTCAGCCAGGCCTCTGCCCCACGAGCACTCACCCTTGAGCTTCGATTAATTGCGGGGTTGGGCAATGGCACAGCTCACAGCAGCACACGTGCATCACTGTTGATAGGACTGAGGCTTTAAACTGACGACTGGGCCAATAAACTGTGAACATTACTGAACTCCAGTTCCTGATGTACTTTTTGTGATCCATTAAGAAATATTGTTATAATTCTGTGCCCTCTAGTGGTGCTTAAAATCATCAATTAATTTAAATAATCATAAGGAAAATAGTCTGTGAGCACAAGTTGAGCCAGTATTGAAATGTAGCCATAGATGCCAGAACAACTAGAAGCTAACAAAAGTAATACACTTAGTGATGAATTATTTTATTTTTACAGTGTGCGAACAAGTGTATTTTCCCATCTGTTATCTGTTATTAAATAAATCCCTTTAAAAGTGTGTATTATGAGAAGACATTTATGGTAATGAATCTAATCCCTACTTGTTCATATGTCAGATAACCAGGGCATGATATGCTGGTTGAATGCGGAGGAGATCATTAGCACCCAGGCAGCTGCCTGCCCTCTGGCAGGCAGAGGGGCTGTGCTATGTAACAAAGCTAGTCCTCATCTAAGTATTTATTGCAAAATACAGGTTCACATTTATAGGACAACAAATTCCCCTGATATTTTGGCTGCAGACTATATAATACCTACAGAGATGAGTCGTGTGAAATTCTAGCATGTCCACATGGTCCAAGGTCATCCTGGGTTCAGATGTCAGTAAGAGGATCTACTTGACGAAATCTCCAAGGCAAGAACATCCCAAGGAATCTTGACTTCTCGAGGCTGCAGGTACAGTATATCACACCTGCAGAGGGACAAGGAAAATGGCATTCTAAAGTGCAGCTTTAGAGCCACTATTACTGTGCTTTATGGCAAATGTCAACAGCATATTCCTACAGATTTTTAAAAACCAGGTTTTAAGATTGCATTGCATTTTCCAAATGTATACATCAAATGTTACATATCCTGACTTGGGGAAGGATCAGCTGATACATATAATCTTTTTTGATCAGGAACCAAATGTTACATATGTTTGGTATTTTCAGGGTTTTCTTTCCAATGAGTGAGTTACTTTTGATAAAATACTTTTGACACTGTCTTACATCAGTGTTTCTGGTTTTATTTTAATAAAAAAGAGGAAGCAATTTAAAAAGCAGTGATAGTCTCTTATTCCCTTATTTATAATAAAATTTTTTTTTGCTGGATCATGTACACTTCTTTTCTAAGGCATCTACTAGGGCAGTTTCGGGGTTAGCTACACTAGAATTTTAAGCAAACCTTCACAATGACTAAATTTGCAAATGAGTAACAGGAATACTGAAATGCACTTGGTTTAGTCGTGACACAGGGTAGATACTAATAGAAGAAGAATTTTGCTACAGGGTAAAAACAAAGATGAAGAGAAGAGCAGCCATGTTAGAGGGCACTGGCCAGAGTTCAGGAGGTCCAGTTCACTGCTTTGCTCCATGCTGCCAGGACAGATAGGATCTGGAGCCTATCCACATCAAATCCAAAGTACCTGAGCATGTAGTTGCCTCAAGTCACTGATAGATGCTTACCAAGCTGATGAAAAGCAGTTGAGCACCTATATGCAGCTCTTAATATTTTCTTGGATTTGAAGAATCTCTCTGTCTTTGTGCCTGAATTACGTATCTGTCACAGGGGGTGGTAGCAATTTTTTCACAGAGAGAGGGATTGTTAGCATAAATTCATGAAACAGTGTAAGATGCTCAAATGCAGCAAAAGAGGGAAGAGCAGAAATCACATGCACACTGTGGCTGTTTTAAGCAGAAAAGCAGCCAGAGTGCAAGCTGGAGGGCCTTCGTAGCAACAACTTGCAAAGGTCGGTTTACTGTGGTATCATGTTTTGAGTTCATTTGAGTTCCTTGTTAATAACCTTTTTCACATTATATAATAGTGCAAGGTATCATGCCTACTCTAGTTTTGCATCTCTTCATAAGATTTTTAGCTTTCTGCCTAATTATATGGAGGAGAGGATACTCATAGCTATTCTTGGTGACAAGCATACAGGGGTCAGGAATAAGTTTTCAAAGCACACAGGTGTTAGGAACAATTCATTTATGATGTTGACCTGTTGTGTAGCCTATAATACATGGCATGCACCTCCAGAAAAACCCCAATCAAGCATCACTATTGCATAATAAACCATGAGCAAAATGTCAGATGAGGTGAACAGCATGTTAGGGTGCACATTATAAGCTGTCCAGTCAGCACATGTAACATGCTAGCAGCTCTAGCGGGGCTCTGATATTAATATTAAAAATTGTTAGAATACATTGCATTAATATTCCAAGATGTTGGGATATGTTCCTGCAAGCTTTTTTCACATAAATTGAAGAAGAGAGACTGTCAATAGCATGAGGCATTCATACACTGAACACAGCAGAAAGGATGGCCCAACCTTCTCTTCTTCATGAGGTCCCTTAACCCTGAACTCAAGGGACTACGTTCAAAAGAAATTTAGTTTTGATGTGTCATTTATGTGTTGATTTTGATGGTAAACTGCTACGAGGTGCTGACTTTGAGGAAGACCTGCCTCCACAAAGAGCTGTTCTGTGACCAGACTTTCATTCCATCTCTGTGTTACTACCAGCACAGGCTAAATTTTGATCAGAAGACAAGACATGTATGGCTCACTCACAGTACCTGTGCCTACTTGGCTGCAGGTGTGCAAGAAACACCTCTGCCTGGTTATTACACCTGTAAAATCCAAGGCCAGTTCCCAAACTGTTAGTAATGGACCCCTTCCTCTGCCAGGATCTGTTTGCTCCTTCTGAGCCAGAGGAACAGTTTGGCCTCCTCTCCTCACCTGGTCATGATCAGTGGCAGAAATTCCTGGCCTTACTTGTGTGCTGTCTGGCCTGTCCTGGAAAAATGTTCATTTTGCTTCCTGACTTCTAGTATTTCCTTTTACTCATCAGATATTAATCCCTGATAAGGGAATTAATTTATTCCATTGATTCCTACTTAAATAAATATCTAAGCACCACTCTCCGTTAATAAGGCATGCCTCACCTCTCTGTAAAGTCATTGTCTAACCCCAAGAGTGCTCTCCTAAATGGCTCTACTCTTCGTCTTTACTTTCTCTTTCACCTTCTGGGGTTTTTTGGATGAGTTTTGTTTGTTAGTTTGTTTACTATTTTGTGGTGCTTCTTTTCCTTCCTTCCTTCCTTNCCAAAAACCATAGTCTATAGTGAGAACTGCAGAACAGTTTAGAGTCCTAAACTGGGAATACAATACAAATAGAATAGAAGATGAAATATTTTTTCAGATAGAAATGTTTGTTTTCTTAGAATACTTGGATTTGCAAAATAATACTCCCCAAAATACCTGGAAGTTCTGAAGAAAACATGCCAATCAAAAATGTCAATGTTTATTGCAGATTTTATTGCTTAGAAGAATTTCTACATATGAAAAAAGATCCTTGGGATATTGCCTTCAAAATTGCTTGTTTTCAAGCAAAAGAGTGTAATTTGGTTAGCTTGCATGTCAGCAGTTCCTTCCAGCAGGCATGATAACAACCCACAGCAGACTTGAAGGAATCCTGCAAGGTCAGAATACAGATACTTAGAAACTCATCAAGATGATTTTTTTTTCAGGTTTCTAGTGTAGGAAACAAGTAAACATCCTTTGTTGTTGTTGTTTTTGTTTGGACTTATTTCTGGTTTCTTTTGGTATGGAGAAAATATTTAGTGAAAGTTTAGCTTGATCCCTAGAGTTAGCAAAATTCCTTTAAGGCACAGGGATATCTAGTCTTAGTTAGGCATCTAGGGATGTATCTGAAAAAAGCTGGTGGCAGATGAAATAACAAAATACATGAGGTGTATCTCATTATGAGCTTTTCCTTTAAAATACAGCGACCTTTATTATTTACCCAACATGGACTTCTGACCATTTCCTCTCTCTCCATCTCTGCACATCTCTTCCACTTGTACTGCGGCAGCTCTGATTTTGAAAATTCCTATCCAACTGTGGCCTAATCTTTGAAGCATTGAAATTTTTGGACATTATTATTTTAGAGTCACCTAATTTTTTCTCTTCTGAAAGTACATAGAAGCACCTCAGTCTTCACTTGATTCAACTGGAACCATTTACTTTGTTTGTTTCTATATACTGACTGATAGATGGTGGAGATGTGCTCACCTTTACTCTCCATGGTCCAAATAATTTTAATAAAAGCCTGTGCAGAGTAGCAAGGAGAGAGCCGACCACTTAAGGTGCTCTTGCCTCAGAGTTTTTATATTTCAGATCTGCTGAGCATCTCTAGATGTTTCTCCTGGGCAGCAGAGCCATGTTGAGGCTTGAGGAAGTACTCTGACTACTGACCACTGGGACAGGTTGGCAGCATCTCTAATCTCATGTACAGGACACAAGAGAAGATACTGTCTGCGTGCTTCTGGAGAGTTTAAAGTGTTCCTTGTTTGATGCCCTGGCTTGTCTGGCCCTCATGTGAAGATGCCTATACACTTCATGTTTTATTGAGATGGCCCAGTCCTATCAGAGGAGTCTGGTTTCTGCTCTTGAAATAGGACTTAAAATTTTAGGGGCAAAAGCACAGAGTCTACTGTCATCTAAAGTCTTTCTGAAGTTCTAGGAGGGATTTTATATTCTCTAAAGATCATTAGTTGTCCATTTGCATACAAATGCTCTTGCACCTGAAGTTTTATTCATAGCCTAAATGTAGGACTCAAAAAAAAATTATTGTAATTCTTTGTAACTGAAGTAACATTCTTTCTAAATTAGACAGTTAATCACTAACCTAATATATCCTGAAGGTGCATTTTAAAATAAAAATTTTATTTACTGCCCCTTTTCATAAAATTGTGAAGATATTTGGTCTTTTTCATGTGCTAGTTCAAATAATTTGACAGCATCTTTGATCCTCAAAGAATTTGAATAAGATGTGCCCTCTGAGTTACTCAGGTGACATAACAAGAACTTACTCATAAGCTAGAGGCACCACAGAAAGCAGCAATAGATAAGAACTCTGACAGCATGTGCTTCCATTGGTTTATCAGAGGACAGGCTGGAAACCTTCAGTGGGAATTGTATGCTTGGGACTCCTCCTTTCTGCTACTGTGTTCCTGTTGAATTCAGTGAGATTCATTCCTGTCATGAGGTAAACCATAAAGAGATGGAGGCAAGAGTGTCTAAGGTCCATAGGGCCCTCAAGAGCTCCTTGGATGAGTAAATTGGATGAGTAAAGACATTCAGTAGGAGTTGTTGGAACCATAGCACATCAGAAAAGAATACCTTCTTTTGCTTCTTCAGGCATGGTTAGGCACTTACACATGTTCTTAAATCTCATCCTCAAGCACGCACTTCAAAAGTCTTAATCAGGAGAAAGGTGAAAAACAAGAATGGAAACGTTAAGAGGAATCTAGGTGATCTAGTGAGGCTGTAGGGCAGGAACAATAGTGAGAGAATTTACAGGAGGTAAGCAGGAATCATAAACATGGGGAATGAGATGATAGTTCAGAACAGGGCTTTTTCACACACTGCTTAAAGGAGTGATCTAACTGTATCCCTAGGGAAAGGCTGGAGGTAATTAGTAGTAGGCTTCAAAGTAGAATAAAATTAAAGCTGTTCTATATCTAAAGCTATCTTGTTTTATGTATCCACATATATTATTGTCTGCAAGGAAACACAGGAGCCAAAAGTATGTTTTAATATCTCCCCTTGTAGGGCTGGGGAGAGGATGATTAAATGTCATAGGCCAGATTTACTAGGCAAGTATTTGCATGAGAAGCAAGATGCACAAATATAGATAGCTATAAGGCAAAACCCAGGACCTTTTACCATGAGGATGGTCAGGCACTGGCACAGGTGCCCATATACATTGCGAAATCTCTGACCTTGGAGTTTTTCAAAGCTTAGCAGGCCTCAAGGAACCTGGCATAAATTTGATGAGAGCCGTGCCTTGGACAGGTTGAAGTAGATGACCTCTAGAAGTTCTTTCCAATCTAAAATATTCCATGAGTCTAGATGACCTTGGCAATGAATACTTTATGACCTACCCCGTGAAATAAAAACCCATTGATAAGTTTGACCTGGTCAATACTCTAAGGACACGTAAGCATCTGTCACTGCTGATACCCTGCCCCTGCTGCAAAATCACAAACCTTATGTGCAGGGGGCAGAGGGCTGAAAGGATAGCAGTGGTATCTGCCTTCGATGTAATAGCTCCTCCAATTGCCTCTCTAAAAAGGAGAGAGGAGCGGTGAGAATGACAGGAGAATGAGCAGAGAGAGGCATCATAGCACAGTCCCATGTGAGCATAACCCTGAAGAGCAGCAGAGGACCAGGTGCCTGTCCTCTCTCCACCATGGGTCCCAACTCTCTGCAGCCCACTGACTTCCCACTCCTTCCTCCAGCCCTCCCTGCCATAGCAAGCATCCTTCCTTTTCTCATCTCTTTCTTTTCCTTGTGAGATGGTTTGAATTTGGCTGAATTTTTTGCAGCATGACTTTTCAGTATCAAGAGGTTATGGGTGATGATTTGTTGGAAACCTTATTATCCCCAAATAAAAAGGCAGCATTTAATTTTATTTTTTTTAAAAGGGACTAGTTATTTTAATTGCCCTACCTAGTGGACCATTTAGTGAAAGCATTGAGAGCTCCCAGTCTGAATATCATGTTTTTGTTAACATTTCCCTGCTAGGATGTTGAAATTTCTAGCCCTTTTTGAAAATCCTGATCAAACTTTGCCTCTGGTTAGTAGGACATTCCCATTAAACCCATTTATGTTGTTTTATTTAAAGAAGGGTCAAATCCTGCCTCTATTTTATTATTCTGCCTGAAGATTTTTATTCTGCAGAGAGGTTCATTGGTTCCAGCTAATGAGAAGACGAAAACAACCAGCTCAAGTTGATGATACCATAAATGCTTGGAATGAAAATTAAACATTATTATTAGCAACTTTCAGCAGGGTTTAAAGTGCTGAAACTTAACCTTGTCATGTGGATCCCTACCACTTAACTTTAATGAGTAACCAGTAGCAGGAGAGTTTCCTATATCGTGTGAGCAGTAGCTGCTGAAGAGAGATATGACATATTATCTAGATTGGTTTATAGAAGCAGCTATCCTATCTGCAATAAAGAGGGAAACTAGAAATTTAAGCCATTATCTTCTAAAAGGTTCACTATAAAACTATGGTTCTAAAATTGCTTTTATAGCACAAAGATCATGTACTGGAAGCAAAACTTGTACATATTTCAAAAAGAAATGATGGCCTAACTGATAAACATGGGTGGTAAGTAAAACCAACAAGCTGCCTTTATAACTCAGTTCAAAATGGTTATCATAATTATTCTATCTATTATTCTATCTTCTTTATGTTAGATCCTAATAGCAAATCTCGTTTCGTTGTTGGTTCTTTTTTTTTTGTTTGTTTACTTCTCCTTTAAAATGTTTCACAGAACATTTGGAGCAGAATGGAGAAATAGTTGAAAGCTTAGAGATGAGAGTTTTGGAACACTCTGCAGTGCACCCTGTCTGGGGCCATAAACACACAATTCAGTTGTAACCTAAAATATCTTATAAGTTGTTCTTTCCATTCACTGTCTCTTTCCACATTTAAATCCATACAGATAAGGATACCTCTCTGTTTCCAGAGGGAATCTGTACACTTGAGTAGCGTAACAGTGGAGACAGTTTCCTGCTGAAACAAATGGGCTTTGGAAAGTAATAAACATTTTATTGCTTATTTCTGCTCAACTGGCAAGGAATTACTGACTTTATTTTCTAAAGAGGGGAGCATGTGAAATACTGACGACAATTTTGGTAGACCAATGTTGCTTTAGACCCCAAGTAATATTGATTAGGATATTATTCCCTGTCACAAAACAAACAAGTTTTCTTTCCTTCCTGTGGTATGTGACAATATTTTTTGCACATTGCTTTTGCTTGAGGAGCCTTATTGAAGGCATTTTGGGTTCATGCACACAAATAGAGTAGTAATTTCCACCATGTAACCTTACCTTCTCTTGCGTAATTATTTGCTGCCCACTGAAGCAGCACATTCTCTTCCTAAACCACATCTTTGAAATCAAACAATATGCTTTTTAAAATGGAAAAAAAAATTACAGTGAAACACACATTGTGGAGGTGCTCCACAACCATGAAGACACCAAACATTTCCTTTTGCTTAAGACATCCCAACCATCTGCTTTAGAAAGCTGGAGCTCGTAAACTGAGAAGCTGTGGGGAGGGAAAGGGAAGGAAACCAGTGGCCCTAAATCTATCTGTATTTGACACCGTCCCTAGCGCTGTGATGCTGCTGGTTGCGCTCGCAACTGAGTGCGGGGCCGAAAGCATCCTCTGCATCCTCTGCATCCTCTGCATCCTCCGCATCCTCCGCGACGCCCAGCCCCCGTGGAGCCCCGATCCGTCGGAGTCTGTCCGGGGGGCGGCCTCGGGGGCCCGGGGTCTGCCGAGGGCCGGGACCGTCAGTAGCTCGGTGCCCTCAGCAGGTGGCAGTGGCGTCCCGCGGCGGGCCGGGTGCGCGGACCCCCTCGGCTCCCGCCCCGCGGGGCTCCGCGGCGCGGAGCGGCTGCTGCGGGGTCCGGGGAGCGGCAGCGCGGGCGGAGAGCGGGACACGTCCTTCTTCCCCGCTCACCCCCGCCGGCAGCGTGGATCTCGTAATGAATGTGAAGTAATCCCTCAAAGGAATTTCAAAGAAAAATTGATGCAATCAGAACCAAACTCAAAAACCCCAACCGCCAAAAATAACCCGTCCACGAAAATCTCCACAAGCCCCACAAAACAAATCAAAAGCATGGCTCCCCTACCCATATAGTCCTTTCACCACCATGTCTGTGACTGGATTCATGTGTAAATGATGGTAAAAACATCATTGTAAAAAGCAGGGGTTTTAGTTAAATTTGGTCAAAATTAATTTAATGCTGCTGTGGTTAAATACTTCTGTGGCTGCTTACACAATGATTTACAAACATTGCTAGTCTTCAGCTACTCCCTGAAGGGAGACGATATGAAAAGAAGTATCCATGTAAAAGTATGCTGAAACAATTACATTTCAGACAGGGAGATCCTTCTTTATTTAAAGTTCCAAAATATTAATCATATGAACGTGTTGAGTTTATAAAAGCACAATGAAAGGTGTCTGTGTTTGTTTTCTATTTCTTTTTGACGTATTTCATATGGTTCTGCAATATCATTTTGTATGGTTTCTTAAGTGTTTTAGTCAAGTTAAACCTCTTCTTTTCTCTTTTCTTTTTTTCTTTTCTTTTCTTTTCTTTTCTTTTCTTTTCTTTTCTTTTCTTTTCTTTTCTTTTCTTTTCTTTTCTTTTCTTTTCTTTTCTTTTCTTTTCTTTTCTTTTCTTTTCTTTTCTTTCCTTTCCTTTCCTTTCCTCTCCTTTTCCTTTTCCTTTTCCTTTTCCTTTTCCTTTTCCTTTCCCTTTCCCTTTCCCTTTTCCTTTCCCTTTTCTTTCTTTTCGCTACCACTAGGGTTTACATATTAAAAGATTAGGGTTTGCCCGAACAATTGCTGAATAGAGTTTATTTAAGTAGTAATCATCTAAATAAGGGTAGTTGAGATGCTTATCCAGATTCTGTTCCCCACTGTGTCTGTGCTAGCTTCAGTGGAATGACATTGGTAATGAACACCATTCATTATTTTTGGTTATTTTAGGGGTTTTTATAATACATGTGGTTCTCTAGTTAAGAGAGAATAAGGCAAGAGTAATGGAGTGTTGTATTTTGTAGGTTATATTTCTTTGCTAGCACCTGTTTATAAATTATGAAAATACACATTTTTATCTATTTGGCTCATTTGCATATACCATCTGACAGTTTTCTGCTTATTTTCAGAAGCTGTGTATCCTTTACTCAAAACCGTGGCATTTTTGGGCAGTCATCTGCAGGCTAGTAAATTATTTCAAGTGGGACTCCATTTTTTAAAAGAAATGATACGTCTTGTGATTTTGGGCTTCAGGCAACTAGGAAATAATACATATTTTATGGGGGAAAGAACAAGCTTTTATTTATTGACAAGAGCTTCAGAAGCCTGTCTGCGGAGTCCACAGAGGCATATTGATTGACAGTTCCTCTTCACCTGTTCACTGATGAAGATTCATACCAAGACAGAAGAGGAAGTAAGCGGGAAGCAGAGAAAGGAAGGAGGTGCAGTTTTGGTAGTTCTGTGTATCCCTCTGAGGTTCTGTGCATTCCATCAGAGAGGACGTGCTGGTGTGATGGTTTCCATGGCTGCACTGTTCTGTTTGCCTTCTGCAGCACTCACTAACACCTAACTTTCCTGTATTGTTCTAATTGCTTCCCACTGGAGAGTATTTCCAGGCTTTTGCTTTTTTAAAGTCAGGTTCTATCCCTGGCTTTAAGTCTTCTCAAACTGATTACTGCAATGTTTTTTCATTAAAATGTATGATACGATGGAAGGGGCTGGTACAAAGGCAGCAGAGTAGCAGAAGTCTGACTGGTGTTAGGCAGTGGAAATGCAAATTCCTACACATTCTCCATGTTACGCTTCCCAGCTGTCAAACTATTGCACTAGATCAGATGTTTGCAATTACTTAAAATGAAACCTTCAGATTAAAAGATTTCTTGAAAAACATGTGACTGTAGGTAAACACACTTAAATTATTAATTTAATATTTACATGCAGTCATTCTGCCAGAATAATATGAGGTAGACCAAGCATATATATTTGTTGTCACTTTAAATGCAGCCTTAGCTTACAAACTTCTACCACTAGCACATCTGAAATACGTTCCTCCAAGATTTTGTCTTCCAATTGTCTGTGTAACTGAGGGTACCTATATTACTTATTCCAATAATCAGAATCTGCTTCTGCTTTGGGACTAATATTAAAAAAAAAGATGGAGAAGGTCTGGAAGACTGTTTTTCCCTAAGGATTGTGGGTTTTGTGAATCTTAGTGATTTCAGTGTCTTGTCACAGAGCTCTGACAAAATAAAATGCTTAATAGCACATCTAATTTTTTTTTTTTGCATAAAATAAATATTCCCATATCACTGCTGTGACTGGTACAAGTTTTATCTCTACCACACTGTAACACCTTTAAATTTTTTTTATTCTTGAATTAAATTCTGGAAAGTTCTATGACTCTATTTACAAGTGGTATAATGCTGTTGAATAGCAATTATTGGGGTTTTTTTCTAATTCAAATAGAGAATTTCATGGCATTTATTGATCCCTAAGCTGTCCTTCTTTTCTGCAGAAAAGAAGCTCTCAAATCTTCCACTTCCCACTCCTAACTTTGCTCAGTTATTCAGAGGGCACAAACTCTTTCTAAGGAGACAGAAAGGCAAAGATAACATGTTCAGGAGATATCTGGGAAGGAGCTTAACTACGAGCCTTCCACCAACTTCCCTGATTTTCAGTAGGTGTGTTACTAAAAGGGTTCAGCATCTGCCATGCTGCTATTTAGCACATTTCTGTCCACTTTGTTCCAGACAGTTTTGTCTGAGTAAAGTTGACATTTGATACTCGCTTCAGACAGTTTGTTCCCTCTTAGTGGCATGCAGAATGGGGCTTGACTAAGCATTCTCCCTATGACATGAGAGCATTGGGTTTGTGGCAGGATCCCTAGAGAGATTTGCCTGAAGGAACCCTTTCCCTGCAGGATTTTTAAGAACAATTTAGGATGTGGGGTTTAGAAAATAAACAAGGGAAAGGTTTATACAGAAATTAAATAATTTTTCTAGAGGGGCTCTGAGCCTTCTGACATTTTTTATCAGAAAAGCATTTGTCTGAGTTAGTAATTCAGCATGCTGAGGAAGAGAGTATTTGCGACTTTTATTTCAGCTCTGTTGAAAATTCTGCATTTTAAGTACTTTAGTTAAGTGTTCAATTGGAAGTTATGCAGGCAATATGGTGCACTGCAGGAGAGAATCCTAAAATGCACAGCTCCCCTTTTCTAAGCTAGTGAGGAATGGGACATAAAAGAAACTCAGACCTTGGCCAGAATTGTGTTAGGGTCTCAACTTTAAAATTAAAGTACTTGTATGGAATGAGGTAAGAAGGAGAAATAATTGTGGGTTTAGAAAAAGATAAGATGTTATGAGAAAGCATCAAAATTAAGACTGTTTTCTAATTTAACTGCTGCTGATTTATCTTGGATGTCTTGTGTATGAAGGACTGTACAACAAATCTGTTAGTTTGCTAGGAGCTCAGTGTTTTCTTATCAGTACAGCCAGCAGTCTCCCCGAGCAGATTTGGAGAAATAACGCAGCATGTCTGTGCCTCAGTTTCCCAGCAGTAAAATTGGAGTAATAATTTGTTAGTTGAGCTGATGTTAAATGAGATCCACATCAATTTTTGGCAGTTTGCTGCTATCATCCTTAAGGTGATTTAACAGTAGATTTAACATCTACTCTTCCTCCCTGTTCAAGAACACAGTTTGCTTATCTCTTCAGTCATCTACCACAGATGGAGAGGACTGTGCTCACGGCCAGGATAACTCTGACGTGAGAGGGTGTTACTTAGTGAGATGTTTTTTATATTTTTCATTGTGTAAAATAGATCTATTTTAATACATGACTAAGAGTAAAAAAAAATTATTACCGCAAGGTAAATCAATTAAATGTTCTTCTTATAACAAATACGCATTTCTAATGGAAAATTTTGTAGTATGCTGGTATATTGCTCTACAGTACTAACAAACATCTGTTATTAAACACAACCAATCAAAATCTGACTCAGTCACCCTGTAGATAATTTTCAAATGCCTTAAAAATTTTAATTATGTAGCAGTTGAGCACCACTTAAAAAACAAACAAACAAAAACCAGCCCTGAGTTGAAGCATACAAATAGAAACAGCAATATGAAAAAGATTGGTTTAAACCCATATCAAACCCAAGGCACATTGCTGGTTTATTGCAAATATTAGTCTGAAGTACAAACTTCTGAGTATGTGTCCACTTCAGTGATATTCCTCTCTCTCTCCTCCAGGGGATGTTGAAATTCCTTTTCCCTCTCCACCAAAGTAATTTATCTACTTATTGACTAGTTCCATACAATATTAGAAAGATTGCAAGCACCTTGTTGATATTTGAACAAACTGAGGTTCCTCAAACACTTTGCTCTTTGTCCCTTTTCTCATCACTCACATGGCACAATGGCTTAAGCTGCCTGGCTTGAGCTGTAAGAGGCAAGGGAATTTGCCAGATGCACTGTTTTGGGGAGGTAGGATAAAATCCCAATTACATTTCTAAGGAACTATGAAGGGATGCAGAGATTGTGCCTCCGGCTCAGTGTCAGGCTAATGGATTTTGGTGAGCAGCTGGCCCTCTTAGTTTACTGTGCCACAGATGCTCGAAAACGTCGTTCTACTTAGGCCACTTCAAGTCATATATTAAATACAAATTCTTGTGAACAACAAGGGCATATTAACTTTAAGCTAGTCAGTAGGAACTATTGTGTGTGCAGCACCTCTGGCCATTTTTCCAGCTGGGAATATGGACCTGGGGACTCATTTCTGGCCATGGTTCATTGGCAGGTTACTGGCATACAAGGTTGTTATTATTAGTATTGCGGAGAAATTACTGAGCAATTGCTTTTGTTCCAAACCACAAACCACACATTATGGAGAGTGTCACATAAAGTACATAGAGCCTATATCTTAAAATATCTCTTTTACATGTTTATTTTTCCAGTGTCTTGGTATTCTTTATTAAGTCTTTATTAAGTTATGAGAGACAGGTGAATTTAGAGTTTTCTGAGCACGAACCTGTCAATCCATCCATATGAATGCTTCATCTTTTCCTCCCTGGAGATTTACTTCTAAATTTGGTCTCTGTAATTGCCTGTACTGTAGTTTGTTTGTATGCCTCTGGTAGAACTGCATATTATTAAAAATCAACATGGAATGAGTTGGATATAGGCACAGTTTGTAGCCTCTCCCCACATTTGCTCCAGTAAGGACTGGATGTCAAACTACCAAATATCAGAATTCGGCTATGCAACTACAGTTACAGCATGTGGGAAATCTTTCAAATACCTGAGTGCTATTATTATAATATTGCAGGACTACAATAAACAGCAAGTTATGTAACAGTTTTTAATGGGTTCTCCTGATAGTCTTCACCACAGTACTGTAAACTTCTAAAGTGCAATGTATTTCTACCACTCAAAATTAAAAAAAAAACAACACAACAACCTCTCTCCTCCAAAAGCCAAACAAACCCAACAAAAAGATAGGCATTTCACTTAGTAGTTAGTTTTTTATTATGTTCTATAAAGGTTGCTTAAATTATTGATAAAAGAGCTTATGTGCATGTATTAGTATGTATAAATACTGTCAGAACTTTGTTATCTTACCTAGTTTATTGGGAAAAATAGAAAAAGGAAATAAATTGGCCACATACTTTATAATGAGCAGAAACCAAGAAAAACATAGAGATTATCTCAATCTGTTTATATAGTTGGCTTTATATAACACATTTTAAATCATTTTGTTTTTCCTACAGATAAGCTGATACTCAGCCTGAGGATCACCTATTCTGGGGACAAAACCAAGAAGAATCACATTACAAACTAGCACTGTGCAAGCCCTGATTTATCTCATCTCCCAGTCCTTACAGATTTTCAACAAGTCCTGTGTATCTGGTTCATCTCTGAAGACAGAAGGGCACAGAGGTTTGCACAGCCATGGTTTGCTTTTGGAAACCCTGCCATGGCTTCTGATGTGCTCAGCACATTGGCAACTTCCATTTTTCCTGATCAGGAGCTTCATTTAGGCATGCAGACTTGCCTGAGCTGTTCCCTTGCCTGTGAGAAATGTCCTAGTGGTAGCATCGTCTGTCATTTGTTACCTCCAAAAGCCCTGCCAGTTGTCCTGCCTTGGCATGTCATCCCCTCCCCTTGCCCATGCTCTGTGGATGTGAGCAGCTGCCACAGCAAGAGGGACACCATGGGCTCTCAGTGTTTTAACAGCTGGAGAACGTGCTAGTTTGCTTCTCATGTTTAGATGCTGCACACAAGACTATCCGTTGCTGGCTGTAGAAGTAGGTTTAGGAGGGTGAAACCACAACATCAAGCAGAACATCGTCACCCTCTTTGTGTTGGCCATAGTCTGTGTTGACCTGTGCTGACTCAGAAGTGCTCCCACAGAAGCATCCCTGAAGAGGTTTAGGATGAGGGCATCAAGAGCATTCCCCAGCTCTAGCAATCATGATGGCAAAAATCTTAAAACTGTGCTCGGAGCTGCTCTGCCACCAACTCTGTCCTATTCCCCTGGGCTGTCATATAGGAGAGGCAAGGTAGCAGGTCATGCTAGCAGTTGAGTAGGAAGCTTTTCATCTTCCTTCCTTCTGGCTGGCCTCAGACGTTTTCTGGGCAGTTCTGTGGGCATGCAATCAGCTGAAGCCAGCTGAAAAACAAGATTAGACTTGGTGACAGTTTGGACCACAACTTGCCATTACTGTGGCCATGGGGTCAGGGGATCTGGATCTCTTTGGGAAGTCTGACAAATCCACTGTGCCACCTCTGAAAAACATAATCTTGCCTTCCCAAAGCCCAAAATCTTTGTTTATTTTGCCTCCATTTTTGGAATAACATCCTCAAATTTCACCTATTTCTGCTTCCCTTTCTCTGCTGATACAAGGATAACTTGGCAGAGAACCATGGACAACCACTCTGAGATACCTAAGACTCATTTTGCGCAAGCCAATGACCACCGCATGGTTTGCAGGAAATTTTGAAAGGTAAAAGCAAGACTTGAACCTTTCTTGGGCTTCAAAGGGTTAATTTTCTCCAGACGAACATCTCCATTTCCTTGGCAGGGTGGATAAGAGTTGTTTGAAGAAAAGTTCTTTTGTTTCAGTTCTGCTCTTCAAGAATTGCTAAATGGAGCCACCAGAGAGAAATGTCTCTGAATTTCAGGGTGACACCCAAAAGCTGCTTGTCTTAAAGCTTTCGTGTCTGTTCACATTTCAAAGGTAGACACCAGAGAGTTATTAGAGGCCATTTCATCTGTAACTCTGGTAACATGTCTGCTCCATCACTTAAGGCAAAACTAGAACTATATGGAGAATGAATTGGATTTCCTTCCAAACCTTAGAGTTTTCTAGAGACATTCTGATCCCAGTGCTGGAAAAACCTGAATATTAACATGCTCAGCAAAATGAAAAATACGTATTTTCAGATGGATCAATTCTTTCCAATTCAGATTTTTCACACATCTGACATATATTTGTATGAAACACAAAAATCAAAAAGCCATTTCAAGGAAAAAAAAGTAAGGCTTTCATTCAGAGATGTCAAAATGAGCTATTTTGACATTGTCAGAACCTTTCAACCTGTTTTTTCCTCACATAAATGAAATTTGAGTAAAAAAGACAAGACTTCACAAAGCATTTGAAGAGAGATGCACTATTTTAATAAAAACGTATTTTGCTAGTGGCTTGATTATCAACTGTAATCAGAATAATAGAATGGTTTTTGTTAAAATTTAAAAATGAAACTCTTAGGTAATTATAATATACAGCAGCACTCAGTTAACTGTCAGAGAGTGTATAATAGCATCTACTTCAGAATTTAGTTCTCAAACAGTCATTTATGTTATCCATCAGTCACTGATTTCCCACACACAAAAGATAAACGTTCTTGACATTCTTCAGCTCTGGCAAGTAGCAAACAAATATCTGAATTTTGAAAGAAATTTTTTTAATAAGGAAAATTTTCTACTGCGGATATTAGATACTTCACTGTACTTTTTTTTCTTTTTTAGTTGATTTTACTGGAATTTTGCATTTATTTATAGTAGCATGTGTAGCTTATTCCACAGAATTTGATGGAACTATGACAGTTGCTTGCATATTTGAAGAACAGTGATTTTACTAAATGAAAGACATCAATGCACTTGCTCTAATAGGCAATTATGCTTCATAAAAACTGGATTCCAATTAGAGAAGAACAAGTCCCTGGCAATAGCCACCTCCTTATACAATGAATTAAAAAGCCAACTAATTGGAAAATGTGGTATCATACTCTATTAAGTGAGTAATCTTCTTTACCTTAATAGGCTTGTCATCATACCCAATTTTTCAGTTTTGATTTAGAGATGTAAAGGACATGAAGATCATTGGACCCACTTGTCCAGTTCTGGAAAACTTGTTTATTGTGAAAGTAAAGAACCGAAAATCAAGTCTGTTTTTCCATGCCATGAAACATCTTGAATATATGAAACCTCATTGAAGTAACTGACATTAAACAGCAGATCAGAATACTGTAATTATGGGGTTTTCATTGCACTAAAACGTTCTTAATGATTAGTCTTATTATGCAGCCCTTTTTACATATACTGTTTCTTTCAATTAAATCATCATATTAATATCATTTCTCCACACAGTAAAAATGTTCTTCAAATTGAACCTCAGTTTATCCCATATAGTTAAACAAATGAAAAAGAGGTTCAACACTGAACCAAATATTTCTGGGGAAAATATAGTCATCTGTTGAAAGGTTAATAAAAAGAGGAAGGACGTTTAAACTTTTTTTTGTCAATTTCAGTGGGGTTTTAATGGGCACTAAAGGGCACAGAAGAAATATAAGCATGGTTTCTTCTACATCGTAAGTGATCTTTCATGACTACTGAATAAAAAAAATGTTCACTGTCACATAGGTGTGATATCCAAATAAGACTAATTTACAAGTAGAAGAGCACTCCCTTAAAAGTGTTCTGAGATCATCTCCAAGTTAGACCGAAGTATAAAAAACTATATCTAATTTCCCTACATGAAAACATAAGATGTGGAATAGCAAATTAAGATGAGGGAAACATGGTAATTTGTTTCTTAGGCTTCCCAGTTAATCTTCCTGCATTTAAATATTATTTTCCTGTATTTTCTCATATTTCATTGATCTTTTTTTTTCTGCAGCAATGATGGTAATATTTGTTGTTTCTGACGCCAAATTTATTTTAAAAAGCAGCGTAACTTTCTGCCAGTAATTCCCATCCAAATCCCTGCTGGTGTCAAATCTGGCACCAGTTCTCCACATCTTTTTTGCACTAAACAACTACTAAACTTTGAAAATATTTAAATAATAATGAAAGATGTGTTTATTAACTGTGGTGCCACTTCTACTTTCTAAATATTATCCATGTCTTTCTGCAAACACACCAAGTGGCTTGCTGGTGACCAACCCTTCTACCCTCCAGCAGAAAAGCACTATTGCCATCCACAAAGGATGGGAGGCTGTAGGCAGGGCTGTGGGCAGGGTTCCCAGCCTCCACCACCTCTGAGATTGTGGAAACTGTGGTCAAGCCCAGAAAAGGAGCCCGGTGACCCAGGAGTGGTAGAATACATGGATATACTCCCTGCTGTGATTGGGACAGGGAAATGCAGTGGTGTGGACTCCTTCAATTAGATCCTGACTGCCAGCCACATCATGCTGGAGGTGGGGGAGGACCTGGCTTGGGACCTGGCTTTGCACCAGTAGCTGACAGCTTTGTTTTCCCTTTCTGCAGAAGGAAAGAGAAAAAGGAAAAAGGTGTTGTGTCATCTGAGGGAGCCTCTCTGCCATCTCCAGCTGGGAGCAGTGCCCTTTGCCTGCTGCCAATGTGCTGCAAACCAGCACTAGAGATGAAGATTGCCAGAGAGGTAATTTATTGCCATGTCCTCAGTTGGGCCTTTAGAGAAATATCTCTGAGAGCCAAGTTCCCTAAACTCCTTTGTCTATATGGACTGTTCCTGCTCTTTCCAGAACTGATGCTGTTGGGGGGGGTGCTGTGAAGCACCCTGACCCTCCCAGGTCTTTATGCTGAGAATGGCAATGATTTAATGAAGAGATGCAAATGGAAGCATGAGGGAAAAGGGGTGAGGAGCACCAGAGAGAGAATGTGCCTTTCTGTGCATGATCTGCTATCACCTTGCAGATGTTCTGTGGCCTCCAGGAGGCAATGAGTCTGGGAAGGCTGCCCCTCTCCAGCTTCTGCTTAGAGGTTTGTGTGCCTATTCCTGTGCACACTAGGGAATAAGCCACCCATCTGTGGTATCTCACAGGTGCCTTGCCTGGGGATAGTATTTATCTACAAAATGCATCAGAAAAATGTCAGTTTGTGATGTATCACTCAGCTTTTTAAACCATTGAACAGTAATCAGCAGTGATTCAAAGGTTGGTTTTGACATTTTTCTAGAATTATGCAATGCCTTTCACATCTCATATATGTATGTATATGTATAGTAGATATCTACTGTATGTATAGCAGATGCATTAGCATGATATACATTATATAATATAATTTAGTGAATGTACACATTATTATATACATAACACATGCACACACATTCGCATTCCTGTTAAAAATATGTACAGCCTTTTGATTTAGAAAGAATGAAGACTATAACCAAATGTCAGACCCTGAAAGACCCACATGCCCAGGGAGTGCCATGTAATCTGCCATCCCTGTTCTCTGGCAGGTGGCTTTGAGGGGCTACCAGAGGAACCTCATGACAGTGAATAAAACCGATTGCATGAATTGTGAGTTTTCTTCCTAGGGGGGAGTTCAGTTTGGATTTTTAATTGCTTACGTGAGCACAGGGTCTCCAAAACATCATATTTCTGGGTTTGTTGTCCCAATTTCTTTTGCTCCCTATTCTGCATTGCAAATCTTTTGTTTAGAACGGGTAGAGAGGGCTACAGACAGCCCCTGTGGACGTCAAGCCAGTGAGCTGGTAGCAGACAAAGGCACTGTCTTCTCCAGAAATAGCAGCCAGGTTAGAAGTGACTTTTCCTCAAAGCTTTTCATTCTTCTCTTGAATTGGTTCCAGATGCCTGGCTAGCTCCAAATCAGGTTGCAGAGACTTCCAACTGGAAAAACAAGCAGAAGAGGATACCCTCATATCCTCACTCTCCCAGTCAACTCTTTTATTAATTTCTTTTCTGTTGATAAGCCACCCCCAGCTGGGTGTAGATTCTTCTACCAGACAGAAGCCTGTGTGAATGTCTTTGGCATTGTCCTACCTTTGCTGCAGGGACAGGACTCCTGCATTTTCATCTCTTATGGAAAAAAATTGTGTACTCAATTTGTATTTTCCTTTTCAACTAAGAAAACATCTGGAATGCATTGCTCCAATCTGCAATTTTTCTTTAAACCCTTTATTTTAATGGATACTCAGAAAATATCGGATGTCAGTCTGTTTAATCACATGATGCTTTTTACTGTTTCCTCTGAATTTTGAACATCTATTTGTTAGAGCTTATTTGTGCAAGGACAATCTTCCCATTTTTATATCATGAAGGTATAGCTTCAGTTATTAATGACTGAAGACTGTGGTTGTCTTCATTAATGATGATTAAGTCCTTACTTCAGGGACTGTTTCAATACTTTTAGAACAAAGAAGTGCTCAATATAGGAATTCTTCTCTCTCCTGAACTGAGCAGCAAAATAGCAATCTGTTTCAAGAGGTGAGATTCCATCCAGGGTGGCAAAAGAGTACAATGTTCTGGTGCTAAGATATAAGAATATATTTAATGCTAAAATATTTAAAGTTCATAACTTAAATCATATTCTGGTGACGTCTTATGAAGAAGAACTAAAATTTTACTTAAAATGGGAAATTACAGTAAAGGATAGATTAATATATTTTTGAGGGGGATGTGCTCCATCTGTAAAGAAATTACAGCTAGTGCTTGCCAGAGTTTCCCTCCAGCTCCCATGGCAGCAAAAATGTCAGCTACCCAAAAGGCGCCCGCATCAGCAGAAGTGGGAAATGTTGCAGGACCCATAACACACAGAGCTCTGTAGCAGGATGGCTACAGTAGATTGAGGAATCAAACCTTGCAATATTTACTGGGCACAGCATGATATAGATGACTTATTTCTCTTCTTTGCTTTATTTTCCTTTTTTTCCCCACTGTATCTTCAAGGCATTTAGAAACAACTTACTGCTGAGAATTTTTTATGGTTTTTGCTTATACAAAATATGTTTTCACAGCTTTTCGACCAAAACTAATAACATGATCTAAGTGGTTTCAAAATAAACCTACAGTTTCTGCTCTGAAGAAAAAAGATTTACCTAAAGAAATTTGTTTGTGAGTCTTTAAAGTGTCCTCTGGATGTTATTACTATACAACCTCTAGTAATTTTCTGTTGGGATATCAGATGTTTCCCCCTCTTCTGTGTTTGAGGTGGTTATCAGACTTCAGACTGATAACTAAATTAAGAAGACTTAAGTATTTTTAATAATTTTTGGGTAAAAATTATTTGAGTGTAACTCGAAGAAGAGAGATTAATTGAAGCCTTTTAAAATGTAAGTAAGTGCTGTTAAAAAAAAGAGAACAATATGACAGTTCTTTTAGAAGACATGGAGATGAGATCACAGTCTTCAAACTGTATTCAAGTGTTTTCACCAAAATATTCTGCTGCTGGTTAAAATAGGTATCTAAAGATGAAACTAAAACTGTGCTGCCACAATTCCTTGCTTGTTTTCCACTAAGAAACTCTCCACAGATTGAATTGATAGAAGCTGATGTGCATTTCTTCTCCCAGGACCGTGGCTGAGTAATGTACTAAATTTAGAGTGTTTAGAGTGTTTTTCCTGACTTAGGTGATACTATAGGTCTTTTCATAGAGTGGAATTGCAGATGAACTTGGCTGATCCATTCATCCTGACATTCAGAAACAGAAATCTGTGTTTAGGCATTTTGCTGCCACTACAAAAACCTGAAGTAGGCAATCATCCCTCTTGGGATGAAGACTAGGGTTATGATACCAATTTCTGAAGCCTCTTTGGGAGCTAAGTGTTGGGTTGTTGCTTAACACATACCCAGATCACCAAGTACAATAAATAATCATAAATTGTATTTATTATTGAGTTTTGCCGTTTCTCCTCATACTTGTATACATAGATACACTGTTTTCAGTGACTCTGAAAGACAATTTGCTACCTACAAGAGTACAGGCGTGAGCTGACATAAAGCTGACCTCACAGAGTAAAGAAATTTCAACTATCCCCAAACATGAGCAACTTAAGGACTTGATTTGTCCCACAAGTAAGAGTGGACCATCCAAACTATTTATTAAAACAAGAGTTTAAGACCAGTCTTTTTTTTTCTTATAGTTTTGGGAGGGAACTTACTTTAGATGTTTTTCACCAAAATTTTAATATTTCTCTTTCATCTTTGACTGTAACTCTCTCCTGCCTTCCTCTTCAAACCCACATCATCTTGTCTTTCTTTCATCTACTTTTAAATACTACCATTTGACAGAAAAAAATCCAATAAAGGTCACAACAGAGTCACATATCAATGTAATCTTTGGGAGTGATGCAAGATAAATCATTGTCTTTGCGCTTAAGGTTGCACTGCCAGAACCACCTTAGTTCTTCAACACCAATTGCAGGGGTGGCAGTGAATGGTGATTGCCAGACTTCATGGGCAGCCACGGCAAAGGGACTTCAGCTCTGCCAAGGCCAGTGGTTTCTGCTGTTCAGCTCTCACCTTAGCCACGTTGTGAAGAAACCTCTTTCCTACAACTCCTTCTCTTTCCCTCTATGAAGTGAGTCGCGCTCTTGGTGCATTGAGGAAGAAAGGCCATCCAAGTCTGATTCTTTACAAGTAATTTTGTTAGCTGTGATTCAACATTAGGAGACCATTCACAACCTTCCAGAAAAAAAGTACACAACACAGAAAAGACAAGAAAAATGCTTTTCAGCATTTGTTCTGCTGCATAAATGTCTATTGAAAAATATCTTCTAGTTGCTACTTCTGTGATAACTTGACATTCGTGTAATGTGCTGCATATTGGTAGATGGGGGTGATGTTTAAGAGCAATTTTCAACATTCCACTGGGAGAAAAATTAGGCTGTTAAAATTATTTAGTCTGTTCACTTTTCTTAAGGCATTTGCTATGGGAATAGGATAAATTGGTTAGTTCTTTGGGGATAAAAGTGGGTTGTTGGGACATTATCTTCAGCATCTTAGCAATAATTATATCTTTAAAACACATATCTGATATATATCTAGTCAGATATGGCATTGGCTTACAATACCTGAGATGTGGATATATTTTAGAGGCTCCAAGTACATGCTTCTGACCCTAACTATTCCCCATTTTAAGATAGAATGCATAATGAAAATGTCCAGATGTCATCCTCTCCCATCTCGACCAGTTTTTCAAATTCTGTCAAAATTCAAGTTTCAGTGAAAAGTGTTATTTGAAATTATTGAAATAATCTTTGAGTTTTGATCTGTTGGCATACAAATCTTGTCAGTCCTATCTAGTTATCCCTAGCCTGCTGAAGAGCGAAGTGTGCTTGTGGTGGGTCTGTGCCTGCCCCACAACATTTCCACCTCCTGCGTCTGGCGCATGCCCTGGGCTCAGCTCTCAGCGGTGCCGCGTGAGCCCTGTAGCTGTGCCAAGGGCACTGTCACGCTCTGCTCAGCAGTGTGGCAGCGAGGCATTGCTGGCCAGCCCTGCCCCAGGGCTGCCACTGGCATGTGGCCAGACCTCTTCCTTCCTGGAAGTGCCAGTGAGCCCCCAGCTCTGTTTTCCAGGGACAGTGCTGCTGCTGAGCTGCAGGAGAAGTGTGGGAACCCATGATGGCCAGGACCAAGGAGGACATGGAGCCTGCAAGTGTCATACTCTGCTATGGCATCTTGCATGGTGAGCTTTTGTATGGCTCTTCAACAGCCCACCTGGCTCCCAGCAAATAAATGCACATGAAAATCCACTTTGTTTGAAAAGAGGACAACTGTGCAGTGCCTTTGGCACAGCTCTGGCTGAGGAGCAATTTCTTCTGACCCCAGTGTGATGTACAAGGTAAATTCCATACTCTTTATGAAATTAAAAATAAATGTGGAATGACGTGCAGCCTCAGATAGTGTGCCTCCACTGCCAGTTTGGATGGAGCCCTGCTGGCTATAATCAAGCTTGGCATCTAGCTCACATGTAAACACCTACGTTTAGCTACCTAACTTCAGGTGTCTTAAACCCACCTCCTTGAGATGGGAATCAGTTACCTGGATGTAGACATTTAGTGTCATTGCAAGGGCCGTAGAGTTGAAATGCCCTACGGCATTTGAGTCATCTGAGCCATCTGCTATCTCAAATTGCATTAGCAGCTTGTACTTAGGTATCACTCTGTCTCCAGTCCAAAGTTTCAGAAAATAGGGGTACAAATCCTTTCTTGTCCATCCCACCAGCCTCTCAGACAAATTGGACTCTCTTTGGGTTCATCCTAAGTTTAAAATAAAGCACATGCATAAAATCCAAGAGGGATCACAGTCACCGAAAAGAATTCTAAAGATGAAGAAAATCAACACACAGTATCAGGAGATCCTCAAGTTTCATCTTCAGGGGTGAAAATAGACAAAATTCTGATAGAGAATAATGCCTCTGGGAATAAAGAACTTTTACAACTTAAACCAAAAATTTCGACAAGACCTCAATGACAAATACACTAGAGAAGAAATTTATATTAAAGTCATAAATAAGAGTCTCTAACTGCCAGAAGTGACAGAAAAGAAAAAGCTGCAACTGCAAGGCTTTATAGTCAGAGTAGTTTTTTGTACTTGGGGAATGTAGAATATTTTCAATGTAAACAAAGAAAAATGGATTTAAATTCTGGGAAAAAGAATTCTTGGTGAGATACCCGACTCAAAATTATACATGTCAAACGTTGTTTTAAAATATAGATTCATGCAAGATATCTCACTTGTTTAAAATCATGCTGCAGTCAGTTTCTAGCTCCCCATCATTCAAGGCTGTCCTTCATCTATGTGTACAACTCCAGTAATGGCAAAACCAAAATTTAAGAAGAAAAAAAAAGGGACCTTTTATAGTTCCTAGGAGAGGATACATACTGTGACTGAATCCAAGATTGACAATGAGTATTATAGGCATTATTTTACAGATTAGTGATTAACATGCTTACCTCTCTGAGGGAGAGCCTAAATATTGCTGTAATTTTACTTTATATTTAAAATTCATCACATATGGCGTCCTTGTATCCTGTTTTCTGTCAGGATGCTCTAATTCACCAGGGACCAGGATTTCATCCTCATTCTTTCTCTGAACTACTGTGAATTGACTTCTTCCACGTAAGTGGAACAAGACCCAGAGGAAATATTTATATTTCCACCCTGCCCTGTGCAGCTGAGTGTGATGGGATGGTCTCAGGTGGAAGTCATATTTGTCTCACAGATGTCCAATGTCAGGGGTAACCACAGAGGTGCTGAACAAGTGAGGATGATGACAACTAAAGGGTCTGTATCAGCTATCTTGACACAATTTTTGGGAAGTCAAATCAGTCAAGTATTCCCCAGGCAGGCTTTCTCATCCCTAGTGCACCTCATGCAGAGGTCTAGTGGGGAGAGTTTAAGAAGGCATCAGCTGTTCAGCACATTGGCTCCCAGGAACATGCGATATCTAATCCAGGAGAAAGTTTTGAACAGTGGTTTTAAGGCTCTAAATTATAGACTCATTTGTAAAACCCCTTTGTGATTGCAGTTTCTGGACTCCTTTCTTAGAAGTAAAAAATAGATTCTGCATGAAACAGTATTTTTGTCTAAATGCAAAGTGCCAGATTCACAAGTGGTGTCAGCTGGCTCAGCTCCACTGCATACAAGGAGATTGAGCTTATCCAGCCAACAAGAGCACTCAGGAATTTTGGGAGGGGAGAATGTCTCGCCCTCTGGTCTTTACATTAATTTGTGTGGCAGTGATTTGAGATGTTTCCAAAGACCATGCCATGATCCTCAGAAAGGAGCAAAATCATTCCACAGAAGATGAAAATAGACAAAATAGTCAATCAAACCTCAAGAGTGCATTGTGCCAAGGTGCTGCCCAAAGCTGTAATTAGAGCAAGCAGAGCATTTTTAAACAGGCAGATGTTCAAACAATAATACATTGAGAGGAGGCCAGGGCAACTCACAATCAGCCATTGACTCTATACCTATGACTTAGAAGAGTGGCTGATGCATGAAACGGAAACAGTTAATTTCCAAGAGAGACATGCAGAGAAAATCAAACACTCTGTAACAGAGCAAACCAAGTGCAGGCAGCCATACCAGTGCATAAGACACGGTATCTGGGAGCCATCTGTGCCCAGAGCTTCCAGCTGGCACTACCTACAGTGCAGCCCTGCAGTGCAGTGACAGCCCCAGTCCTGCACATGCCAGGGAGTGCTCTGGCCTGGGAGACCTTGGAGGGCACTGCAGCTGCTGAACATCTCTCCCAGGGAAGTCGTGAGGGTGCTTGCAGAAGATTAAATTCACAGTGGTAAAGGGTGTCACGTTGGAAAGTTCTTATTTAGTGGTTAGACTCACAGTAGGAAGGTTTTTCTCTACTGATAAGTGCTGTGGAGAGTTAGAGTAGCTCCTGCTCCTAGTGTTGTTCAATAACTGCTTTTCTGCAAAAGCCAGAGGAGGATTTTGGTCACAGTGCAGGTCTGCTGTATGAAAGTGGTCTTAGTGGGGCAGTGTGAGAGAAGTGATTGACACATGAGCACTCCTCTGAAGAAACGCTCCCAGCCTGAAAAAGAAGAGTTTTTTCACTGAGGTCAAGGAAAAGCACCAATAAAAATTAAATATGGATGTCTTTAGGGTAAGAATGGAAGCATATATCTTGCCCAAAGAAGCTTTGAATGCCCCATCATTTCCTTCCAGTACCTGGAAAGAATCTACAGGAAAAAAGAGGCAAGACTGTTTACAAGAGCATTTAGTGACAGGACAAGGGAGAATGGGTTCAAATTGCAAGAGAGTAGGTTTAGATTAAGATATTAGGAAAAAATTCTTTACAGTGAGAGTGGTGAGGGACTGGAACAGGTTGCCCACACCTGGCAGTTGTGGATGCCTCACTCCTGGAGGTGTTCAGGGCTAGGCTCTGAGCACCCTGGTCTAGTTGAAGGTGTCCCTGCCCATGGCAGGGGCTTGGAACTAGATTATCTTCAAAGTCCCCTTGCAAACCAAGCCATTCTATGATTCTATGGTCATTGGACATGTTCAAGGTCACAGTGGATGGGGACTTGATCAACCTCATGTGTTGAAAGATGTCCCTGCCCATGGGCAGGAGGTTGGACTAGATAACCTTTAAAGGTTCCTTCCAACCCAGCTGTTCTGTAATCCATATTTCAAGTCAGCATGCATAGCTTTATGAAGAGGCAAACTGTGGTGCTGAGTGATGGAAAACATATGACTGCCCTTCAGAAGTAGAAACTGATTCATATACTCTGCTAAGATGCTAAGGTGGGGGAGTGGGTCATTTAGGTCAGCATTGAAGGAGAAAGCACACAACAAATATATTCTTTTCATGTTCACACACTGGGGACATATTCTTTCAGTACCACTTGGTAAGTCAAAATTTACTTTTCTTTCTGTCTTGCAGTCTTAGACAAGGAAGTTTATTGAAATATATTTTTGAGGAACAGTAAAAAGGGGCTTCAGGCTCCTGTCAATGCTTAAACAGCTCATAGACTAAAACAATTTCTACTAAAAATTAGCCCTTTCTTTAGGCATGTTTCTTCATAGATGTCAGAGTCTGGAGGCTGATATTAGTCATATTTTGAACTTTCTGAAAGTGGCAATTTTAGGAAAGTCTGAGCAATAGTAATTGAAAAAATCAGGAAAGCTAAAATTATGTACAGTCAGTGCAATGTAGTACCACGTTCATTTCATATGCGTTATAGAAACAGGAGTGTAGCTATTGATTTTGCATAATTTCACTTTGATATTTTCCTCTGCTGTTTCTTATCTTTATCTCCATATGATGATGAAACAGACACAGGTCTCAATACACTAAGAAGTAAAAAGAAGTTAAAAATTATTGAACAGAGGCTGATAGCTGAAGGTTGCAGCTTGGAAGGTATGTGGCCAAACCACATAATAAATGAAAAATTTGGATTTAGATGCAAGACAGAATGCCTCAAGACTGTTGTGGAGTTCCCAAAATTAACCTCTGAACAGAACCATTAGATTTCCACAAGGACAGGAGCCTACCTGGCCAGAATGACATTCTTTAGGACACCTAAGCCCAGCAAGACATGTAAAAAGAGTGACCTAGGATAGAAAAGTATACAAGAGCTCAAAATAAAATTCCACAAGGAAATAACACAAAAAGCTGTGTATCCTTTGCCAAACAGCATTGCTGATGTTAGGTACACAGAAAAGAAGATACAAGACCTTGGGCACACATTTCTGTGGAACATACACAGAGGAGGAACAGTGAACATCACCATACTGATAGCTCAAACAAGCCTCAGAGGGCAGTGACGACAAATGGACAATCAGCCTGAGACCTAATAGGACACAGTATTTCTAATATGGTCAGAGGAGCAGAAGCCAAGGTGGTGCCAAAAGCAAGCATTTGCTCCCAGGAAAAAAAAACCAGCAACAACCTTATGGGCAGGAGAAAACAGACTGCCATAATCTAATGCTTATATTGAGGGTAGCATCAGAAAGCTCTGTGTTAGTATCCCTCATGTGCCTTGAGGCATCACTGCCCTTCCCCAGCAACGGCCCATTCTACTTCCTGCTGAGCTCACTCATCAGCCAGCTTTTGGCTTTTTGGCTTTGCTGCCCGTCTCTTCTTGCCATGGGCTACTCTCCTGCTGCAAATCTACAGCTCGCTTCACCATGTCTTTGCAGCAGATTTTTTATTTGCTCCTCTGGTGTTAACTTTGTATACTTGTGTGTGTGAAAAAGCAGAAGGAATGTTATGATAGAAATATCTTTTTATTATCTCTTCCCAGTTTCTTTCTTTCGTGATGTGTTTACACGCCATTTTACAGAGTATGCAAAACATGTTCATTTAATAGTAGTAAAGACCACATTAGAAATGTGCCAAACCCCTTGGTTTCATCCAACAGATGCATTCACCGGAGATGGCAGGGGAACCTGCTGTGTCAGACATGTTCCAAGATTCTATTCAAAGGAGAATGAAGTTCACATCTATCTTCTATGTACTCCACTCGAAAAATCCCAGTGATCCCACGAAAATTCCTAAGTCTGAGGCAAGAAGATAGGGAAGAAGGTTCTTTGATTCAAAACCACACAGCAAAATGAAGACTCAATAAATGTCCAGGCAGGTGCAATTCAGTGCAGAAAGAGGACCCTTCATTTAGATGTCAACTCCAAGACGCTCTATATTTAACACTAAAACTCTCTTATCTAGAAACAAGGGGAATATTTAGAGAAATGGTAAATATAAGGGATTTTTTTTCCTGTGCTTAGCAAACCAGACTGTAGTAAATTGGTATCTTTATAGAGACAAAACACTCATTCTGGCCTTTAAAAAAAGGAAGAGATTAAAAGGGTTGATGAGATTTCAGTCATGAGTTGCTATGATGATAAATGCAAAAACAGTTTGTTCACTAATGGCTCTAAGAAAAGCATTGCACAATCCTTTACAATGGTGTGGTCAAAACTTAAAAACCCCAATAGAATAATCATCATAGGAATGAAGTAAAACCAAGCTTCCAAAAAATGAAAATAAAGAAAGTGGCTTTGGTCTCGGTCCATGAGTGAAAAACGTTTCATGTTTTTATTTATGGGAGGCCACTATTAGCTGACACTGACCATAAACCACATGTTGACAGTGCCAAAAGGGGCCTGGCAAACCATTCTGCTGCCGCTAAGAATAGAGCTTGTTTTTTCAGCTACAAATGTATGATTTGCAAATTGAACGCCAAGTGGGGAAAGAATTAGTGGTTGCAGACGCACTCAGAGCATTTTGACAGCACAGTGAAGCTAAGTCAAGAGGTATGTTATGTCCTGTGAATCTGATTAAAAATGTGGTCTGCTTTCAGGTGAAAATGAGGACTATTATTCCTGGCAGTATTGTTAGGAACAAGATCCTACAAAAAATAATCCTGGAGAATCAGAACAGCGTATTCCTAGACCTTATTGTAAGGCAAGGCTTTCAGTACTGTTGAGATTTTATTTGAAAGCACCAAGATAATGATTGCCAAGCTATTATAGAAAAAAGAAATGCTTCAAAGGATTGGTATAAGGATGATTTACAGAATCAAAAACCTGAGAGTAGGGCAAAACTTTAATGTTGACCTAAAAAGAACAGTTGCTTTCATTAAGGCTATTTGACTTACAAAAACCACAAAGAATATATATATAGCAAGGTGTCTGAAAGAGGCAGTGCTGACAATATAAGAAGACATGGCCCATTAAGGAATTACAGGTAAATATAATTGTTTATGGTGAGGGTTTTTTAATAGTCTTTTTGCCTTCTCTGAGACTACAATACTAGATAGTAACCATGCTTGAACAAACGATCATATACATCTATTCTTGTGGCATATATTATTCCTGGTCTGACTACAGCATGCTTTTCAATAGACATGAATTTTCAGCAAATTTTCACTTTAAAAATATAATTAATTAGCTCAAATTACCTCTAGCCTAAGTAGTTGGAATAAGTTAGTGACAAAAATTTTGATGAGATGGTTACTCAGGATAGGTACATATGATAAAGAAACAGATGAAGCACCTTAATTTAACACCAAAAGCATGGCCACAAATTATTTACTTTGAAGAAGGCAGCTGCAGGCAGGCCACAAATACATCATCATGAGATAGAAGAACCAAAGCACAGCAAAGCCAGAAAAAGTGGATGAAGCACTGCCTTAGAAAACTGGGGTATTGCTAGGAAAGCCACAGGTCTAGCAAAATTGAAAATTGCAGATAAATTTTAATGTAGATGAATGTAAACACATGGAGAAAAACAGCTCTAACTAGATATTATCTACTGAAAGGCTCTACCTAGATCAGTTCTTACATCTTAGGAAATGGATCATGGAAGCAATGTGGATTATTCCAGGAAGATATCTGCTCAGTAGATAAAACAAAACATTACACATTATTGGAAAAGCGAAAGATCCAAAAACAAAAGAAAACATACAAGAAAAAATGCAATGCTACTGTCTGTCCATATCTTAAGCATCACACACAGTCCTGGCTTCCCAGCCCGTGGATATGTCTAATAGAATAAACAGTGGAAGATGGCAAAGATGAGTAGGAGCATGAAACAGATATCTAAGTAGATAGATTAGCATGCTTTAGCACAGAAAAAACACTCCTTAGGTGACTATTTTAAAAGTGCATGAAATCATAAGCCTCATGGAGGACATGAAGAAGGAGTGATTATTCACAACACAGGAAAAAGCAAATGAACTTAAGCAGCAACTTCAAAGCAAATGGATGCAGTCAAAAATCTGTTG
Source organism: Ifrita kowaldi (assembly GCA_013398055.1). Lineage (NCBI taxonomy): Eukaryota > Metazoa > Chordata > Aves > Passeriformes > Cinclosomatidae > Ifrita > Ifrita kowaldi. The sequence continues at coordinate 37,555 of VZRS01005793.1, forward strand.
TGGAATGATTGCTGCAGGATGTTATGGAATCCAGAAAGGTAAGTTGGCTCAAATTGACTGATAATGGTAAAAAGACCATTAAGAACCATAAAGACTCAGGTAAAAACACTGACAACTGCCAGGTTGCAGGAAGCTGGCACAGCAAAGGTGCAGCAAGGGTACCATGACCTTATGAAACCCTTTTCCCACCATCTGTTACTGAGAACACAGATGGGACTATGGACTCTGTATACACCTTACTTTAGACTGAGCATAACTCCACACAAGTCCTGAGGAGTGGTAGTGTCCAGGATCTATGCTTCAGAATATATGGAGAAACACCCACAAAATCCATGAAGCCTCAAAAGACCACAAATAAGAGAGTTCTGAGCATATTATAAAAGGGGCACAGAAAGAAAGAGCAGTAATGAAAGCAAGCGCCACTCATTTTGTTGGCTGTAGAGAGTTTATTGTCACCACCACTGCAGAGGATATGGAATTCTGTTCTGAGCAGAGATACTGGCCCCCTCTGTATGTTCTCTTTCAAAACCTACTGTGTCTGAGAGCAGACTAATCAAATCAGAAAACCATCACTTATTTTTATTTTCGTACTGGGCTCGTAAGCAGAGTGTCAACTTTTGGCAGTTCTCCCTCCCAGCCGATGTATGAGCTGCACTCTGTTCTCCAAAACAGCTGGAAATGTAATTAAGTCAAGATCCTTGTCCCTGTGAAAATCCTCACAGATTAACAGAGAAAACTTAAGTCCCTTACAGTCTCTTTCTACAGTATCATAGTCTCCTTAAGGCTCACAAGTGTTTACCTCTTTATTCAGAAGAGCACGAGGACTCAGGACTCTCTGTTTAACAATGCTCTTAGGTGTCAAAGTGTAGAAATACAAAATATACCACTGTCCTAAGAATTTCTTATTCTGTCCTTCAATTTCCTACTTATAAAACAAGCGTAATAAACTTTCAGCCCAGCTGGTATTTGAAGTTATGAAATTGTGAAAACAAATAATGTAAACTAAGTATTACAACTTTGTTCAGTTTGAGCTGCTCAAGGCAAATGGGTCAATTTCTAATTAGAAAATATTTTGCAAGAACATTTTTTTTGTTTGTTTTCCAAATCAGACTTTAAAAATACAGGATTATTCTATGCAACTTCGTGTAATGCAAATTCCGCTTCTCAAACAAGTCTTACAGTCAATACTGCCAGAATTAATGATAATGAGAAAAACCTTCTTAGGAGGCTAATTTTAAGATTGTGCTGTAAAAAAAGGATGAGGGCGCATGCTGAACAATCCGGGATAAAAATTTAGTAAGTTCCTACTCTTCAAGTAAGATGCCATCCGTCCTTTTCGGTAAATGAGGATGAAATCTTAAGAAAGAAGTGGCATTTGTTCAGGTAATTAGACGCTCTATGATAGCACATGCCAAATGCAAATACAAGAGGAAACTAAAATAAAGCTGAGAAGGAAACTTTAACTAAGTTTCCTACAGTTAAATAAGAAAAATATTAAGGGGGTCCTACAAACAGCCTTCTAGGACCTATGACAAGGTCATCAAGAAGACAGAGACAGGCAGGATGAGGGAGAATGAACCTAAATTGCAACAGGACAGTGTTCAAAGTGCATGGAAATAGAACCTTTAACAATACGAGGATGGTGCAGCAATGGAGCATGTTTCTGGGCGACTGCACATTTTCAGGACCCACCTGGATAAAACCATGAGCAACTAGGTGTGACCTCCTAGCTGACCCTGCTTTGAACAAGAGGTTGGATTAGCAACCTCCTAGAGTTTCGTCTCACATGGATTATCCTCTAACTCTGTGAATTTGCTTTTTTCTTCCATTAGACTGCTTGAGTTTGTAATCTTATTATTCTTTATGCACAGGAGTTTTGCAAAGGTAGCTATTTGTGATTCCTTCTCTAGTGAAAACTTCTTTCAGTGAAAAATCTTCACCCACCAAAGGCCATGTGAAATAAATTGATCACTCCAATTTCTAAGTACTATTTTCAGATCCTGCCTGGCAATGTGAAATAAATGTTCATAGTGATCCCTGCAAATATGGATTGCTGGGGAATGGCCCTTTCCACTGAGGTTTTCAAAGATGTCATATAGCACTATCAAAATGGATTACTTTTTTTCCAAGTTCTGGCTCTAAATTTGAATGTGCAACAAACTGTTCTAAATGTGGAGGAAATTAGAACCAGGTCAATTATAGATTCGGCATTCTGTTTTATAAATCCATATAGATTTAAGATAGTCCAGTGATCTTAAAACATGGGCTATCTTATCACAATCCTCCCCTTGGCCCCATGGCAAGGTAGCACCCTCTAGCTCCACTAACAGTGAACGGGCTAAAAGGACCAGAAAGAATAAATTACTCCAGAGGATTTTTTGCTTAGGGAAGAAGAAAGCCATCATCTCCCCTTTCCTATTTTTACTGTGAAAGAGACCTAGGGGATGAAGGAGATGTCAAGACCAGGGTGTTCCCACTGAAATTGAGCTTGGAGAGATTTGTAAAGATCATCTGGGTAGAATCTACTCTCTCTCAATACTAGTTGGGTAGATTTTTTTTTCTAGTGAATATTAATTAGTGAAAGTAGGATTTCAGTCTGCCTGAATTTAAATAACAAATTCAGTACAGCTGTATTGAAAGGTTTTAATAATGTTTCCCAGTCACACAAGGGCTCAAGAACCAAAGCTTTTCAGGACTTTTCAGGAATGTTCAGGATACTAGAGATGCAAATTAAATTCCATTTTCTACTTGAGGGAATTGAAACCTGCACTCTTACTTTCTTGGTGTAAACTAACCAAACAATTTGCCCTCAATCACACTGTGATATAAAGAGTATATGTTTATCTTTTCTTCTAATGGAATGCAAGAATATCAACAGGGATTAGAGAGAAAGCTCAAACTAGAACTTTGCTACGAGGCTGCAGATTGGGGTGCTCTGGAAAGATATTGAGCATGTAGGAGAGGAAAGAATTCAGCCAGTCCTAACATGGGTGAGAAATCTGATCCCTGAACCTATGGAGCTAAAGCATGAATTTATCACATCATATTTTATGAAGCTAATGCTTTATTTCTTTGGCTTTTCTTTCAAATACCTTAATGGTTTTGTTTGTGCCAAATTGGAACATTCTGTGTCAGAACATCAGTCTTTTGTTCTTGCCAAAGTAAGAACTTAGAACCTGGTTGGTTTCAATGATATTTTTATTTCTCACTCCTTGTTTTACTTCAGAATTGAAACAAACAAAAACAAACAAACAAACAGTAACTCATGTAGAGCGCTGCTGCAGGTTTGCAGGAGTTATTCAGCTTAGAGCCAGAGCTACAGAGTGCCTTTAAAACCTGGAATAAACAGGCACACCTCCTGTTGGTTTTAAAGTTTATCCTGGTAGCTATCCAAGGCTGCATTTAAGCCATGGAATAGAAAATCATAGAATAATAAAATCGTAAACGTAACTGAAGACGAACAAAAGTTTTAGACAACCATTAAGTAATGCACCTTTAATGATCCAGACACAATAAACCCAGTGTTGCTAAAAGTATCAAGGGTTCTTTTTGCCCTTGTCTGACTTGCGATGTATTTCTATCTCATATTACTGATAAACCCTGGAAATAAAGGGAATGTTCCTTCTACATGTATCCTTCACATCTCAGTTCAGATACATGCTGTACCTTAGGCTGTGTCAGGATCTACTGTGCTTCCCTCTGATCTATTCATTCCTTTCAGTCTTTAATGTGCAAGATCCTCTCCTACTGCCATGGGGATAGCCATTAAGTCAGAAAACTGTTTATTTCATTTCAGGCACTTACATGGTAACAGTAGACTCAGGTTCATTCCAGTTTTTCACTCCTGGTAAGGATAAAAACAAATCCTTCATTTTAAAATAGGCTTTGATTTCCAAGTTGTAAGTTTGATTTTGTTTGCTTCCACCAGCCTCTAGCAATGATTCTCAGAAAAAATAATCTTTCTTTTTCAGTACCATAAATTTGAAAAAGAAAGATATATTCTCCTTTTTCCACTTTAGTTGTTTTCAAATTTGTACTAGATTTAAAAAGTCTCTTCAGACCTCCATAGCTACCAGACATGATCCCTTGCCAGACCAATCAGACTTACTGTGAAATAAAGTTTCTTGTCATATTAAGGTACAGCTGTCATATTAAACCTCAGTGCTGTAAACAAGCATTTGTTGGCAGCAGATCATAAACAGAACTATAATCTATGTACCTCAATTTTCCACATGTCTGGCCAAGAAAGGTATCTCTCCATGACATCATTCCATCTCATCAATTTCCCTGTCTCCTCAGCCTTGCAATGCTTCCATTCTCTTTTTTATTTCTTCTGCATTCACTTCTCTTGCATCCCAGTGAATCATTTCTCTGTGCCATTTTGGTTACTGTGTGTAGCCCAGTGATGACTCATGGAAATGTCTGTAGACTCCTTGTCTATTTATTCTACCAAGCATATCCTGTTATTTGTCTGTCTCTCAACTGTTCTTGTAACTAGACACCTTCTGCTTTACTTAACAAATGCTTTTCTTGCTTAGGATTTTCACTCCTGAACAGGCAACCATAGTGTTGGTTAGGTGTTTTTCCTGCCTCTACTTTTCTACATTCTACTGACCATAAGAATGCTACCTCTTTGGCAGGTTGGTAGAATGGAACCATCTACCTTCTTACTTCTGCAGTGGAAACTGAATGGGCCTTTTCTTACCTTGGCTATGAGTTGTTGGCCCTCTTCTCTTGTGTCAGGGACCCTAGTACTGACAGAGGCCAAAGGACTGCCCCTGTAAGCCCTGTCTCATAATCACTGTATGGTATCTTCAGGGCACCCTGCAAATGGGTTTTCTTTATCTGTACATCTTGTCTACCAAAGAAATGAAAATATTCCCCACTCACGTATATTTAAAACTGAATGATTTTGTTCCTTTGTGTCTAAAGAAGGGACAGAAGTAAAGGAGCAAAGAATGAAAAGACAGAGGGAAAGAAAAGACAAAAGATAATTTCTGCGTATTTTCCTTCTTCTCTCATAACATTACCTATTTCTTTTTCTAGAGAATTGTTAACTAGAATACCAGTTGCGTAGATCTGAGGGGGAAAAGGCATGTGTTCTGCACTCTACTCTCCCTGAGAATACTGAGACTCTCATTAGAGATGGCATTCATAGGATAAAATACCTAAATGACATGTCTCAATAACACTGCTTTTAGCATTTCTGCTACTAGTATTTTTAAATGATAAATCATATTAGGATCAAGTATATTTTTTTCCTGTTCTATTGATGCCTAAAGTAGCCACCTAAAAACAGAGACCAGGCAAGAATAAGGGAATAAAGGTAGGTATTTATTTGAAGGGTCTTCAAAGGTATACCCTGGGCAGGGCAAAAGCTTTACCCAAGATGGACCCCAAGTCACGAGTTCTTCACATTTTTATAAGTTTGGTTCATTTGCATATCAGGGTTAATTCTCCAATTAAAGCTCCAGTTAATGATGTAATTTCCCGAAGTTTACCCCCCTTCCCAAGATTCTGGTTTACACATTTTGGACCTAGGACAATCTAGGTGTCCTTGGAGAGCAAGCTTGGAGAGGCTTGTTGTGTCTAAATAGCATGAGAAAGCAGCTAACAGGCTACAACAAACTTCAGAGTTACACACTAGGCAGTTCAGGATTTGAAAATATGAAAGTTAAAACCTAAGGCATCACTATTAGCCTTGGCAGATATTTTCTTCCTATGTTGTCATCTGTGCTTTCAAAGAACCACAGACATCTCATCCTTGTGATACAATTTTCTTCAGTCTTGATGTCAACATTATGCTGCACAAAGACTTCTGAATTTAAAATAACAAAGAAAGTTTCTAGGCCCTTCCTTTGCCAGCTGCACCTGTCAGTCTGGGAGCACGGCTCCAAAGAAACAAGGAACCTGATACTTCTGTTCCTCACAATCCTGCTTCAAAAACTATGTGCTCTGGTAAGGACTTCAGCATCAGTTAGGGTCTAGAGCACAGCCAGAACTCACAGTTCCTGCAGCCTTCCCTTCCAGTCCTCCTGCAAAGAGAGTCCCACTAAAACACAGCACCCTGTACTAAACAAAAGCTATTCTCACTTGCAGCTTTAGGCTCCAACAGCAAAGGTGTCTAAAAGGAAAAAATTCATTATGAGTGAAACATATTGTCACCAGGGGCAAAGCAGGAACCCTCAAAGAAATCTTAAGGTTTCAGTATTAGCACTGAGACTCTTTGGCAGTTAAAGAGTCTAAGATCTTCTCATCTTTCTAGTTAAATTGTCAGACACAATCACTTTCATGACCAAGAACTTCTATCCTACAAGCCCACTATTTGTTAAGTGCTCCAAAAGCTGTTAGTCTTATTCAAAAATATTCAAGGCTGACAATTATCGTCATTTTCCCCATGGAGATTATAATGATATCAAAATATATTAGTATATGTTTTGATATACAAAAATTCAGATAGTAAGAAGACATAAAAGACACATCCATTTTGACTGAATTCACCATACACTAGA
>VZRS01005793.1:44125-79803 GCA_013398055.1 Ifrita kowaldi
CTCTTGTGTCAGGGACCCTAGTACTGACAGAGGCCAAAGGACTGCCCCTGTAAGCCCTGTCTCATAATCACTGTATGGTATCTTCAGGGCACCCTGCAAATGGGTTTTCTTTATCTGTACATCTTGTCTACCAAAGAAATGAAAATATTCCCCACTCACGTATATTTAAAACTGAATGATTTTGTTCCTTTGTGTCTAAAGAAGGGACAGAAGTAAAGGAGCAAAGAATGAAAAGACAGAGGGAAAGAAAAGACAAAAGATAATTTCTGCGTATTTTCCTTCTTCTCTCATAACATTACCTATTTCTTTTTCTAGAGAATTGTTAACTAGAATACCAGTTGCGTAGATCTGAGGGGGAAAAGGCATGTGTTCTGCACTCTACTCTCCCTGAGAATACTGAGACTCTCATTAGAGATGGCATTCATAGGATAAAATACCTAAATGACATGTCTCAATAACACTGCTTTTAGCATTTCTGCTACTAGTATTTTTAAATGATAAATCATATTAGGATCAAGTATATTTTTTTCCTGTTCTATTGATGCCTAAAGTAGCCACCTAAAAACAGAGACCAGGCAAGAATAAGGGAATAAAGGTAGGTATTTATTTGAAGGGTCTTCAAAGGTATACCCTGGGCAGGGCAAAAGCTTTACCCAAGATGGACCCCAAGTCACGAGTTCTTCACATTTTTATAAGTTTGGTTCATTTGCATATCAGGGTTAATTCTCCAATTAAAGCTCCAGTTAATGATGTAATTTCCCGAAGTTTACCCCCCTTCCCAAGATTCTGGTTTACACATTTTGGACCTAGGACAATCTAGGTGTCCTTGGAGAGCAAGCTTGGAGAGGCTTGTTGTGTCTAAATAGCATGAGAAAGCAGCTAACAGGCTACAACAAACTTCAGAGTTACACACTAGGCAGTTCAGGATTTGAAAATATGAAAGTTAAAACCTAAGGCATCACTATTAGCCTTGGCAGATATTTTCTTCCTATGTTGTCATCTGTGCTTTCAAAGAACCACAGACATCTCATCCTTGTGATACAATTTTCTTCAGTCTTGATGTCAACATTATGCTGCACAAAGACTTCTGAATTTAAAATAACAAAGAAAGTTTCTAGGCCCTTCCTTTGCCAGCTGCACCTGTCAGTCTGGGAGCACGGCTCCAAAGAAACAAGGAACCTGATACTTCTGTTCCTCACAATCCTGCTTCAAAAACTATGTGCTCTGGTAAGGACTTCAGCATCAGTTAGGGTCTAGAGCACAGCCAGAACTCACAGTTCCTGCAGCCTTCCCTTCCAGTCCTCCTGCAAAGAGAGTCCCACTAAAACACAGCACCCTGTACTAAACAAAAGCTATTCTCACTTGCAGCTTTAGGCTCCAACAGCAAAGGTGTCTAAAAGGAAAAAATTCATTATGAGTGAAACATATTGTCACCAGGGGCAAAGCAGGAACCCTCAAAGAAATCTTAAGGTTTCAGTATTAGCACTGAGACTCTTTGGCAGTTAAAGAGTCTAAGATCTTCTCATCTTTCTAGTTAAATTGTCAGACACAATCACTTTCATGACCAAGAACTTCTATCCTACAAGCCCACTATTTGTTAAGTGCTCCAAAAGCTGTTAGTCTTATTCAAAAATATTCAAGGCTGACAATTATCGTCATTTTCCCCATGGAGATTATAATGATATCAAAATATATTAGTATATGTTTTGATATACAAAAATTCAGATAGTAAGAAGACATAAAAGACACATCCATTTTGACTGAATTCACCATACACTAGAGAAAGTTTTCAGCAGCAAGACTGCAAATTTCTTGTTACAAAACTGAGAAGTCAAAAGTATTTCTGACACAGAGCTCAGTGACATTAAAGTTGTAAGCCACTAGGCTTGGCATAAATTTTATGGAGTTTCTTAATGTCTTAAAATCAAAAATCTCATCCTCTACAGTAATTTTTGACTTTTTGGGTAGGATTCACATAGCCTTATTTTTTGCCTAAGGTGCTATTAAAGTAAAGCGTTGCACTCGAATATCAGTTTGTGAATTTTGAAAGGTGGTAGGGATGGATTTGACTCCACAAAAGCTAAGCAAGACCTAGAATTCAGGCCACCTCCAAATATTTCTGTGTTTTCAATGATTTACACTACACTTCTACACCATGGATAGGAAGCACTACTCTTTGCCTTTTTAAAAGCTATGATGAGTCAGAGACTATTAATTGTGCTTGTAATCCCTCCCTAGCAGGTGGATATAGTGGGCTTTTTCTGAGCTTTTCTTCATAACTCTCTGAGGAAAAAGCAAAATAGAGGTATCTGTTGGCACAAACTACACTTGCAGGAAGGAGAGAGTGAACCAAAGTCTTCCACAGAACATTTCTTGACATTTTGCTGTTTAAAAGATTAAGCTCTTGTGACCTCCCCACTTAAAAGAATTTCCTGTGCTCACATAAGATGTTATTTTCCTTTCACTGAGCTTTGTAGTAAAGATATGCAAGTCCTTGTCTAACTGTCATTCAGGAATACTTGCTCTGTCTGGATTCAGCACCTGAGACATCAAAATAAATCAGTGCCAAATTTCTTACTGCTTCTTCATCAAAAGGCCAAACCAAGTAATAAACACAATGCAGGACGTACCCATTAAACGTCCATCATTCTCTCAAAAAGCAAGTTTATGTGCTTTTTCTATGCTCTTCCTCTTCTCTTTGCTTGTTGTAGGGTTAAGTCTGGAAGAACAAGTGCAGAAATGGATCCTGGTCATTCCTAGTGCCCTGAGCTGGCCCTGCAGAAAGACACCATATGCTGCAACTGTTAGGCTCTGAAAATTCCAGGATGCTAGACTTTTTTCCTTTTTTCCCAGTAAAATCAGTAAAGTAGGATAATAACAACAGTAAACTTCTCCTTTTCAGAGACCCTCTCTGGCCAGTTAATAAATTATGCTCTCTAAGAAAATCTTACTTGTTCAACTTACATTCAGTTGATTGCCTGAAGACAACTCTTTTCCATGGCCTGCATTCAACACGAGAAAGTCTCATACTGTTCTCCTACTGATCTTGCACTTCAGCTGCCAAACACAGTATTGATGTCTGTCTGTTTGATAGCAGAATGTGTGCAGGGAATGGGGGAAACAGCCTGCAAACAAACAAAAATACTCTTTAAACTGTCTTGTAAGCTAAGAGAACTATCTGAGTCTCAATCCTAAGCACGCAGCAAAAGAGAAGAATGAATAAATGGCATGTTTTCTGGGTTACAAAAAGAAAACTATTCACTGAAAGGGGAGAAACATGAGTACCAGGATGCACACTGCCCTTTTTTAATATCTACATTGGATTATGGACTCCAGCTCAAGGCTAAGTGGACTGAAGGAGGGATAACCCTTCTCCACTTCAGGGCGGAGACAGTGTGAGCTGGTTCCCCTGCAGCAGCCTGTGCCTTGGTCTCCCTGTCCAGGCAGACATTTGCTCTCCACATGGACCCAAATCCCAAACTAAAATATACTACAAGACTGAAAGTACAGGTCAAACTTAAAGCCTGAAGGCATTGTTCTAAATTATTGCAGGTGTATGATGGGCACTACTGAAAAACACCATTCCTGTAATACAAAACATCACCACTTTCTATCATTTGTATAAAACCAATTATTTTTTCATATGTCAACTGAAGGATGATGTACTACACATTCACTGCAAATGTCTCACAGATTTACTCAAGGACCAAAAATCCTGTGCTGTTTTCTGCACACCTAAGTTTAGAATAATGAGTATAAGGTGAGGAGGGGCCAAATAGGAGTTTTCCACAAACACAAGTAAACCAGTGCAAGCAAAAAAAATAAAAACCAAAAAGCATAAACAAAGTAGCTGCTAANAAAAAAAAAAAAAAAAAAAAAGACCACACACAGAAGAATAATTAAATGAACTGGCAAAACTGATGTTTTTTATATGATTTCATCATGAAAATCATCAGATTTAAACGTATGTCTTTGACATTACCTTAGTAGATAATTGCGAATATGGCTGAGAAATCTGGTAAATTATTTGCACAACTAAGGAAAAAAACATTCAGCAATTCTGTGATCTTGTGAGCCAACCCTTCATTGTTGTGGGTCCCAACTTCTCGCCCTGGCCTTAAGAGCCCGGCATTTCTGAAGGCTGGTCCTGCTAGTAAAGACTAAAGCAAAGAAGATTTTCAATGCCTTAGTCTTTTCCATGTCCCGTGTCACCAGGACAATTGCCCCTTTCAACAGCTTCCCTAAGCATTTTCCCTACTCTTCCTTTTGTCACCTATGTACTTATAAGAAGCCCTTCTTTTGCCTTGGCTATCCCACACCAAATTCCACTCCAGCTGGGCTTTGTCATTCTTAAGACCATACCTGCATGTTCAGACAATGTTTCTATATTCCTTCTGGGCCATCTCTCCATGTTTCCACTTCTGCAGGCTTCCCTTTGTGTCTGAGTTTTGCCAGAAACTCCTCGTTTGTCCACAGATGTCTCCTCACATTTGCCTTTCTGCTTTGGCATAGACTGCCTTTAGAGGTGGTGATCCTTGAATATCAACCAGCTTTCTTGAACTTCTCTTTCCTCCTTATCTCAGAGGTTTCTTTCAAGCAGATCCCTGAAGAGGTCACAGTCTGCTTTTTATTCTCTGTTGAAACTCTCAAATGTCCTTATATCCTCCCATTTGCCATTTAGATTTGCAAAGAAAATAGACAAAAAAAGCAGAAGAGGATCAAAGATATGGCCTAAGTTCATGTCCCTCTATTTAGGAGAAGATATCAAAATAAAGACATGCCATTAACATGAAATCACATACATCAGATTTCACAGACTTTCACTTTATCTGTAATCGGATGTCTTAGTACACACAGTGAAACTAATTCTAAATTCTTGACATGAAATGACTAAGTCATTTAATGATTGTATCATACATACACCTAGAAGCATCATATAAATACATATTGAGACATATAATACATAATACACACACAACAATATTTGTACACACACAACTATGAAAGTGAAACCATTTTAAAAATTGTCAGTTGTAAACAAAAAAAGGGTATGTGCCATTTCTTTTTCTATTTGGAGATAGTATTTAGAACAAGATAAGTTTATGCCAGTTTACATTATTCTTCTAAAATTCCATGTCTAGCACTGGAAGAACAGATTGACAAAAACAGTAACTCATATTTTAAAACAAGAACCACCATACACAACAAAACTATAAAAAATAGCTGATGTATAAAGTCTAGGCAGGACTGGCACATTTAAGTCTATTAAGAAACACTATGGAATGCTTTAGAATGGTCATTATGTAAAAACAAAAAGGAGTCTGATGAATAGAATAGAATAGAATAGAATAGAATAGAATAGAATAGAATAGAATAGAATAGAATAGATCCTTATGTAAATAAATGCATTTGGAAAAGATTTGCTAAAATAAATTTTTTCAGTTCTTTACGTACTCATTCACAGCTAAAACAGGAACTAGATGCAGAAAATGGAAACCAAGGTGCCTGTAGAGTGTAACTCACTTTCCATGCTGAAAATCAACTATTTTCTGTATCACTGTAACTATCACCAAAGAGGTGTCAAGAAGAGATATCCAGGTATTTCTAAAGATAAAGCCTAAAAGAAAACTGAATTTTAGGACAGAATCAAAGAATGGTTGAGGCTGGAAGGGACATCTGGATGCCATCTGGTCCAATCCCTTGCTCAAGCAGGGCTACCTGTAGCAGGTTTACCAGGACAATGTCCAGATGGCTTTTGAATATCTTCAAGGAAGGAGACTCCAAAATCTGGCTGGGCTACTTCAGTTCTCTATTTGTGATTATGAGATGAATATAAATAACATTTGCAATGATAGTCTAATGTGATGCACTCTTAAGCATGTTTTAATATACCTGAAAAAGAAGTTAGTAAGCAAAAGAAGACCACATGACAAACTAAGATACTATAGCCAGTAGCAGATCTGTTACTAGAGCTGTCAGAGTGTATTTCTAGTAAGAAGTGATTTCACACATGTATGGAATGATAGAGCAACTTACTAAAGCAGGTTGGCAGAACGAGTCCCAATAGGTGATAGACAATGAAAGCCCAGTGTAACTGCAGGTATATGTCTGGCCCCATTTCCTGCAGTCACTGTATGCTGATAGCAGAGTTCTTACATCCCTATTGCCTAATAAAGCTAAGTCTCATGAGTCTCAAGAACAATCTATGCAGTGGTGTACACTTGGATCTGAAGAGAGCTTGTATCAAGGATCAAATCCCCTAAATATTTTGACCAGTGATTTAGAGATAATTCTGGTGAGCTAAGTGGCAAGTTCCTGTTGCATTGCACAGTGGGCCCATCCTCAACAAGGACAGGGACTTGGCACCACCCAGAGCTCCTGCATTTGCCCCCAGCACAAAGATGTGAAAAGAGTGGGGACCAGTGCATACACTAACCTAGCTCTGCTGAGAGGATGCAAATGCTGAGAGTATGCAAATGCTGAGAGGACCACAAAAATCTTGCTGGATCTGGCAGTTTGAACCTCTACTCCAGGATATAGCATTATTTTCTTCTAAAGTTTTGCACTGATCCTCACTTTTCATGACTGCTGGGTTATTTGAGCAGCCCTCTGCAACCTGATTTCTAACCCTGTTCCTCTCTTGTACCTTATATGGGTGCTCTGGGCCTGAGGCCAGTACTGGCTTCATTCTGGTTTTGAAGATCAAAAACCATGCTTGGTGGAACAATTGGGACTTCTTTGTCAATACATTGCCTGCCATTCAAAAAAAAAGAGACAACAGGGCGTCCAAGAGCTGTTTCAGGCCCTGGGTCAAAATACTTCGGGCTTCTCACACTTCTCAGCAGCTCTGACAGAATCTTATCAGAAGTTCCCCGGGCAGCACATTGATGTGATTACAGATGGCTTTAATACAACAAAATTGAGAAAATGTTTTAATATGTAGTTGTTATGTGCCACCAACTTATGTGCTTAAGGTTTCTCCACTACATAATCCCTTTCTCTTTAGCTCTGACTGGCATCTGTTGTAAATTTGCTTTTCTTAAGTAATATTCCATTAAAGGAAATTCTTGGCAGAAGTGTGCACCTGAATTATCCTGATGTAATTCTATATTTGATTGTCCAGAAACCAGAAGTAAGTTTGGCCATATCTGCTTGGGATAGTCATCATTACTGTATTTCACCTCTTCTCTGCAAATATTTTTATTGTGTTCCTGCTAGGATGAGAAAGAATTCTGTAGAATTCATTAGGTTATTGTACTTGGCTGTGCAAAGAGCAATGTAGAAATGTAAGAAGAAGATTAGGAGTTTGGAAGAGATGACTTTTCACCANGAAACACTATGGAATGCTTTAGAATGGTCATTATGTAAAAACAAAAAGGAGTCTGATGAATAGAATAGAATAGAATAGAATAGAATAGAATAGAATAGATCCTTATGTAAATAAATGCATTTGGAAAAGATTTGCTAAAATAAATTTTTTCAGTTCTTTACGTACTCATTCACAGCTAAAACAGGAACTAGATGCAGAAAATGGAAACCAAGGTGCCTGTAGAGTGTAACTCACTTTCCATGCTGAAAATCAACTATTTTCTGTATCACTGTAACTATCACCAAAGAGGTGTCAAGAAGAGATATCCAGGTATTTCTAAAGATAAAGCCTAAAAGAAAACTGAATTTTAGGACAGAATCAAAGAATGGTTGAGGCTGGAAGGGACATCTGGATGCCATCTGGTCCAATCCCTTGCTCAAGCAGGGCTACCTGTAGCAGGTTTACCAGGACAATGTCCAGATGGCTTTTGAATATCTTCAAGGAAGGAGACTCCAAAATCTGGCTGGGCTACTTCAGTTCTCTATTTGTGATTATGAGATGAATATAAATAACATTTGCAATGATAGTCTAATGTGATGCACTCTTAAGCATGTTTTAATATACCTGAAAAAGAAGTTAGTAAGCAAAAGAAGACCACATGACAAACTAAGATACTATAGCCAGTAGCAGATCTGTTACTAGAGCTGTCAGAGTGTATTTCTAGTAAGAAGTGATTTCACACATGTATGGAATGATAGAGCAACTTACTAAAGCAGGTTGGCAGAACGAGTCCCAATAGGTGATAGACAATGAAAGCCCAGTGTAACTGCAGGTATATGTCTGGCCCCATTTCCTGCAGTCACTGTATGCTGATAGCAGAGTTCTTACATCCCTATTGCCTAATAAAGCTAAGTCTCATGAGTCTCAAGAACAATCTATGCAGTGGTGTACACTTGGATCTGAAGAGAGCTTGTATCAAGGATCAAATCCCCTAAATATTTTGACCAGTGATTTAGAGATAATTCTGGTGAGCTAAGTGGCAAGTTCCTGTTGCATTGCACAGTGGGCCCATCCTCAACAAGGACAGGGACTTGGCACCACCCAGAGCTCCTGCATTTGCCCCCAGCACAAAGATGTGAAAAGAGTGGGGACCAGTGCATACACTAACCTAGCTCTGCTGAGAGGATGCAAATGCTGAGAGTATGCAAATGCTGAGAGGACCACAAAAATCTTGCTGGATCTGGCAGTTTGAACCTCTACTCCAGGATATAGCATTATTTTCTTCTAAAGTTTCGCACTGATCCTCACTTTTCATGACTGCTGGGTTATTTGAGCAGCCCTCTGCAACCTGATTTCTAACCCTGTTCCTCTCTTGTACCTTATATGGGTGCTCTGGGCCTGAGGCCAGTACTGGCTTCATTCTGGTTTTGAAGATCAAAAACCATGCTTGGTGGAACAATTGGGACTTCTTTGTCAATACATTGCCTGCCATTCAAAAAAAAAGAGACAACAGGGCGTCCAAGAGCTGTTTCAGGCCCTGGGTCAAAATACTTCGGGCTTCTCACACTTCTCAGCAGCTCTGACAGAATCTTATCAGAAGTTCCCCGGGCAGCACATTGATGTGATTACAGATGGCTTTAATACAACAAAATTGAGAAAATGTTTTAATATGTAGTTGTTATGTGCCACCAACTTATGTGCTTAAGGTTTCTCCACTACATAATCCCTTTCTCTTTAGCTCTGACTGGCATCTGTTGTAAATTTGCTTTTCTTAAGTAATATTCCATTAAAGGAAATTCTTGGCAGAAGTGTGCACCTGAATTATCCTGATGTAATTCTATATTTGATTGTCCAGAAACCAGAAGTAAGTTTGGCCATATCTGCTTGGGATAGTCATCATTACTGTATTTCACCTCTTCTCTGCAAATATTTTTATTGTGTTCCTGCTAGGATGAGAAAGAATTCTGTAGAATTCATTAGGTTATTGTACTTGGCTGTGCAAAGAGCAATGTAGAAATGTAAGAAGAAGATTAGGAGTTTGGAAGAGATGACTTTTCACCAGAAAAAGCAAATCCCACCTAAGAATCACAACTACACTTAACAGCTAAATACTTTCTTAAATTTGGTTCTTGGTAATTCTGGCAGAACATATGTTTCATTTCTCCAGAGTCAACAGAGGCTTTTACCTATGTCTTAAAAAAATGCTTATTATGCTCACAAAGGAACTAATATTAAAGGATCTGGGAAAATATTGCTTTATCCTGGTGGGGAAAAATGTTCCTCTGTGGTAATTTAGGAAAAAGAATCATGCTTTTAGGAGTCCCAGTTCTTCCTGACAATAGGACTTGATGTGCTGCAGTTTCTAACAATGGATTGCAACAGCCTGCTGATTTAGAGATAGGTTAATCAACTACGGTAGCCTCTCCAAAGATTTCCAAGGTAGGACAGGAAACACTAAACCAAGTTAGAAAGGTAATATGACAGATGTAGGAACCAGAGATAAACAAAGGCCTCTACTAGGCTGCCTCTCCTTGGGAAGTCTCTAGTATCTAGCTGAATATTACTTCAAAAAGCTGGTCCCAGCAAAGGTGTTTCTCTCTGCTCTTAACTGCTGTTTTTTAAAACTAAGATGCTGTGGCTGAAGCAGAGAGGTTCATTGAGCCCAAAATAGTTCATTAATTCTTCCCTTATCTTTGACAGTCTCTTGTTCTGTTTATGGTAAATAAATAATGCACATACTCATTTCAGGGTCTGCATTATGTTTCTCATTACGCACTGACCTGGGTTTGATGCTCAGTGGCTGATCAGCATTGGTCTTTATTTCAGTTCCAGAATAAAGAAAATGGCATCCTCGTCCTTCTACTCTCTCTCTCCCACAGCTGAGTAACAAAACAGCAGCAGCCGTGTTAGCTACAGGCACAGCATGAGGCTCTCTGCCACAATCTATTCACTCCAGATCTTTCAAAGCTTTATAGTGTTTTTTCTAGGTATTGATGTGCTTGGTACCAGGGACCATCTCTTTGTTCTCTTTCTGTACAGCATCTGGCTGATGGGCCCCCCATCCAGGACCAGCTCTCACAGGTTTTATAGTGATGCTGTAATAACAACAACAGCAGTTAAGACTAAATGCCACGAAGTCTCTGGGTTTGCTGTAACCAAGTGCACAGAGATGTTGTTTAATTTCTCTCTTGGAAACAGTCAAAAAAACAAGTTGCTTCGCAAGAATTATTAGGAAATACGTCAATCTTTCTTAAATTAACAGTCAAGCCTAACTTCCACGTTCCTTAGTTGCCCAAAGTTACCTGAAAGACACAGCAGGAACATTTCTTTCTCTCCTTAGAACTGGTGCCAGTCATTATCACTGGGATGTCCTGATATCTTCCATCAGCAATCTAACCACAATCACATTCCACTTTCAGTAGCTTCTCTTTTCCGTAGCCCTAAGACCTTTTAGCATTTTCAAAATACTAAAGACCACAGAAATCTGAGGTATATCAAGCCTGTATATAACTTCCAATCACTTAAAAATAGAAGAATCTCAGAATAATTTTTCTCTCTGAACCCTATAAAAAGAAACATCAAAACCAGAACCAAAGGAATATAAATATTTCCTACAGAAATATGTTCAAGGTTCAAAGTTTTAATGTTAACATCCAAATTAAACTATTTAAAAAATTGGAATAATGGAATGTGATAGGACCTAGCCAGTATTTTCAAATGGATTTACTTTTCACAGTAGTACCTTCCCAGAAAGATCAAAAGGCTTCTAAAATAAAAAAGGCAGGTCTTATTATCATATAAATAATTAGAATTGTAGGATCATTTAGATTGGAAAATTCCTTTAAGATCATCAAGTTCAACCATTAATATAACACTGCCAAGTCCATCACTAAATTAATAAATGGAGAAGCACTCAAAGTGACAGGGCAAGATGGAACCGAAGTAAAAGGGTTTATAAACAAAACTCTCTTGCACTCATTGTACTGTCATTTTCTGGAGTGCTTTCATCCAACTCTAAAACTTTCTTCTTGGACTCATACTGTGCCTATTCCTTTTGGCTTTCCAGGAGGACTTCCCTGTCACCTCCATGGATGATGGCTGTGTGCCAGCTGCCAGCTCTTTGTGCAGCCCCAGAACAGAGGATGTCCGGTTCAACATGGTGCTTCTCCAGCTCCTCTACTGGCTTTTCAGCAGCCACCCTCTGGGGCTGCGGGCAGGAACTGGCCCTGCTCCTCTTGCAGGTACCAGCAACCTTCACCCACTCCTCTGCAGTCAGCCAGATGGAGAGCAAACCAACCCGAAGTGTCACCAGAACCCACATGAAGGCGTTAACATATACAAAGCACTGAGACTACAAATCTGCTTTGCACATCTCCCAGATTCCTGGTCTGATGCCAGCTGAGATCTGAAATTGCTTGTACTGCATGTATGGTCATTTAGGATACTGCTTCCAAAATTATTTTTGGCAGAGGGGTGTGGAAGGTGGAGGAGCAGCATTTGAAAGAAGAAATAATCCTTTCCTTGAAGGGGTTAGTTTTGGCTATAAGGATTTATTACTATAAAGCATACCTCTGTCATACCCTCTCCAAAAAAAACCCCACTTCAATTATTCCAGATAATTGTAGGAATAACTAACTAGCTAAATAAATAAATACCCTGTGAACAGAAAGCTTGGTTGTGTTTTCACTTTTGCTCTGCACTTCCAGGATCTTGGTGCGAAATCCAGCACCTGAGAGCACAGCACAGCTCTGTGAGACCCCAGCAAGACCCTCTGTGAAGCACGAGCTCCTGCCTACCTGCAGGGGTAACACAGGCACTGTTGGTGGGTCTCTAACAAATCAGCCGAGAAAAAATCAATATAAAGTTCAGGTTAGAAGTATTCTCCAACATAACCTGTTCCCCTTGTACCGAGCAGCTACATACATCTCCTGGTAGAGCCCAGAGACTGAGCTTCCTGTCAGGGCAAAGCGTGTGGATTTGTTTGCTCTCAGGTTGCTAGGAGACCTACTATTTCCCAGCTATACCCTCTCAGATAAAAGGAGATTACTACTTCCATATTTCAAAAATAAAATATTATTTTTTGTCTTTTTTCTGGGGGTCATGAGCATTCCTACAGCACCAGACCCTCTGGGAGATGAAGTTACAGACTACCACTAACCTGGTTTTGCACTCGGCTAGTGTTTGGGTGGGAACTACCGACACAGGCATCACCTGAGCAGGACATACCCACGCCTGAAAATCTCGGGGCAGGAATAGGAAAAATCATGGAGGTTATCTGCCCCCCAGAAGGAACTGCTGTTGCACTTGCATTTCTTGCACTACAAGTTTGAATCTGTGGGCCAAAAGGCTACCTAAACCGTTTCAAGTTTCTAGGGGAAAAAAAAGAAAAGGAAAAGACATGAGCTTAGATTTCCAGTGACTCCAATGAGCAGGGCAGCAAGCCCAGAAGAACCGGATCAGTAAGAAACTTAGTTTCTGCTTAACCCTCTTGGGAGAATAGTCCCTCTGAAACAGAAACTACTCAAGTGTTCGAAAAAGGGCATGTGCTTATTTAACTCACCAAATCAATGAGATTAGAGCCATAGATTAGCTGGAAGGGAAAGTAGAGGTTATTTACACCGTATCTTGTTATTTCAAAATGAAAGAAAACATTTTCTGCATACCAAATTTGATCTGCACATTTCATTTAGTATTTATCTTGAGGATAAGTTTTTATTAAACTGTTCACATAAATCCTTTTGCCCTGGATTTTTCAAATTTTGTCACATTTGGGACTATGTTTTGTCATTGCTTATTTAATAACCAGTACTTTATCAAATTCTGCTGATCTTATTACCTAGGTTTTTTAACAGACAGTACACAGTAACCTGGCACACTGCTAAATAAAGTTAATTGCTAATTTGAATGCCTAATACTGATCAAGTATCTTTTCCCTTAGAAATAAAGATGTTACAGAATGGACATATTCTGATTTAATTGTAGACATTAATTAGAGAACAAGCTAAATTGCAATTTTAAGTAGGAGTAACTAAAACTTTTTTTCTTTGTTATAAGATATTTGTCTTTCAAGAAAGGCCTATAATATTCATTAAGTTGGGCGTTTTGGAGCAGCAGAAATGTCTAGGTCATCTTTTTAAAAACAAAATATTTTCCATTCTCGCTGGCAAAATTATCTGACAATGAACCACAAATATCTTGTCTGAACTAATATTTTTTGAGATCCCAAATCTGACTTCCAAATTTCGTCATTTGTATATATTTCCATACCTACTTTACTGTAATTTGTATTGAATACTTCAAAAGACATTTTTGCAATAGTGATCCACTTTTTCTCTGCAAATTCATACCTCCAAAAAAGGACAATTAGTGTGAGCTGGTTAACTGTTTTCCTTTCTCTTCATTACTTGTCTTTTTCATTTCTTCACATATTCAGCTATGGAGAATTGGCTTAGAGGTTTCCTTTCTGTAACTTTCTTTTATGAGTAAAGAACAGCTTTCTCTCCTTGGTATGGCTTTGTTCTGTTTGCTACTTCATGCTAGCTTCAACAATGCATATTGGAACTGGCAATTCGAAGAGTCACTCCAAGAGAAACAGACTGGTATTTGAGTAATATCAGTGAAAGCCACAATTAAACAAACAAACAAACAAACAAACAAACAAACCAACCAAAACAAAAAAGAAACTTGAGCTCTTTAACTTGTGCTTAGGTACCAGACTACTAGTTTTGGTGTGATTTTCAAAAGGCTGAGATAGCCTGATTGAAAAAGATTTGCTTAACTTTTGCAAGGGAAAGGGACAGAGCAGCTCACACCACTGATGACACTATTATCTTGCATGTCATTACATCTATTACACTGTCATTTTCTTGCATATCCATATTTTCAGAAAAACTAATAACTGCTATTAAGGAAGTAAATTCCTTAAAACAAATTGAAAGGTATGGAAAATCTGAACTTTATCTGATAGTTTCAGCTTACTCACACTAAAGCCTGAAAGAAAAAAACCCCACATATTAACATTATGATTAGAAAAAGCATAGGATGAAGCTGACTTAGTTAAACTCCTGGGTGATTAGACTGGCATATTTAAAATCTTTCAGTGTTAATGGTCTGAAACATAAGGTCATAAAGGGCATTTACCATGGAGAGAGGGAAAGAGGAGTATAAAGTCTCTATTGTACTTATTCTTGAATAAATTTGTTCTTTCTGCCTACTTTTCTGATGTGTAGAGAAAACCTGAAAGAAGCATGTAACCAAAAATATCTTACTGATCGGGGCTGACTGTAGCAGCAAACTTTCTATCACTAAACTTTAGAAGAAGAGGTTTAGGCCATTCCTCTGGCGGTGGGAAAACCTTCAAAACTGTTTTGGTGCTGTCAGTCCCAGTGTTCTTGACAAAACTCTCATTTGCTTGCTTTTTCTCCTCACAGAATGAGTTAGTTTGAGAGCTGTAAACATGGTTCGTTGCCTTTGTCACAGACAGACACACATGGGAAATACACGCTTCAAACTCCCCCAAACTAACACATCCATGTTCTTTACCCACTTGCTTTGTTATAAGCACATCATCAGTTGAAAAGTACTGTAAGTCAAAGATTTTGGAAGTAAATAAACTTAAGACCTTTCAGTCAGAATTGCTATTTAAGCCTGAGATACGAGTGTGAACTGTGTCTCATCCTCTTCTTCAAGGCAGCTTTTCTAGAACCAACTGAATTTGGACTGTATAGAAATCTTTTTGGCACCACTAGGTTTTTTCAGAGATTAAAGATTTGTTAGAAGGCATTCTTTCCATCCCTACGTGATCATGTGTATATTGGCCAATATTTTTAAACATGGAGTCTTCAGGCTGAACTCTTTTGAATATCTATAAGTACTAAATACATGCTCTGACTTTCAGATACGCTCAGCAACCAGATTCACAAGTCCCATAAAATTGCAGTTTCTTTTTTTGCCATAAGTAACTAAATACCAGAAAATAACTGTAAGAGAGCAGAATTCAGTACAGGCATATTTTTTTTGAAATTTCCAACTTGGCAGTAAATGGTTACTTTGCGTGTCATCCTGTTACTCTTAAACAGTTCTTCCAGACCTGACTGTATTGAGAAGAGTAAGATAAATTTTGTTGAACAGAGCTGTACAAAACCAACCAACAAAAGAACCTTGATTTTAAATACTTGGCAAAACAACCAAACAAAAAAGAAATCCATTTAATTATGTTTCTCTAACTTTCTCATTGTATCTTAGCTCAATATCTATGTTTTTAGTCATGAGCTCCTAAGAGCACAGAACTCTAGCACTTCAGTGAATGATGTTTAAAATCAGACAAATCGAAGCCAGCTGAACCTATGCGAAAGATTCCTATCATTGAAAAAACCTTCGGTCTCACTATTCAATCCTCCAAAAGCAATACATTTTTGGAAGATCCCAGTTTTTTTTGTAGCCATTAATCATACAAAATTAACATTTTTCACCACTCCCCCACCATACATATACACCAAGTAATAAGTTTAGAAGTTGACTCAGAGTTAGGGTTTCTCTATAGAGACCCAATGCACTCCTTGTCTCTGTCCTCTGACCCAGCTCCATCCCCTTACACCTCCAGTTTCTCTCACATATGCTACCTTCTTATATTTATTCTCATATGCCATAGTATATTTTCTGTTTTCTTTGCAAGTCACATAATTTCTAAAGGGGCAAGGGGCAGAATGAAGAGGGACTGACTTGAAAGCTCATGCTTTGACTGCCAGCCAAGAGCCCAAAGGTGGAGGGTAAGTGTTGAGTTCACTCAGCAGCCTTACCTTAAACCGGACTACAATGGGGACCATTCTTCACTATCCACTGATCAGGTTTCTGTAAAAACTCCAGGAGTTTAATATCTTCTGAACATCTAGCTTTCTGTGAGAGTTTACTGGAGAGTGAATTAAGCAGGTCATCTCCAATCCTCTGGCACAAAAATCTCCTCACTGTGGGATGCAGTTCACTGTATACTGAAAACACCCTTCTGTCCCTCCTGAGGTTTGTTATTCTGTTCCATTCTTTGCTTCCCTACTTTGCTGTCCCGCTCTGTACTCTTCTCTGCTGTACTCTCGAGCAGTGATTTGGATTGTTTCTTGAGTTCACTTTGTGGATTGACTCATAAATACTACCTCTCTCTTTTTCTTTCCCTATGTCATGAGAGAAAATGGGATGTGGTTTAAAGCCAAAGGAGTATGAACCACATGCAATTAAAAACAGTGAACTAATTGGATAAGGGGCAGGGGGAGCAAAAGTGAGTGTGGAGATAGGAACCTAGCACCTGAAGTAGTTTATGGTAAGTTTCAGTCCCCATTCTTAAGACAGTCTTTGAAGTGTTTCATAACTGATGTATATATGCCAAATGACGCCATAGAAAATTATTAGCTGGAACTTCAAAATCATTCCTGTGAACGTACTTCTGTGTAAGTCAAAAGTACTACTCATGGGCATGAGTTTGCTAGCATACAGGGTATTAGAAGGATCAAAAGCATTATCATGGAGAATTAATGCCCAGTTGAACAGAAATCTATTGCAATCCAGACCCTAGTAAGAATCTACAATATTCAGTTTTCATTTCCCCACTAAGACTTTGTCAACTGCAACACCTTAGTCTTTTAAGATAAAGAGTTCTTAAATTGACATCTTTAAAGGATGTTGTAAAGATGTGCAGGATTGTTCATGAAAGAATGTTAATGCCTGCACAGAGATGAAGGTATTTTTGGAGGACCTTTACAATATAGCAAAGCAGGAAACAGATAAAACAAGAATTGGAGATGTTCTAATTAAGCCTAAACTAAGAGGAATCTGCATATTCCATTGTTTGCTCATCTTTATCTCTAAGTGTTAGAGGTGAAAAAAAATCTTACTAGACTTCACAGGCCTGGAGAGCATGGTGCTGACTCTGGTTTCAGTAAACCTATCCATCTTCTCCAGTGTTGTTCTGGGGCTAGCAACTTCCAACTATTTTAATTAGTTCTTGTTAGTTTTGCTTTTGTTTAGTTTTGGGGGATTTTTTTAAAGTTGTAGAGAAAAGTTTTAAACATCTATTTTTTTTTAATCAAAGTGGCGAGATTCCTCTAGAGACCAATAGCTAACATTCCAGCAGGAGAACAGAACAGTGGAGTTTCTGAGGTGGAAAAGGAGCAGTGCTGCAGGCTCTGCTAAGCCTGGGACAGCACACTCTGGAGCCCAAGGGCAGGTGGAAACCATGGCTCCATGTGGCCCTGCCCCACCAAAACTTTGTGCTGCAGTCAGGTGCACTTGTAGACGCGGGCAGTGGAGGTGTCCCCATGTCTCCGTGTCCTCCCCCAGGACAGGGAGGGTGTAGCACTGCAAGCCTGACATCCCTGCACCGGGGGCTCCTCAAGAAGGGCCCCTCAGGACAGGTCCCACATGCCAAGTCCCTCCACGGTGAGCACCTGCACATGGGTGAGAGGCACAGGCACCTCGCACACCTGAGACACACCTCTGCCCCTTCCAGGCGTTTGGAGCTGGACAAGTAAGAACACTCTAAATTAACTCTCCTGAGGTGAGTGGCTTCATGTTGCCATAGCGACCAGAGACTTCTGCAGGCATTCCCCAGGGCCTCTGCTGACCCTCAGCCCCCAGCAGTGGCCGCAACAGCCTCACCCAGCATCTACGCTTTTACGGAAATTCATCACAGATGCTGCAAGAACGGAAACCCACAGCACTGCCACCACACGTGCTGCCTGGGGAGCACTGGATGACACAATGTCCTGCCAAAAGAAGGATGGTGGTGAGACCTAATTGCTGCAAAACTGAATAAAGCTCACCAGCCTGTGCAGGAGCCAGCAGGTGCCACAGCTCTTATTGGAAAAAATTAATAAAGTGAGGAGATGGGACTGTGATTAATGGGATAACATTTCAGATGCCTCTAAAGCTGGATTTTGGGGCCTGGTGTTGTGACTGAAGCAATGCGTGGACTCTGCATCAAAGCTCTGGATGAGGGAAGCAGAGAGGAGCTGTGTCTCTCCCAGCTGCCCCATTCTTTGTGTGCCCTCAGGCAAATGCAGGCAGTTCAGCTGTACAATGAGGACAGGACACAGCCAACGACTTCTGTGATAAATTCAGAAAAGGGCAGCCATAGAGATCAGCTCATACAATGACTCTGTTTATCCTACCATCAGCACTAATATCTCAGGAACTCTATTATTTTAGGTAGCACCATAATATCAATACAAAAATGGCCAACAAGGACTTTTGACACGGAGCGCATTTTACATATATGTATAGTTTACTTTCTTGGTTCTTTCTTAACAACCCACCTATTAAAATGAATAAACCAGTGCCTTTCTTCAAGAAAATGCTCACATTCATCTCAAGTATCCTTCCCATATGCATAATATCTCATCCATCTGCTGGCTAAGTGGCATGGGTGTGGTATATTTTGTAGGAAATGCTTAGCAATATAAATGAGGACATAAGCTAACTACTATGACACTTAGCTAGCAAAATATTTGCCTTATTTTGGCCTGAAAAGACAAAGATCCAAAGCCACATGACACATGCCTGCAGGGACCAGCTCCTGGCTCAGTCATCTCTTCCTTTCCTGACACAGGAGCTCTGCACAGCTCACAGGGATGTGGCTATCCCTTCAGATCTGGCAAGTTGGGATAGTGATCTCTAGATGCTGGAAGGATGCTTCTGAAAGTATGACTACCACATCAGTTTTTAAACTTAAGAAGAAAATTATTTTCTGCATCTCTTCTCTCCTTCTTTTCACATCTGTGCCAATCTTTTACTTCTGGACATTTTCACTCCTTCTCAGCCATTTTCCTCTACAATTATGGATTTCTGTCCCTTTGACAAGAACTCATATTTCATTTTAATTTCCTATTAATTTCATATCCAATATTGTTTACTTCTTTGCTCTGGGTATTTGCCTTATTCTTGCACTGACCTTCTTCTCATACTCATCCAATCATTCACTTCTGTGCAATTAAATTATTGGATCATCTCCTGGCCACTAACACTCACTTTTTACATTGTCAGACAGGAACTACTGTGCTGTCTTCCACATTGGTCTCTTTCCTCCATGCTCAGGAAGTGTCTTCTAAATTCCCAAAATACCAACAAAAATTTGATAATAGTTAGATTCCTAATGCTGCTAACTATACCTACCTGTGTTATCCTGCATTTCTCCTTCACCTCTGTTTTATGCTTGAGCTGCATTTTTTGAGGGATAAGCTGTCCTTTTGGTTTTGTGTTTGAACACCGTCTGTCATGACTAGGTCCTAATAATGATACCCTGAGAACTTCACAAAAAACCTGTAAATTAAATTTCTGTTAAAATTAAGAGCATGAAACTTTAGCAGGGATTGAAACCTAATATTTAATTTTAACATGTCTCTTGGGACATTCTTTTTTATACAGTGTTTAGAAGACAGCAAGGCCTTAAATGAGACTACTACTCTGCTGAGTGGAGGGACCACTAGATGCTCTTGGAGCTACTGGAGGAATAGCTGCTACCCAGGACTATTAGTACTTCACAGAAACACAGAGCAGCTGAGATTGGTCAGGACCTCTTTGGAGTGTCTAGTCTACCCACTACGGTCAGAACAGGGTCAGCTACAGCAGGTTGCTCAGAATCTTGTCCAGTCAGGTTTTGAATTATTTCCAAGGATGAAGACTCTACAACTTCCCTGGGCAATCTGCTCGAGTACTAAGTCACCCTCACCACAACAACAGTTCCCAAATTAATTATCACAGAGATCTAGGCAAATGCACCACTCAGCTCCCAAACCCCACTGCATTTTTAGCTCATAACCAGTTCCACTGGGGGAGACTTCTCCCGCTTTGTCCAGAGAGGGTACAAAATTAAAACCTTTTAATGCTACCCAAGTGGTCCAGTGCAACTTCGCCAACAGTCCCATATGTGCATCAATTTCCCCCTTGTAAGCTCCCACAGCACCAGTGATGTGTGTGAGCGATCTGCTTATGAAGAACCTGAAACAGGGCACTACCACAGATGAAAAAGTAGGGCATTGCTGATGCCAGACACCTGATGTTCCAGCAAAAGAATCAAGACATTCACAAACCAAGTACAAAAATCTCTTCACAAAAGAGCTGGGCAGTAATGCAAGCTTCCTTGGATATTCAAGAGAGGTGATTTTCTTTAAACTGTTTGGTGATATTTGTCCTCATTGAGAAGTATATTTCTTTGAAAAATATCACAAAACATGTCTCAAAATTTTGGTATAAAGTTTTTTTTATCAGGAAAGAAAAACAGAAATAGAGATCTTTTGTCTGCTTGATATTTACCTGCACAGATACATTCCCTAGATAAAATATTTTTATGCTTGAAGTTTTCCATTTAGACAATGATTAATTATGGAATATTTTGTCCCAACATAGGAAAGGACTTCTGAGCTCTGTATTTGTTTGAAATTTCTTTCATTGTGTGTTAAGTTGCAGTTTTAAACTCCAGAGGTCCAAACAGCATGAGACACAGACTAGAACAGGAGCTCCTCTGTTTAAAAATAATTCCTAATATGCTCATCTTAAACTGTTATTGTTTTCAATATTTAGCTGCTCTACCCTGGTCTTGTCAATGTATAAAATTAGACTTTAATGAGATGCATTTGGCACTACCTAACTGAACACTGCTAATGGCATAAAGACAAATGGTGATAGTTCTCAAATAGAGTTTTAGTCTACCCTTTTGAAAAAAGAAAAAAAAAAGAAAATGTATCGATTACACAGTCATTATCTTCTTGTTTTCAGTTCCTATTGGGATTTCATATTGTGTAGAAGCCAACCATTATGAATTGTGTTAGCTGGTGTCAGTGTGATCATTTCACTCAAGCATAGATACTTTCATTTCATAGAAAAAAATACAATGAAATGAAGCACGTGTAAACTTCTAGTAGTAGATGAGCTCTCTGTGGATATACTTTTCTGGTTTAGTTCACTCAGAGGAGTGTTTATGTGATAAAACAGAAGGTTTCTTGCTAGCCTGGGCAATCACGTGAAGCTGTTTTCCTGAGATCTCTGAAGTTTCATAAAGAAAACAGATTGTGGATTTTCAATTCTAAATTATGTCTGTTAGTTGTAGGCTTGCACTTTCACCACTAACTACTCTGCTGACTCATTGGCTGACTCATTCAATGAGTTTTATGCTGTTCAGTATTCATTTAGCTAAGGGAGAAGCATGCCATCAAGCATTTGCCATCTTAACACACACTCTCTCTCGACTTTGGCTTGCAGTTAAATGACAGAAACCAGAATTGGACCAGAACAGGGAAATCTAGCATTTGCTGCCCTGTAAACTTTGATCCTGTCAAGGAAGGTCATGCACTGGAGCAGCACATGGACAGTCCCAAGAGTACTAGATGTGAAATGAAATGTCTCTGGGTGTTGTAGCTTGGTCTCAGTCCAAGTTACCACTAGTTACACACTTACCATGAAGTGAGACTTATAAAAATGGTGTTGAAACCCTTCCAGTGGCTACACTTCAGACACATTAAATATTTAACATAAAGCGATGTTTTGAATATTTATGGATAGAATTATAATTGGATGTTTTCCTGAATGGAACTTATTTTTGCATTCTTTTTAAAGGTAATGTAGAAACAAATAAAATCTGGGAATATACCAAAGACAATAGCTAGGTCCCTTGCTGCTTCTGTGATTCATATTAAATATTTCTGAAATTTTAACTTCATAAAGCACACCCAGGGAAAAATAGACAAAAATTCTTTCAACAAATAGTACTGTTTGAACAGATTCTTATCATATAAGGATGGTCATTTAATAATATTTTTTTTAAGATTCCAAGTCAAGATGAAATACTGTTACATTATTTACACTACGGCAGCTTTAACCTTCCTTGGCCCCAACCTCAGCTATAAAAGGCATCCAAAGACAACAGGAGCAGCATCCTCCCTCTAATTAAATTAGAGCTGGCCAAGACAGAGCTGAAACATTTTTCTCAAAACACAGTCAGAGTTTCAGGCGGATTGTCTTTGTGCTCCTGCTTTTTGTCAGTTCCATACCCACTATCTTTTGGGAGTGGGGGAATACATAAGTAGCTGGAGACTTGCTGTCAACTGACCTCATTTGCTGATATGCTCAAGGGAGCAAGAAACAGCAGCTCACAATGGAGATGACTGCTCAGATGACACAAGAGTTTGGAAATGGTTAAAGTTAATCCATAAACTCAGAGACATTCTTAACACATTCAGTATCCCAGGGACACCAAGTCCACTGTTCTGTATACAGTAGGTCTGAAAAATGGTAACATTTAAGTTCCTACCACTTGGACTGACAAGGAATTATGGGCTCCAATTTTTCAGACAGTTTACATGGTTTTGAGGTAACACCACACACACGCTGTTGACAAGGAGGATCTACCAATTATGAATTACTGAGAGAAATTAGTTAATTGCCACAAACCCATTTCTCAATTCAAAGCCAGCTCAGAAATAAGCCAGGTCATCTGCTCCTCATCATAGCTGAGGTATGTATGGAAGTAAAACTCTCAGTGACCCTCAGCCTCTAGTGTGATAAACTCCCTAAGACATTTGGGCACTGAAAGGTTGGAGGGAAACCAACCTAGGAGGTTTCAGGACGGTAGTATGGGATTCAAATAGCAACACTCTGCCTAGATCCCTTGTTCCAAGACCACATCTTTTGGAATAAATCAAATGTCCTTTATACAATGTAGACTAAAACTTTCACTCATAATCATGGATCATATTCCTCATACATTGCTTGCTTGCTCGAGACCACAAACGTATCACATGGAAGTAGAAGGAAGGAGTTGAAGCCTATAAGGTATAAACCACAAGTTACTCATGATCAGGCACCCAAACCTGGGAGTCTGGATCAATCTTCTTAATTGATAGTGGAGCACTGTAGCAATGAAAACACAGAAAAGTCCACAAATAATTTAATAGTTTATGCTTAGTGTAAAAATTGGAAGAGGAGTTATAAAATTTGGTTAGGTGTAAATAGAAACACAGCACATTCCAGTATAACAATCACAATCTATCACTATTGCTTGAATAATACTAGGTCTGGAGAAGATGAATTTGCATTTATGTAATTAGATTTACACAATGAGCCTAGAGAAGTCAAAATATGATTTTACATACTTGATTCTTCTACTTTCTCCTCTTTGATTGTTTTACAGAAGAATCTTGTATTTTAGGTAAATCTAGTTATACATGTGAAAAAAGACAACTTCCCTGCAGATGCTTAAAATTATGCAGGAGCTGCACATACAAGAAGCAAAAACAGAACTGAGGGAAGGTCCACAGCTAAATTAATAGAAACTGAGCAGCTGGGGTCAGCCCTCTACAATGCCACAGATGTTGTTTATACCCTGCACCTAATTTTTCCTTAAAAATGGGTAAAATATCACTTCCTTACATCCTGAGAGTCCTCAGGAAGAACAATATACCACGATACTACTGTAATGAGGCCATCTAAAGGATATATAGATAAGAAAAACATCTGCTGCCTTCTGTAACAGTCTTTCCTCTTTTCCCTATCTCCTAGGCAGCAAACTAGGTTGTGTCACAGGCAGAGATATTTAGCTCTATTCTAGCATGTGCAGAACTTTCGTCACTTTCTGTCTCATCAAAGATTTTATCACTGTATCATAAGCCACACCTGGTTCCTGTATAAGAAAAGCAAAATTTCTGGCAAAGTGTGTTGTCAAGCTTTGAGACCATTTGGTTCAAAATAAGTACTCCTTTCCCGTCTGCTCTGCAGACATTCACAGTCTGCCTGGCTTCTGCATGGCTGTAAGGTAACTCAAGAGGGAGAGAAAATCAGGTCAAGAGTTGTTTTTCCCTCTGCTCCCATTACCAGAGGCACAGTTCAGTCTGACTTCTAGTTCACTTGCAAGGCTTTCACATAAAGCTTTACAGAGTTGTGCTGGTAGATGCTCTCACTTCAATTAATACAGTAGATTGCCTTTATTCATTTAACAAACTTTCTTCCACTTTATAACAAAAATCCCTGGTGTGATAGAAGGCGCCGTGACAACAGGTTTGAGAAAAGGTTTACCAGTCCAAAACCAGAGGTCAGTAGGAGAATTTGGGTACCTGACAGCTTCGCAAGCCTTTACCAAAATTTTCTTGGGAACTTAGATCTTCTTATGCTGGGACTCATGTGAAACAGCTTTTAAGTTCCACTACTGCCATACATTTGTAATGTGGTGTAAGCTGTTACATGGTGCCACTGTACTTCTAAATTTCTCAACATTTCTTAACTTTCAAGTAGCGGACTTTGCCAGTTTAATACCATTTTTAACACTGCTTTTTGAGAGTGATTGTATATTACTGTACAATGACATGAATTGAAGAAACAGCAAATTCAAAACAGAAACTCTCTCAAGTGGAATTGTATCAGCTGAGGAAGGTCACCACGAGGACTGGAAATTCACCACACAGTGCTCTGCCACTTGAGATGCACAGGAAGGGAACAGAATAACAGCTTGCAGCAATGACTTAGAAAACTAGCCCTAGTAAGGATAGCGGTATACTAGTACAGAAATCTGTTCAGTGGGGATAGGAAGACTTAGGAATCACAGATTATAGTCATCTGGAAGTCAGCATGACCTAGCAGACATGATTTTCCTGACTCTTTTTCATCAGCTGTGTTTTTTCTCACCTTTAGCTTCATCCCACGCTCATTCTCTTTTGCCAGCCAGTGTATAACCTTTCATGTCCATCTCAATATTTTTCTCTGGGAATATAAAGTGGCATGATCAGCTTTGTGGAATGACACATCTAATTATCAAAATGCTAATAGCATCTTTAAACAAAGCAGCTGATGAATGTTTTACCTTTAATAGCATGCATTCAAATAATGCAGACATTGTTTTCTTTTTATGTAGGCTAAATAAGGCACATGTCAACTTCACCTTAAAGATTGTAATAGACTTTGATTTCTGTCTTTTCTGACATTTCAGTCATGATTTCTGCACTTTCAGGCCTAAGAACAGGAAGAATTTGCTCTCCTTTCTGCGTTCTGTTGGACAGCACAGACCAGACTAGGCAGAGGTCCTTTCTTATAACAGACAAATTGAATGCTATTTTCTATTTGCATGAACCTTGATACTTTCTCCGGATTAAATCTTCTGTGGAGCACAAAATCACTTTTTAAACAGGAAAAACATGGCATTAGAAAAACTTGTCTTGCTGATATTTTTATCTCCTATATTCTGTCATGCTTTGAAGTCTAATGAGGCAAGTCACTCTGTACTCCTTAGGTAGCAGTGTAAAAAAAAGGATTTCTGAAGCGTTCAGGTGGTTCCCTTGGTTAGGAATTAGCTTCTTTTTTGCTAGGAAGTTGTTAGTTTTAGACTTTTGAAGACTGTTGAGTGACATTCCATTATGTTCATACTTAAGAATTCTATGGAAAAGCACATTCTATGGAAAAGGGACAGGAAATGTTGCTACAACTAATAACAAAAGTAAAGAAAATTAAGCTCTAAAAATCTTAGGCAGGCCTCAATGTAAATAATTCTAAATTCATATCCTGAGATTTTCTTTTCCAATAATTAGTCACTTTCAGATTACATCATTATTCACTATGAGAAGCCAGAATGGAAATCTTGGAAATATACCTTGGTTTACATGAGCACTATCTATAATTCTTATAAAAGCACAAGGGAGACTATGCCACACAAGAACCACGGGATTTCAGAGGGAAAGAGGAAGAAACTGCCAGACATGTTTGGGCAAAGCAGATGTCTTGCTGGGTCTGCTATTCATGTTATTACTAAATGTGCTATATGTAGTTTTTAAAAGAAATTGGAGATATGGGTGTCACTGAACAAAGTATAAATTACTGATACTGTGTATCACAGAAGAATGTTTTTGTAGCCCCAAAAGAAATCCAAGGAATTTAACATGAGCAGACTGAGAAGGGACAATTAGTTAGTGGGCTGTCTATGTAGCTCTGAAGTACTGAAGGCACTTGGCTCCAGCTAAAGCCATCTGGAATATTTCCATTTGTACTCAAATTTTAACAAGAAAGAAATGTCAGAGGGGGTAGGTAGAGTCATATAAAACTTAAGGATCCATCTGGAAGCCCTATGAAATATCTGGAGCCCCAGTTTCAGCAGCTAGGACATGCCAGAAGAATGCAGGTGGCAGGTGTAGAAAACAGATCAAAAGACAAATCATTACGTTCAAATAAAAACTACATTCTACATTTATCTTATTTGCAACTGTTGTCCAAAAGTGTCCCTAAAAACCTGATCCTTGCTAGTTATGTCCTTACTTTTCTTTTTCCACAAAGATATTTTTGTGCCGGGAACAAGATGAATCTGGATGGAATCAACAGACACAGGACATGATAACAACAGCGACAGCCAGGAAAGATGGTGTGTGCAGGGCTCAGTTGCCCTGTGTGTGGCAATGGACATCCTACCCATCCTGTGTTTGGACAGCCAGCAAACAGCTCTGGGAAAGGCAGCATTCTTCCTTAGAGAAATAAGGAAAGGTGCAGCCCACAGCTCCCATCCTGTAGCACTGCCACAGCCCCTAACAGCATTGCCCTGATGTAAAGATGGGAAGGTCCAGTTCACAGCAGAAAGACACACTTGATGCTGGCAGGAGCAGGCTGTACAAAACGCTGTGGGCCTCCCTGACCTGCAGACCTTAAACTGCAGTGGAAATGCTGTGAAAAAATGTCTGCATCGTGAAATTTGTGCTGGGTGGTGGATTCGCATTATCAGGTTGGGAAAGCAGTTCCAAATTTTGAATCAAAGTAAGGGCAGAGGGCTTGTTCTGCCAGCCCCTCTTCTCATTCCTCCCTCACACATACACTGCTGCACTGTCACATACAGAGGAGCTTTATCAGCTCCAGGAGAGCTGACCAGGATCAAGCTCTCTTCACTTAGATTGCCTTGAGAACTTAATGTCTGAAGAAAGCAAACAACAGAAAGCAATTGCTTATCTACTATAGGAAATTGACACAATATTTCCCTAAACTGGATCTACCTTGACCAGCATCTGGAGGGACAACATTATAAGTGATTTCCAGAGCTTTTCAGTGGAACATGGGCATTCTGCCATTTGCGTACAAATGAAAAAAGCATACTCCAAAACTCTGCAAATACAAACCCCAGGTGGACTGGCTGTATTTTGCGTCTTTTCCAGCCATGGAGAGCAACCCAGGCTCTTTTCAACCTAGGAAGCACAAAGCCCAGAGAGTACCACTCTTGTCAATGCTTTGTCCATATTGAAGGACGCCAAGCACCTTGGTAACACTGCTTAGGTACAGTCACCATCCAGCACACTGGGAACAGAACGTGTGGCTGTTCTAGGACCAAGAGATGAAAACCCTCTTTGCTGCAGCAAAATTTCTTGTCTAAATTAGCATAGCAATGGCCCTGTGCTCCAAATGTCCTGAAAAAGGTGTGGACTTCCCTCCACGCGATGAATTCCAAGCTTGCGAAATGTGGCATCCTGCCATGGGAAGCTGAATCTCAAAGTGACCCAGTTTCACCTCTGGCTAGTTGGCTACCTCCCAGCCAAAGCTGATCAGGGATTGTAACAGCAGGGAAGGAGAGAAAATAAGTACGAGTATGCATAAAATCTCTTTCCACCTCCCTTGCTCAAAAATAGTGTCATCATCCCAATCCTTGAGAGCACATTTTTATCGTTCAGACAGAAAGCTCACAAACAAATGCCAAAACAAAGCCATTTCCTGGGCCAGAATGATCTAGGGCGATTGCCCACAACCTAAGCCAATCTGGCTACACTGACAGGAAGATCTGATTTTCTTCAATCAACCTACCTGTACCTCAATTTCACTGCCAGTTGGGTTCACATTCCAGCTGAACTGCCATAAATCATTGCTCTTGAACAAATTTGCAAGACGAAGACAAAAACAGGCCTTATTCACCTCAAGTCTTAGCACCACAGGCATTGAGAGCCTGGTACATCAGCCAGTGTTGATCTTAGGACTTGCTCAGAAAACAATTGAACTTTTGTCCTTCCTCAGGGAATGTATGCAGCAGTGTGGGTGTGCTTAGCAGCACCTTGAAAGACTGGGCTGATCTCTGGATGTGGAGTTATACAAAGAAATATTAAGTACAATGATAGAAACAGTGTGATTGAAGTAGGATAGCTTGCCACACCCCAGTAGAAAAACACAGAAATGTGACTTCAGAATACCTGTGGGAAAGCAATGGGACCAATTGTGTTTTGCTGATGGCTCAGGTGTGCCAAATCTAACAAGCTGCCTGTGGAACCATTGCCAGTGGCAGTTACAGATGTTGCTAGCCATCTCAAGAGCAGTGATCTGCATCTGCCAATGAGAGAAGTTGCTAGAGCGAATTATCACTGCTGAACTCTGAGCTTGCTGAGGGCTAACGGGCACTTAGGAAGGAGAGACATTCCAGTAAAACTTCCCCACTCCCCTCTAAGTCAGAAGCAAAGAACTGGATTTACACCTCTTGTTTCCTTTCTCTTTTGTTCCTGTCCCATACAACAGATAACTCCAGTTTGGATTCAAACAATTTTTTCCAATGCAGAAAAAACAGGAAAAATATAACATTTTAAAATATTCCCCCCCCCCCCCAAATAAAAAAAGCCAGTGCAGTAATCAATGTAAAGTTCTAACACTGAGAAGGAAAACTGTCAGGAGCTCTGGGAAAGCAGGTAACAGCTAGTCTGGGTTCTCCCTCTCACTGCAACTTTACACAGGAGGCTCTCAGAAAGCAGGAATGGGATGCAAGAGGCAGAAAGAAAAGATCCAAAAGTGATGAAACAGGTAGAGCAGAAACCTCACTGTTTCAAGTAAATTAATACAGATATCCACTATTTAAACTACAGCATCAATGTTACTGATAGACAAATTATTTACTTAGAGAAAAGTAAATCACTTTCGAAAGCAAGTGATCCTAAGTGCTGCACAAAAGGCAGATCTTAGCCTGAGAAATTTTCAGTTTCGCTTGCCAAGATGCCTAGATAAAAAGTGTCATTTGCCATTTGTAGTAGTGCAGCACAGAGCCATATATCTCCTGTAGTCATGAGCTGAAATCCCACTGAGTTAAGGACTCTACATATAGCTGGAAATGGGCCCTACTCAGAGAAGTGAAGGAGATAGAAAACAGATACAGGGAAAAACCAACACTTTATGAGTAAATACTCCTGGCAGAGGAGCCATGATCATAATTTACAGTTCATAGAGGTTTTGTAGGCCTTCTTATAAAGATGGGTTGCCTCAGGAGCCTGACTCAGCATTGCTTCATTGCAAGTGAAAGAGCTCCTACAAATATGAGGGCCAAGAAGGAGAGGATCATACACGCTCATGTTCAAAAATTTTAGCAGGGGGCACTTGAGGAAACCAATTAGTGGTGGCAACTGGCTTTCAATTTTAAAAGACAGGGAAGACACAGATGATAGGATATCATATCATGCCTCATACGAATCTGAGGGCAAGTCCAAAAGATCATGTGCAGCAGAAAGAGAGATTGTAGGGTGCAACAGTAAAGATGTTGATAAAAGAAACAGAGAGTAAGAAAGGTGAAGTAATTTAATCTAAAATAACATTTTTTTAAAACCCAGGATTGTAAAGCATAACATAAACATCCTTATTGTGCGAATATAAAAACTCCTTTTATGATTTTTCTAATATGAAAGTTCCTATGTAAAGAAAATACTTCAAATCACTAGCAATTCCCATAGCAACTTATAGCCCAAGGTTCTACCACTACCCTGCTTCCAATCTGAATAAGAGTCCCTTTATGGCAGTGTCCTTTTAGTGGCAATAGTTATTTCCTCAAAATAGTTTCCAGGTACCAAAAGAAAACCTGATCCCCTGTAAAATCCAACTTCAAATGTCCCAGTTTGAATTCAAGGACTGACATTCATATGCAGCACTAAAAAGACATAAAATGTGTTTTAAGGCCACAAAATATATTTACTTAGGTAGCCCAGGGGAAAAAAAAACTGTGC
The DNA here is from genome assembly GCA_013398055.1 of Ifrita kowaldi. Lineage (NCBI taxonomy): Eukaryota > Metazoa > Chordata > Aves > Passeriformes > Cinclosomatidae > Ifrita > Ifrita kowaldi. The sequence continues at coordinate 74,393 of VZRS01005793.1, forward strand.
AGCATGGTCAGTAACTGCTGATGCAACTACTGCTACACAAGCATCTGACTGTGAAGGAAGAACTACATATGGCCTTGATGTGGAAGCCAAGGTACTAATTTCATTTCTGACTGCTAAGCAGTATTCAAAAAAGCAACTGTATATATATATATACACACACACATATATATATATATATATATATATAAAGTGTCCCACTCTTTATTTTCGTCCCCTATTAGAAGGGGAAAGGTTTTTAATGTTGCTTGGCATTTAAAGATTTTCACAATGTGGGTTGTGGGCTGTGAAAATGGAAGTATAAGGTAGGTTTGGGATATCCAGGTACAGCTCCCTAATGGTTGGAGGTGTCCTAAAAGCTGGGACAAGGAGCTGCTGAGCTGGCACATTGCTTCTGCCACCCACAAAGAAGTGTTAGTGTCAGCGCTGAGAGAAGCCATTAGGCAGCCTTGTCTGGTCAAGGAGAGCCACCGAGGGATATATATTTTGGGGCCTTGATAGTGACTCTTTCATGGTGTGCCACTTGTGGATGATACATAGGGCAGTACTCAGTCCATCTATTTGTAGCAAGCAATGACTGTATACCCTACCTGTTTGATCCAGTCCTCTTGTGATGCACGAGGTGCAGCGATGTGAGGCTGCCTGGCAGTGTGATGTAGCCAGGCTCTGCAAGTAAGGCTGGGAATCAGCTGAAGAGCAGAAGACAAGGCCTTCACAGGCTCAGTACATGCTCAGGTCTGTGTCACCATTCTGGTGTCTTCACCTACCTCAACAGTTGTCCACTTCCTATGGAAGAAGCTGCTGACAGGAAGGATTGCAAATTTCCAAGAACGTCTGCAAAATGGGAACAATTCCATGATGAAGAGGTTGATGTGGCAGCTTTAAGTTTCTAACCTCAGCCATTGCAGCAGCTTTTGTAAAAAAAGGCTTAAAATCTTAATCTCTCTACAAAACAAGGATAACAGCACTTATTACTCAAGAGTATTTTACCAAATACAAGTCTGGACAGGGATGGAAAATGAAGACTAAGTATTGCATTAATAATGATTAAGCCTGGTGCTGATCCTTCTTATATTTCCACATCAACTTAGCTCCTGAGTTGAAGCTCCACTGCTTCCTTGCTTTTAACCATCTGTTTTTCTCACTTCTTACCTTGACTTTTATTATGCCCTTCATTACAGAGTCTAGACTTGATGTATCTTTTATTTATGTATTATTATTTCTCTAGTTATTCAGCAAAATTTTAGAGCTTATAATGGTGTTCTGTGGGGGAAAACATCATTAGGTTCCAAAGGAGATCTTCAGTCAGTGGTTGAATCTGAAGTTATCTGGCAGCTTTAAGTAGGTGGCTTTTGGTATGAGGTTGAGCCTGATGCAGAAACAGAATTAGACCTTGACATCAAACTTTCCATAAAATAGAAATCTCAGTAGGAGAAAGAACTTAGCCCTTTAAGATGGAAAGTTTTAACAGGAATTATACAAATAGATATTCATTGAATTGCTTGCATTGTAGGAGGGCAGGGGAATGACAGACAAGTGTTGAGGTATTGTTTTTCCTTCTGCCTCACTTGGCAAGGCTTGTTTCACTATGGAGCTGCTTCTCTCCTTGCAAATACAACATCTTCATCATAGATTAGTCATAAGGGGATAAGTTAAATTCAAGTAGAGCATGCCAGCACACCTGAAATAGCAATGCAATGTAGGCACAAAAACCCTAATAAATATCAACTGAGTCTTTGCCTTATGATCTAGGAATACTTTGAGAATCTATGGGTAAAATAATGAGTTCAATTTATCCACATATAATAACTGCAGCATGCAATTTATCAATATTTTTATCAGGGATCTTTAGTTGAGAGGGAGTTGGGGTACACACATTTTTAAGGAGAGAAGAGCTTGATCCCAAAGGCTGTCTCTGGGATTGAGCTCTCAGAGCGACTCCCCAGCTCTCTGGCAGAGAGTAGAGGGGGATTCTTCACAAGCTTTTCCTCTCTAGTTGAGTCGCTGAGTGAGGGTGTTCAATGACTAACTGTGCTCATTGTTATGGAAACAGAGACGGAAGGATGGCCTGCACCACAGCTCAGAACCCCACAAAGGAAAGCTCTTCCATGCACTGATTGACCCACATTTTAAAAACAATTTGTCTCCTCTGCTACAGTCATGAACTTCTGTCAAGTTTCAGGCAACACTCTCCTCATAGTTAAAACCAGAATTTCCCATATATAGGAGTCAACAAAAGTAGGGCATGAGCCGAAGGCTTTCCAATGGCCTGGCTGCATTGGTCCCTCTGAAGGAAACCTTTCAGCCCCTAGAGAAGTTACCTCCAGCCATAATATGCCAACACCATGTTAATATATAAAATCCTCTGAATTTGCTTATGTTTGAGATGTGGAGTATTACAGGATGCTACCTGCTTGATGCAGAGCATCTTTCCGGAGCACCTTGTCTGCATGGGGCCTCTCTGGAAAAAGCAGAAACCTTTCTGTTACAGCAGAAAAGAGGGGGAATGCTCATCTAGCCAAAAAAAAACCAAACCAAAAAAACAAAAAGGTTACCAGGGGAAGAGAACTTGAGAACTTGCACTGGCCTGCATTGGGCTCCTCCAGTGTGATCTTGAAAATATAAATGGACCAGTATTTTTTATTATTTTGTATCTTCCCTAAAGGAAGAAGGTAAAATCACAATACTGCCCAATAGGGCCATTAAATCTTGTCAATAGTACCAATGGCATTTCCGGTGCATGTATGTGAAAGACATGACATCTAGAAGAGCATCTTTTATCTGGATGAACAGCATTTGGAACAAGCCAAAGAACTTCATCAGAGAGTTTTTTGTATGAAGTAATGTGCGAGGATTTGCGTGTTTTTACCCTGGAGCATGGGCAATTCCATTTTCTGCCCCTCTCATTTTTCATGCCAAAACAATGGTTTCAGGACTCAGCAGAGACAGATAGATCCTATCTAGTGGCCTGTTTATTTGTTTCAGTTGCTGAGGACTTATGTAACCAATGATTAACTCTTGCATTACCACAGCCATGTGTCTAGTCTTTGAAGTGGACTGAACTTTGATAATAATACTTCTTCAGAGGTTATGCCTAAACCAAAAAAATCAAAACCTGAGATTAAGCAGGCAACTGAGTCTCAAGAAACTTACTTCAAGCATCCTGCAGCCAGCACACCCCATGCCTTCCCTCCTCTTCGTTCTCTTCCTTCTTCCAAGGAGCCCCTTGCTGCTAACCTTCTCTCACAGCCTGTCTCCTGCTTGCCTTTCCCTCTACCTTCATTCATTGCATCTTGTGGATTTACGTGAGGAGACACATTATCTGAAAACTTATTTTACACATATAGGGATGAGGGCCAGAATTATGAAAATCCAATATATTGTTCTGAAACACTAATGGTGAAAGACCAGCTATCATTGGCAAAACCCCAAAACTAATCTAGCAGCCCACTGAAGCATGAACAAATGCAGTTCGAATGTCTCCAAAATAACTAAGAACTATTTCTTCACCCCACATGAGGTTCAGTGCACTTCTGAATGGGACAAAGGAAGGCAGCTCTATCTTCCAGGGCTGCAAACCAGCCCCCCTTTACTGCATCCTAACCAGGAGCCAGACTCTAGAACTATCTAAGCCAGCAGAAATTCTGTCATTCACATCCTCAGCAAAGTCCTGGACTGGATTCAATCCCATTTTCCTGGCAACAGATTTTTGAAGGAAATATTCAAACCTGACTGTATTTTACCCTGAGATTCAGGATAGAAAAATCAGTGTTTCATGTATTTAACACCTAAAACCAATTTCTCTCATCTTTTGCAGCTTCTTGATACACATCTACGCTGCTGCACTAGATTTCAAAGATATATTGTTTTGATATTAGACTGCAGTAGCACTCCCTTTTGCTGCACCTACTTTTTCCATAACGCCATACGACACAAGTTACAGATGTGATGCTGGACAGTGAGTTATGCAAGATGGGTTAGTCTGTTGCTAGCCGCAAGGAATGTTAGACGTTGCATAAGCAACATGTGGAGGAGTAGAACACAAACGGGAGAGTAAAGACAGCCTTACCCAGTCCTGCCTTTTCTCATTCATTTTGTATCAGTTTAAGGCTTAAGCATTTTTATTTTTAGCACTGGTCTTGCTTTCTTCATGGATGACACCTGGTTTGCATCAGCACTTAGCTCAGTGAGACTGCAACTAATTGCCTGAATTTCTCTTGAGACACCAAAGGCCAAAGAGGCTTTTAGGATAACTGGAGTCCACCAGTAGGATAATTCAAAGGGAAGGATAAGTCAGTGAGGATAGGGAACAAACAGAAGAAACCCTCTTGAGCCTCAGTAACCTGAATGGTGATGAAGGAGAGGAATGCCTGCAGGGCCACAAATTGAACTGCAACTTTTGAGGGCTTTACTGTCCCTTCATGGGACATTTTAGAGTTTGGGGGGTGGGGTGTGGAATAAATTACTTAAGGTATACTTTTACTGTAGCTTCAGAAAAAAAGCATATGCAATCTTTGTGTTGGAAAGGCATACAACCCCAACGGTGTGCCTGGTAGATCCTCTAAGAAATAGTTTTAGAACAAGAAATACCCTGCTGGAGAAAGGGTTTGTCATCCACACAATCCAAGGCATAACATAGACTCAAAGTATGTTCTTATTTCATATAAGAAAATTAGCAAGACATATTGCATGAGGGTCTCCAGGGTGGAGCAAGGAAGAGCAGCAGGGAGTCTGGCACCCCAATCTGGCTTCCTACTGACCCCTGGCAGACCGATTCTCACCAAGAAATCCCAGCAGTGGCAACTTCATGTACTGTCCAGGCTAAATGAGCCACCCTGGCCCTGATGCTATACATTTCATCTTGATGAAATCAAGCAGTTGTGAATCTAAACATATCTAAAAACCTCAACCTATATAAATATATCCCTATTTTCCTTCTGTATGAATGACAGTAGGCATGACACAGACTCAAAGAATTACAGAATGCTTTGGTTTGGAAGTGTCCTTAAAGATCATGAAACACCAACCTCCCTGCCATGGGCAGGGGCACCTCCCACTAGATCAGGTTGCCCAAAATCCATTATTGCCCAGCCCAAACACCTCCAGGGATGGAACACCCACAGACAATCTCTGTCAGTGCCTCACCACCCCCACAGCAAAGAATCTCCTCCCAGTATCTAATCCACACCTATCCTTTTTAAGTTTGAAGTTATTCCCTCTTGTCCTATCACTAAATGCCCTTGTAAAAGTCCCTCTCCGGTTCTCTCGTGTGCCCCCTTTAGGAACTGAAAGGCTGCTCTGAGGTCTCCCCAGAGCTTTCTCTTCTCTGTTCTAAGCAACATCAATTCTCTCAGTCTGTCTTCACAGGAGAGGTACTCCAGACCCCTGATTATCTTCATGGCTGTATACGTATG
>VZRS01005793.1:80904-407552 GCA_013398055.1 Ifrita kowaldi
AAAGTATGTTCTTATTTCATATAAGAAAATTAGCAAGACATATTGCATGAGGGTCTCCAGGGTGGAGCAAGGAAGAGCAGCAGGGAGTCTGGCACCCCAATCTGGCTTCCTACTGACCCCTGGCAGACCGATTCTCACCAAGAAATCCCAGCAGTGGCAACTTCATGTACTGTCCAGGCTAAATGAGCCACCCTGGCCCTGATGCTATACATTTCATCTTGATGAAATCAAGCAGTTGTGAATCTAAACATATCTAAAAACCTCAACCTATATAAATATATCCCTATTTTCCTTCTGTATGAATGACAGTAGGCATGACACAGACTCAAAGAATTACAGAATGCTTTGGTTTGGAAGTGTCCTTAAAGATCATGAAACACCAACCTCCCTGCCATGGGCAGGGGCACCTCCCACTAGATCAGGTTGCCCAAAATCCATTATTGCCCAGCCCAAACACCTCCAGGGATGGAACACCCACAGACAATCTCTGTCAGTGCCTCACCACCCCCACAGCAAAGAATCTCCTCCCAGTATCTAATCCACACCTATCCTTTTTAAGTTTGAAGTTATTCCCTCTTGTCCTATCACTAAATGCCCTTGTAAAAGTCCCTCTCCGGTTCTCTCGTGTGCCCCCTTTAGGAACTGAAAGGCTGCTCTGAGGTCTCCCCAGAGCTTTCTCTTCTCTGTTCTAAGCAACATCAATTCTCTCAGTCTGTCTTCACAGGAGAGGTACTCCAGACCCCTGATTATCTTCATGGCTGTATACGTATGTATGTATGTATGTATATATATACATATGCTTATGAATTAACACATTCTTCAAACTTTTCTCCTGCTAGTTGGGCTGCCACTTAGAATGACCTAGGTATTTCTTTAAAATTTTGGTCATTTTGGCAACTTAACTGTTATAGCAACTGTCTTGCCATAAATAGTTCAATTTAATTAATATTTAACAACTGAAATGCAATTTCTCTCTCTCACTGAAGAAGAACCCCCTGCCCCTCCAAAGCAGCACAGACTTCATTCACCTCTTAGAGGATTTGTTTTTTTCTGAAATTGCTTACACACTTTATTTCCCTCATATCACAAAAACTCCTTAGTGCAGAATTTTTTCAGCCAAATTTATACTACTTGTCTCATAACCTAGAAATATTATTTGTATTTTATTTGCTGCATTTGCATTGCAGATGGGATCTTTTTGGGGGTGGGTGAGTGAGTATTGAATTAACTGGAAAATGTAACCATTTGTTTGGTTCCTTGTTAGCTTGGCTTGTACCACAAACATATCCTCTTATTCCTTCCTTTTTAAAAAAAAAAAAAACAAAAAACAACAAAAAAGGAGACATAACTAGGTTTTCTTGTTGTACTGCTGTCTCTCTAAAACAATTTAAAACCATACTGTGCTAGCTCAGCTCCATTACAAATATAGTTCAGAGCACTCTGCTTCAGGAAAGCCAGTAAGGAAGGACAGAGGTTGCAGAGGGAAGTGGTAAGAATGGCCAGAGTACCAGAAAACATGATTTCTGATAAAGTCTGAAGAAAAGATGTTCAGTGTACAGAGAAAGAGACTGAGGGAACAAGATGGTATTCAAGCATGCTGAAAAAAAATGTTTCAGAGAAAGAGGAAAAAGCATTTTCTCTGTATGATAGAGCAGACAAGGCAAGAATAAGTGGGCTTGATTGTAGAAAGGGAATTCAAACTGGATATAAGAATAAAACCCTAATAAGAAACTCTGAAATATAGTGAAGCACTGGTTTTATTACCAGACAAGCCCTGGGAGCTCCACTATTAGACACTTTCAAAACAGATATTTTGGCAAGTATCTGTGAATCATGTCAAAAATTCAACTGATCCTTCCTCAAAGTAGGGGTGAGTGATCTTCTGAGGTCCTTCTGTGTGCCTTTTCCTATGATTCAGTCTTCTGTCACATCACCTAAAACACAATGTGGAACATCACCCTTTGTGGCATAAACTGAGAAGGGAAATCAAGTCTAAAAATTGGACCTTTGCTACAAAGAGACATGAAAGCAAGAAAATAGTAGCATCGACACACTAACCATAAGTCTTAATGACTTGAATCAGGAGTGAATGATTCTATGAAATGAAAACATTTAGTACTGTCTATTACTCAGTTGTTAAAAGGAATTTCAAAACTAAAACACACAGCTAAAACACACTTTACATTATATTTAGCAAACTAAAATGGAATAATTTATGGTATTCACTGCATGATAATATGACATGTACCCTACATTAAAAAAAAAGCCAGAATGGGTCAAGATAACAGTATCAGGAAAACTTCTAAAAGCCACTTAGACAGTCAGTTGTATAAGGGGAAGACAGTGCCCAGTTTTATCCCTTTGCATTCTCGTTTCAATGAGGTTTGTCATTACTTCAGTGGGGGCTTCCTTTCCAGAGGGCAGCAGGTGAGAGACACGTGGTGCACACAGGAGCTCTATGACTCCACCACCCTGCAGCACCCCTGCCTTCAGTAATGCCACAGGAGGCTTCAGGGCTCTTTTTCTGCATCATATTGGAAAAGTGAAGGCCTAACCTAAGTTAATATAAAGCTATGGAATTTAACTTCTAAGATTTTCAAAAATGTTGGTGTCTTAATGGAAAATTATTACCGAAATGACACCGGAAATTTCAATACTTTGGAACCGAACCTGCCCGGCACACAAATAAGCAGCTTGCTCTTTCACACCTCCAGTCATTAAATTGATTCCAGATTCAATCTGTGATCTGAAAAATGGTTTATTCTGTAAGCTCATAAGCACCAAGATGACAAAATTTTGTCCATTCAGATTTGTTGACAGCTTTCAGAGCTGTAGACAACAGCAAACTAGGACCTGTGTTGTTTCGTATTTACATGAACAGGCTTTGAAATTGCTCTGAAATCAGAACAAAATGGAAAGATTTTACATAAATAGGTTTCTTTTCAAGACACCAGCAAAGAAATAGACTACTTTGGTTTTTTTCTTATCCATGTTAATTTGGCAGCTCTAGCAGGAGGGGCTTGTTTTTGTCACTAAAATAAAGTTCAACTCAACCCTTACAGGGATCACATTACAGATAGAAGCAATTTCTCAGCCTCTTTTCAGATTAAAATGGCAGCTAAGATAGAAAGATACACATTATGTTAATGGTAAGAGAAAGCTGGAAGAGAAGTGAGAGAAGTTTCAAAACAATTTTAGTTATGGAAAGAAAGAAAAACTTCAGGTTTCCCTAATGGCAAAAGGAAAAACATGATCATTTCTTTAGAAGTTTTGTAAAATAAAGCTACAAAAAAAGGGAAGGAAGGCTTATTTTAAGGGTAAAATGCATTTTAAGGTTATTATTTAAAGGTTATTATGTAAGGATATTTTAAAGTTTATTTTTTTGGGTAATTTTAAGGCATTATTTTAAGTTGCAATCAAGTGGTAAAATGGAGGACAGAGGACAGCAGCAGGACAGCTACTGACTCACAAGTCCATGGCCACAATCAGCCGAAACAGCCCACAATCCAGAACAAATCCATGGCCACCGGGCTATGGCTGCAGGAGACCAGGTGCATTTTCCTTCTTAAGTTCTATGTGAGCCTGCAGCATTACAACAAAACCTTTCTGATTTCTTAAGACCGTTCCTAATATTGCAGGTACTTTCATAAAAATAATTTCTGCCTTCTTCTGGGTGTTGGGTACACTACGAGCTGGGAATGGAATGTGGCTTCTCTCACAAAATTACACTTATAGGGGCATGAAAGGTGCCTTTCAGGCTTGCCACCCAACCCTGAACAGTCCTCTGCAAGGCAGCCAAACAGGCACCTTTTTTCTTACACCTGCAAAACTGAAACAAAATTTAGGCAGAAATAGGCACAGTACTACCACAGACCCTAAATATCCAGTCCCACTATGGATCACCATTTCTCCCCACTATAGTCAGACGTTGAGCTGCGAACTGAAAAAGATAACCAGGTCACATGCTGTTTTGACAAAAGGGTCAGCATATCACAGAATCTTATTCTGCTTTATATAAACCACCGAAGTGCAATGAGAATTACAGCACAAAGGTTTCTATGTAACTCTCCTTTCACAGGGGCACATGGCAAACAGAAGGTAACAGTGCAATGACCATGATGGGCTAAGGGGACCGTGCTGTGTTTCTCAGTGGACTCTCACGGTGGGCAGTCTGACCCCCGTAACCTGGGAATTCTTGCTCTACCCAGTGTCTGAGAAATTACTCAAGTGAGAGCTGTGGTTCATGTTTATCATGCAAGACCTTGAAAAACATCAGAAAAACTAACTTGTTAGCACTATATTAGACATTCTGGTATGTCCTTTCATTACTTCTTGGAGACTGGAAATGCAGGAGAAATTCAGTAAAGAAAGAAGAGAAAATGCCACTATTGACTGCTTCTCTGTAGGCTTGTTAGAGGACCAACGCATTAAAGATGATACCTGTCTCAAAATCAAACATTTTCATTGTGCAGCAGTTGTACAAGATTTATCATTCTTTCCTCCAGGTTCAGAAAACAATACTCTGTGGGAGTGCAAATCAAATGAACTCAGCTGGGAAACACCTGACTTCTCAGGCAGGTAGAGGCCTGGGAATGGAGCAGAGCAGCACAATTCTGATGTACAGTGTCCAAAAAACCTGGAGACCCTGTGTGGACTATCTAAATCCCAGACATAGTTCAGGTTGTTGGTTATTCTTCTGTGAACCACAGAAAGAAGGATCTGCTGCAAGAAGGATAGAGAACAAACCTGGATGAAGATACAATTCATAAATACTCTGGATTTCTGGTCTGCTTTAAATTATTTTATCTAGCCTTCTCTCCTCTTTGCATGAAATCTCTTCATAATACTTATGAAATACCTACCTGCCTGAAAATTCGGGTAAATTAGAGTCAGTCCAATTTCCAAATCTGAGTTGAGTATGTTTGATCAAAATGATGGAGGAAGTACAAGAATAAAAAAAAATACTCTTACCATCTGGTAAGACTTCCATTTGGGTTTGAGAAGCAGGTTTCAAATCCCTCCTATCACCTCCTCCAGAACAGAGTACACGTAGGATAATCTAAAGGAAGCTCATTTCAGTATCAACAGGTCAACCTGCTTCCAATTTGTATAAAACATTTACTGCTGACCACAGCAGGGGCTGATGGTTGGGTGTCCCTGGGTCACGACCTGCTGATTAGCTCCCTGGCCAGCCAGAGGCACAAGTGTTTCCATTTCCTCTAAAATGGGACCTTTTTGGCAGAAGATAGGCTCCATAGCACATCAGCTACTGGAATGACAAAGATCCACTTTGGATATCTGTCTCTAATCAGGAAGAATAAGGGTGAACTTATCTCACATGTTGTCAGCATATCTGGGCCTTGTCCATATCACTCATAACAGCACCTTCTGAAACTCCTTTGAAACTATTTGCTTAATTTCTGCTGTTCCCAAACCACCAGTTGTTTTAGGTTTTGTTGTTGTTTTTTGTTGTTGTTGTTGTTTTTGGGCTTTTTGTTTGTTTGTTCTGTGTGTTTTTTTTTTTTTTCCCAGATCTTCTAGTTTAAAAAGAATCAGCTCCACAAACTGACTTTGCTGCATGGGAGCAAAAAATATATTTTTATGTATTTATGTATTTATATGTATATATTACTATGTGTATTGTTTCTCTGATGACTAAAAACCATCTACTGCAGTACAGCGTGAAAGTACAGCTTTCAGGTCCTGGGTTAACGCTGACTTCTATTTTCAGTGGTTTTTCTCACTCCTTAGAAACTACAGCTTTTATCTTCTGGGCAGAGCAACCTTGGGAAAAAACCCCATGTTTTTCTGTCTTATCTGCCACTCGACTTTCTATGAAAAAGTTCAAGCAAGCCACTGCCTATAGATATTGTCATATTCTGTATGTGTTTTTTTTAAGGGTATGCACAGCATAAACCCCAAATTAGCTTTACTGACGAAGTATAAATCAATAATAAACCCAGTTTTCTGCTTCATTCTCTGCACCCTATATCTGCCCCACCTATGTTTTCCTAAATATTTATTCTTCCTCTGGAAGTCTTTCTGCTCTCTGGTATCAAGTGCAAAGGTAGCGGGGATGCTGTAGAGACCCAGCTGTGAAACAGCCTGTTAGACTTACTGATGTGACAGTGTGGCTCACTGTGACACTGAATGCAGGCATGGAAAAGAGCACAGTGCCCTCACCTGCGTGTTACCTAGAGGAGCAAAGCCACCTCTGTAAGCCTTCTGGCATTCCATCTGGTATTGAACCAGCAGGCATTTCCATGTAGCCCTGCCAGGGGAAGCTACACTGGGGTGCGTTCTGTCTCAGGAGTGCTCTAAGCAGGAGCAGTCCTTCAGCCAGCACCATGGGATCTGTCAGGCACCAAATGGGATGCTGGCGATCAGAGGGACAGAAGGTCCCAGGGTTCACCCTTTTGCAGTTAAATTGGCCATTGACTTCTGCCACTCATGCTTCACATTCACTTAAAGAAAAATACACAATATTAAATTAACCAGAAAATTATGGAGCTATTCCGTATCTCATTTCCCTATACAAGTTTGTATTTCAGAGCTACAGAAGGATCTTGCCAATGCCAGCATTGCTTAGAGATCCCCGCTCCTTTCAGTTGCCTTGTGCACATCCTTGACGTTTTGGAAATGCTTGGTACATAAATGCTTTACAGTGCACTTTAACACTTATTTATGTGCTGTGATAAATATTTCATTTGCACTTGGCTTGGGTCTCAGTTGTGTGGATTCCTCTATGCTGTGACCAGAAAGCATCTTTTCCTGTGCTTACCTCTGAGATTTTATCAGCACAGCACTGTCTTTGTCATCATCATCACTCTGTAAATATATTTAGAATTTTATTTCCTTGGTGGCCCATGTTCCCAGTATGACATACTATCATGGAAAAAGGCAAATGCTCTGATAAAATCTTGATGGTTTATATAACCTGTTTCCTAATCTAGTTCTTTACGTCATAGATGCTTTGACCGACCTATTTAATGAAATAGTTTTTTAACCTCACATGCCTGAAAATCAGCTACATTCTCATTAGTATGATTCTTAACACTGAAATGGGATGTGGCTCATGCACCTTATATTTTTACAGATTGGAAGTGGACATTTCTATACCCCCAAAGGGGTACAATGCTTGATGTGTAAGAGAAATATGACATTTGGATTCACAGTATATTCAGCCAATTCCTTCAGACAGCCAGGCTGTACTCCACTTGCAATCACTGCCTATCCTTTATCTGAAATTCAAGTGCTGTCCCTATTATTTAATATACATCATACAGTCTTTATTTACATAGATACCTACCTAAAGATACTGTTTGGCACGTACTGCAAATCAGCAAGCTTCAACAGTCCAAATCAAGATCTGAAATGCATACCCATAAAGGTATGGAGGAATTTATTCAGGGAACCCTTGATCTGAGTCCCAGTCACAGCAAAAAAGAGAATAACCCAGTTCTCTAATTCACATTTAAGATAATTGCTGAAGAGTTCAAAAGCGCACACAGAGTAAACCTCTCCTGTGCCAATGGAACTGCAGGAAGTCAGGCTGCCTGCATGCTACCTGCTTGTTTTTGATAACAGTCTGATGCAGGTTACCACGACTCTGACTGGCATCATATCCTGCTGCTTCTTATAAGTGTTGGTTTGTTTGCTTTCTGAAAAGGAATCCTACTGTTCCTAAATAAATTTGATTTTTTTCCAAAGTTGTAAATTCAATTATTCAGCAGCATTATCCAGCTGACAACCATCAAAAGTCAAGCACTGAGAATATTTTCTGAGTGAGAAACAGAAGTAGATTTACTATTTCTTTATGATGCAATAATTTTTCTCAGATGTTTGACACAGCATGAGAGAGGATTAGCTGACCAGTGCACAGTCTTGGCCCTCCTGCCTCGATGTTGTTGGTTTGTCATCAAGTGTTGCTCATTTGTCATGTAACAATCTGCTAAGTGGAAATAAAATGTGGTACATTTTAAGACAATGATTTTTTCTTTAACCTAACTTTCCAGATCTCACTTTTGGTCACTTTTGGGTAGAAATGAGATCAGTATACCTTCAAAATTTGTGGCATATCTGCTTGTGTCCAGATCTTCTGAATGGCAAAGTGAAGAGCAACACAGTCCCACCCCCTTCCCTTTAGAGAACTGAAACAGGCCTGAGCTGGGAGTTACTCTCCATTTCCATATCATGCAAAAGAGTTTAGCCTGGGGCTTCTACTTTTAGGGGTTTTTGTTTTTGTTTTTGTTTGGTTTTTTTTTTGACCACAAAAAGTCAGATTAAAGAAAAAAAAAACAGCTTCTTGTAGTAAAAGGAGAGTTGAAAAATGTAGGCAAAAAACATTTTCTGTAATTTTCTTCCTATACAGTTCTTTGGCTGGAATATAAAGCAAAAATTTTCCACAACCTATATTCTGATGGAGGAAAAAGCCCCAACCAAAGAGAAAATCTCAGCTCACCTGTTTTTGTAACTTGAGCACAGACAGCATTTAGCATTTGAACCTTCCCAGAAATCTTCACAGCATTTTTCTCTACTCCAAGCCAACTCCTGCTTAATTTTTTTTTGCTTACATCAAACCAAAATTGAAATAACACCCATTCACACTTGCAGACAAGCCAATTGTCAAGAGAACTACTTTTCCTTTCAAGACAAGCGTAGCAACTTGCAGCCTTAATATGGTGGCCACCAAACAGTGACGCTGGTTGGTGATGTGGTAGGAGCAGCCATAAAGGTGGTCTGATTAGAAGGGGAAAATTACTTAACAGAAGACAGTATCTTATGGAAAAATACTCTCAGAGGAAATGCCTGCCAGCCTGGGAACTTTGGACCTGGGAACGAGGCCTGTGAACCAGAAGCATCCTTGAGAAGTGCTCATCTGGCATCTTTGAAGTACACCTGAGTACCTAGAAACTGGAAACCTCCAGAGATACCATCAAAAACTGCAAAAACAAGGAATTGCAAGAGCGATTTATTATCTGAAAAGGTGAAAAATAGTCTGGAAAAATGGGAAAACATCCTGAGAAAGTATGAATTAGTAGGTGCCATTGGCTGTTTCTATCAGCAAGAAGGTGATAACAGTTTGAAAAAAAAATTGGTCTAAAAGAACAGAAAACATCATCTACCATCTGCCTGGAAAACCATCAATTGATATCTATTGGCTGCTCAGAGTGGTGGTGCCCTAAGTACTCTTATGTCTCTGTGATATAATAATGACTCATATTTTTTAACCAAAATGGAGCTGTTTTCTCTGACAACTTCCTGTGCTGCACATACTTTTCATTCCCTAAACAGGTTGAATTCTCCACATGAACTTCCTGTGAAATCTTGGACTGTCACTGGCGTGCCTGGCTGACTCCCATTTCCATCTCTGAAGTCAGACTCTCTCTGTTGTTGGTCCTCTTTGGGCCCCCTTCTGGGGTCCATAAGATTTGTCCTCCCACTTTTGGACCATTCGTCCCCTTCTAATCTGCTTAATACCATTATTATATGTTCATATAAGTAATCTACAGTACGTATCTGCTGTTATATTAATAAGTTGCTTTACTAAGGAAGACTTTTTAGTAACCTGTAACAGTACATAGCTACTTGGCCACTGCTAAAGCACTGATGGTGGCTCCAGTTGACTGTTGCTATACTATTGATAGATGCTATACTATTGATTGCTAGTGTTATTGATTGCTGACACACTAGTAATTGCTGAGAGAAATTTTTAATAACTTGGGAGACACATATTCCCTTTGTTAAGCATAGGCTTATTTGCTGATGCTGATTTCTGTGGTAATACATGGTAAATTTGGAACAGGCTGCCCAGGGAGGTAGTGAAGTTACCATCCCTGGGAGTGTTCAAAAAAACAAGTAGATATGGCACTTTAAGACATGGTTTAGTTGACATTGTGGTATTTGGTTAAAGGTTGGACTTGATGATCTTTGACATTTTTTCCAGCCTTAATGATTCTGTGATTTAATGATCTGTAATAAAGCAGGGAAACTTAGAGGATAAAGTCTCCATGTCCTTATGTATTACAGAATCTTACAAAACCATCTCCACACACCCACAGGCTGGGAAGCCCTTCAGGCATGACATGAGGAGGAGAAAAGGCAATTTCCTCAAAGAGCTCTGAGCCAGATGTGTGGATGTGCTTGCGAGCTTGGCATTGGTGATGCCGCAGCACCATGGCCAAGAAGGGTGAGCTGAGAAGCAAATGTGGAAACTGGGAGCACAAACACATATGGAGAAACTATAAGCAAATTAACATGAGTCAAAATATGCAGTATTTCTGCATTTGTGAAATAACTAAACTTGATTAATTTTGCAGATAAAATTGTGAAAATTGGTGAATGCTGCTAGGAAATGATGGCTGGACTTAGTGCTTTCCTTCACTAAATACGTGCATTTCGTGAAAGTAAAAAACAATTATTTCCATTTGGATTTAACTCTTCTTTTGCTTCTCTTAAACCACTTCTGGTCCAAAACTTATTTATTTACAATGCCAATTTGCTTTTAGTTCTCAAGCCCAGTTTTACTTCTCACCTGGTAGTTGTTTATATAGGCAGTTGCTCGGGAATAGGAAATGAATAGTCTTCATCTCAGCATGTGAAAAATCAAATCTGCTGCCTTGCTGCTGCCTTTGGAAGTCTATAGCAAAGACAAACATAGGGGATAGGAGAGAATGAGCTTTAGGCAGTCTGAGCAAGAGCATTGCTATGAGCTGATGGAGATGATTCTTTCACTGTCCTCCTCCCAAAATAGGTAAAAAAAGTTTTAACCAGACCTGCTTGGAAAGGTGCTTTTTTTTCCTCCTAAGTACTCTTTCTATCTGTTTAAACAAAAATCTGGTGACCTGAAACTTTGACATTTGCTCATATGGCACAAATGTGTTGCTGCAGAGGGGCTCTCCACTGTTTGCTCCTGGAGCCAGGTTCCTCCTCTATGCACTCTCCTTTGCAGAGATGCCAGAGCAGAACCCTTGCCACAGTGTGTTTCAGGAGATATCGTCATCCAGCGGCTTGGTGAGGACAGCAAAGGCATGACACAGCCAAGGAGTGACTCCTACAAACCACTGGCAACAGTGCCAAACGAACTTTTTCCACACATCTGGCCAAAATGTTTTGGCTTTTGCCATTTAGTCGTTAGAGGGAAGAGAAAAAAATATAAATTTTCCATCCAAAGCAAGTGCTGTCTTGTGAAAAGAAAACTCTAAATAGAACTTCAAAAGAGTTTTGACAGAAATTTTCCAACCAGTGGTCTGGTAGAACAGAGGGTGCAGAGATTAATGATCTCGCAGGCAGTGCAGGCAGCAAAATGGGAGTGTGCCATGGAGGTTCTTGGAAATCTCCACAGCTCCACAGTGTTATCCATGAGGGCCTGACCCCCTTTGCCGTGCAGCACTCGCAGCACCCTGCTCACTAAAGGACCTCAGCAAAGAAACGAAAGGACCCCTCTCGGTGCCTGAAATCTGGAGAACTAAGGGGGGCCCGCTGGTCAGGAGTTTCTTCCTGAGAAATCAAATGTTAATATTCAAACCATTTATGGTCTTCTTTCATGTGTGTTTTCTTTCTTTTTGTGGTTCTGATTCAGCAGCAATATTCTTCTCACTGCAATTTATGGATAAACTTGCCCTTGCTAAGAAGGAAACCTCTACAGCAGTGGTATATGCCCATGTTGGTCGTTTTATTGCTTTTCCAGAGTGCGTTGTTTGCAAAAAAGGTGTCTGCTCAGCATTTTTTTTCCCACTTTAATATCTGCAACATTTTGGTCTTGTCTTCTCTCTTTCATGTGCATTCACTTGAGAAATAAGCAGGAACTGTTTCTTAAATCCAGATAAAAAGGATACATAATAATTACCATCTGTGCAGCTTCCTGGGGTGGTGTCCCCACCATGCTCTCCTAATCTAATAAAACTAAAAGTGAGCAAGATCTTGTTATTACTATCCACTGGCCACCATATTTGTTCATAATGGCCAATTTTTCCTTTTAATAGTATGTAAAGGTAACTTACAAGGAACCCCAATATCTGTATCTTTGCCCATGTAATCATTCAGTTTCCTCTTGTGCACCCACATTTCAAAATCTCAGCACTGAATCTCTTCTAGAGACAATGTTTATCAGGCAGACAGCCTCTCTTCATGGTCCTTTCCCAGGCAGATTTAGAATACCTCTTCTCAAGGCTTTAATTCAGCTCTCTTTCTTAAACTTTTTTTTTAAGGAAAGACTGAGTTCCTTCTGGAAGTCTCCTAGGCATCATGTACTATATAATTTCCTTGACTTTTTTTTCTGAATTCTGAAACTTACTAAATAACAATATTTCGAAAAAGAAAACAGTATCTAATATGGTACTGCACAGTGTGCATTCAGGCTGAAAGGGAAATAATTTATTACAAAGAAATTCTGCAAAGGAAAGTAGTCCTAAGAGGAACATTAAAAAACCTCTAAAACTATTAAAAACAACATATGGTATTTTTCCCTTTCTCCCCCCAATACTAGATCGACCAAACACGTAATTTAGCTTTTTATGATCTGGCATCAGTGAGTGCCAGTTACCATTGTTCAGTTGCCATCACACAGCTCCTTAACAGATTGCAGTATAGCTACAATTAATTAGGAGGAGAGCTTGCTGCTGGCACGGCCATTCTAGGTCTCCAGCTCTCCTGGGGAGTATGTGGTCACTCCCCAGTGGAGACCTCTCAGCTGGCAAAAGCCAGCAGGCTCTGCAGGATCCTTAACACAGGTTTTTCCAGAGATTCATTGCATTTAGCACCATGTAATGACAAAAACCTCAGCATCAAGGGAGGTGTGGAACAAGCTTTTGAGTACAGGAGACGGCTACAGGTGGTGAACTTAACAAAATACAGGAGCTAACTAAGTCTTTTAGCTGTCACCTAAATGCATAGCTGTCATAGAAACGTTTAAGCATCTCACTGGAGCTACCACTCTGACACCATCCAGCTCCTCCCTGGGGCAATTCAGCAGCTTTCAATGTGACATCCATAGGCCTTGAGGGTGCCCAGCACAGCACCAGCAGAGCTGCAGCTTCAGTGCTGAGGGATGTTGAACTCCTGTCTACCCAATAAATCTCATAAAAGGAAGCTGAAAATAGAATAACATTATTTCTGCATTTGCTTGACCAGAGAGGGGGAGGCCTGTGCTGGGGACTGGGAGAAGCAGTCTGTGTACGTGTCTGCAAAGCCAAGGAGGTATGTCCTCCAAGACTGATTTTTATTAAGCTGTGCCTCAGAGAAAAAGTTGGTGAACTCTAATCCCAACAAAGGCTTTTAGCTTTTCCTGATTTATCAGGGAAAGTACATCTTTTTCAGACTACCAGTAATTTAAACATTTGTGTTTGGCAAAGATAAAGAATTAATTGTCAGAGTATGCCGATTGTATCCTCCCTTACAGTGCTGGTCTTATAGGGGAGAAGGCTTATGCAGTTGCAATGAATTTTTGCTTAATACATTCCTGTCTTTATGTATTTACAACAAGAAATGCCGAATACATGAAATATTTTAATTAGAAAATTTCCTTTATGTTGTTTCTTCTATTACATCTTTCTTCATACTGAATGAAGAGGTAAGATCTCCATCACATCTTTAATACTATTCATTCTATTCATATGCTGTCCTCTGCAGCTTCCAGTGACAGATGTAAAAGTGAAAATGCCCACAATGCAGTCCCAGTTCAAATGCTATGCAACGGTGTTTTCCCTAATAGTAAAACACTCACTGCCTCCTATTATACTTTCACTAATCTGGCCTTGTGCTTCTGTGGTAGTCTGTTCATGTGTCTCTTTCAAAAGCCCTGCAAAGCAAGAAAAGACTAGTGTCTTCACAGATCCTGAATCAGGGAATGAAAGAGGATTGTTTAACTTGACTAAAACTATTTGGTGAGTCAAACTAGAACTAGAAAGATCACAGAACTGACAACTATAATCCACTGTTCCTACTGGTTTTTTTCCCTCTCAATTCAGGCAATCTTTCCATTCTTGTATTTTCTATTCAGAATACCATATTTTTTTTGCAGTGCTACTTTCATGCTCTTCAAGGAACTTGAGCCAAATTGAAAACAATTTCAGAAATTAAAAAAAAAACATAAAGAAGTCAAACCAGAAAATATGAACGGGGTCTTCTTTATCCAGGTGCATAAATTTCGTCGAGCTTCTTACTTCACCTACCTTCTGTTTTTTACTGGAAAATATTTAAAGACAAGGGGAAAAAAAGCACTCTAAATCATAGAAGGATGTAACAGGATTATTCGCTGTAATATTGGAGATGTTTCTGGCAAAACATACTTTATAATGTGCTTTCTAATGGATGTTGTATTCTTAAAATTAAATAATATACTGTAAATTAAAATTACATTCATTTGGCAAAGAGGAAAATGGTAGCTGAATTAAAAAAAAGGAAATACTGTCTATGTTCCAAGGTGATTATGTACAAATGTTTTAATACTCATGATTTTGAAAATGCTTATGATTTTCAGATCTGATAACAGAGGGGTTTTTTTCTCACAAGAGAATTTGAGTCCTCTGTTGTTGCTCTTATGGGTGCTACAGTCCAGAGCCATGAGGCAGACTCTCATTGGAGAATCTGCATGAGTGCAGCCCAAGGATACAGAAAAGCATAAAGGGAAATATAGGGTCTTTCATAAGTAGTAGAAAGTTTCAAAAGTCTTACAGACTATTCAGTATTTCCCTTAAAAGTAATTTAAATTCCTTGTTTTAATGACATTGCTTATCAATCCATCCAGCTGCAACTGGTCCTCAATGAAGCACAAACAGTCCAGGAGGTTCCTGGAAAGCAACGTCCTGCACAGGTAGTGGAGAATCCTACAAGGAATGGTGTGCCGTTACTGTACTAACAGGGAAGGCCTCATTAGAGATGTGAATGTTGGGTGCAGCCTTGGCTGCAGTGCCAGTGAGATTGTGGAGTTCAATATCAGGCAAGGAGGGAGCAGAACAACAAGTAAGATGACATCCATGGACTTCAGGAGAGCTCCTTTTAGCCTCTTCAGGGGTCTCCTTGTAAGTGCCCCATGGGGATAGGCCCTGTAGGGAAGAGGGGTGCAAGATAGCTGGTTGATATTCACGGATCACTTCCTCCAGGCTCAAGAAAGATGCATCCAGATGAGCAAGTAATTGAGCAAAGAGAGCAAGAGACCTTCGTGGATGAATAAAGAAGTCCTGTCTTTACTGAAGTGTAAGCAAGAAATACACAGGAGACGGAAACAGAGTCAGGCCACTTGGAATGAATATAGAGAGATGGTCAGAGTAAGCAGAAATGAGACAAGGAATGAGGCAAGGCCCATTTGGAATTAAAACTGGCCAAAGATGTCGTGGACAACAAGAAAGGCTTCTTCAAATACATCAATAACAAGGAAAACTAAGGATAATGTGACCCTGTTACGTGGAGGGAGCACCCTGGCAACAGAGGATGCAGAGAAGGCAGAGTTATTGAATGCCCTCTTTGCACTGGTCTTCACTGACAAGACCAGCCCTTGGGAATATCTGACCCAGAAGACCAGGGTAAAGGAAGGAAGACTACCCTTCATCAAGGAGGACTGGGTTGGAGAATACTTGACATCCATAAGTCCATGAGCCCCAATGAGCTTTTCTGTTATGCAAAGTTCTGCTACTTTTTTTTAACCTTATGTTTATCTTTTGAACTCCAAGCACTGTGTCCTTTCAATCAAAACACTAATAAGCTCCTACAAGTGACTTGCTAGTTTGCAAAACTACTGCGCCTACCTTCCTTACCTTCCTCTTGCCTCAAGTTTGCTCCTGATTCTTGGAGAAAGGACGGCTTCTGCATTGAAGCAGAAGCCAAATATAGAGAGCTCAAGTACTATACAGCATTTTAATACAACTGTCAGAATAGCAACTTTTAATGTCAATGTATTTTAACAAAATGCTATGATTCAGAAGTGAAAT
This sequence comes from Ifrita kowaldi, assembly GCA_013398055.1. NCBI lineage: Eukaryota > Metazoa > Chordata > Aves > Passeriformes > Cinclosomatidae > Ifrita > Ifrita kowaldi. The sequence goes on from VZRS01005793.1 coordinate 96,831, forward strand.
TTCTCGTCCCCTGTCAGAGAGCCTGAATATCCAGGATGGGGTGGGCACCAGGGTAGACAATGAGAGAATTTAGGATTGTGCAAATTGGATTTTTGAGAAAAAAAAACAACTATACAATCTTTATTCATGGAGCTGAAAAACCCATTTCATACCTGGTACTCTGTGCAGACATTGGCTGATGTGGGGTGAGGGTGACAGCACCCAGAGGAAGGCAAGGTACCACAGGTTTATCAGATATATCAGCTACTGTCAGAGAAAATTGCCATGTTAGATGGCCTGGAGGCAGCACAGACAGCGATGGCCATAGCCTGAGATCTACAATATTATCTAATTATCTTTTCACAGATTCTGAAGGAGAGACATTCAGTCTTTTGCTGGGACTTTATAATAAACACCTCCTTTTTAACTATCATATGAAAGCACTCAGTAGCACACACCTCTAAGTAACACCTGAAATCTCTTCCTCACAGCCCTCTGTGGTACAGGACAAAAGCATAGATGGCTGTAACTGCATTTTTAAAAAAGTGGTTAAGAAAATGAATTGTGCAAATTCTTTGCCTCGTGATTAATATTAAAGGGGAGAAATCTCAACTAGTAGTCAACAGAGAAGCATGTTCTTAATAAGAGAACATTTGTACTAAAACAAAATGTCAAACATTTTCTGGTCAGCTGCATTCTCAGCTTGATGTGCCTCCTACTCTCCCACAAGCTCAGCGTCACCTGCTGAGCTCCAGAGTGAAATCAGGCCTACATCTTGGTGGCTTTTCCGAAGGGTCCTGGCACCACTGGGGAGTTACAGTGCAGTGGTGGGAACAGCCAGCCCCTGTGGTGAGTGTAGGCACAGTAGGGAGTTAGGAGACCAAGATTTGGAGGGACCTGAGGGGAGATGCACCCTTTGGATCAGCAACTTTAGAAGAAAAATGAAAGCTGGAGATTACAAGTGAAATAAATACTCACAGATAATGCACAAGACTATTTTTAAGAAGGTTTACTCCCCACAGCCAAAGGTATTCCTTTCCACCCCAGGGAAAGCCATCAAGGGGCACAAACCTACAGTAGTTGTGGGCTTCACCAGCACCCCTTGCACCCAAGGCATCTGGTTCCCTTGAAGCTGTACCATAAGACTGTGTGACCAGAAGAAAAGGCTATACTGGAAAAAAAATGTTAGGTCAAACAAGGCATCTGCATTGACCTATATATTTACAAACTACATGTCCAACCTCTGCAACTAGCAGCGTATACATCAATGACAAAAATTTGAAAAGCTTTCATTGGAACATGATCAAAGAGGTCTTCTTTAAAATATAACGCTCACCTGCACAAAGTGTCATTACTGAAGAACTGGGAAGCATGAGGAAGTGGTAGCCTGAAAAAAGATTGCTCATAGCTGCAAGCAACAGAACAGTGAGGCTTATGAAAACAACTGTTTCATAATCTAAATTATAGTAAGTGATAAGGCAGTGTATTCTCTAGAGTGGAAACTAAGGAGCTGTTTTCATATAAAGATACTTGGCTTATTAAGTTAACTGAGAAGGTCACAGTGAAGCAGTATGATGTTCCCAAGAAACAAAACCCCAACAGTTTTCCTCATTAATATATCTATATTCCACACAGTGAGTAGGCACCTAGATGTTGTTACCACTACATATTAGATTAGTTGCAATGATTTCATTGAAACTGTGTGTTCTGCCTGGCCTTTTCTCTCTCTTCATTTCAATTCAGATACTAAACTGCAAAAGACAGCTGCAGTATTCTGTCTATTTTACAGTCTACTGCAGGGAGAGAAAAACACTTATGCTCTGGGATCCAGGTGACTTTGGGTCAGCTCTTCAAAGGCAAAGGTGGAAAGGTATTTCTGCAGGACCATATCTCCCCATACCTTGTGGGGCATCTTTGCTGATTTACAGTGGGCTCCTCAGCTGCAACTCACCACCCACAGGCAGAGTTTACAGAGCTACACAAATGAAGGAAGGGTCTTCCTAAACCCCTACAGCTCCTCTTACTTTCATCCCATAGATCTGAGTTGTTCAATGCTTCCTAGTATGTTTTGGAAAAGCCCAAACTATGAGTTCAGGACTATTTGGATCTCAAATTTGATTCAGATTTATCTCCTTTTACCGACATCTGTTTAAATCTTTAATGAGGCAAACTGTAGTGTGTGATTTGGAAGAGAACCAAGAAAAACAGGGTTTTGATTTTCAGTTCATTTGAACACCAGACGGTCAAGAAACATCATCCTTCCAGCTAATTGAAGTCAGACTGCAGATTGCTGCTAATCTGGGCCTGAGTTGTGAGCTGTATTGTGGTCCTGTGTCACCAATCTGCATGCAGCAGCCACACTGAAATGGAGGGTCACAAGCAAAACAGATAATAGGAATACTTCAGTAAAACAGGAAAAGAAAAATCGCTGAGATTGTAGGGCCAAGAATACTGCAAATGGAAACTTTCTCTAGCCAAAGCTTTAAGCATCTTACAAAGCAGCTGTAGAATAAAAATTCCAATACAAAGAGCCTGGACCTCTTGGATTCAGTGCTTGTCTGGAAGGGCACACCTTCATGCTGCTGCAGGTGTGGCTTTGATTAATTCTAGCAGTGCGTGAGCTACCTTGACATGAGCTGAGATGCACTCCAGCAACAGACCTTCTGCAGCAACAAGAAGATTAATGTGAGTTTATTTACCTGTCCAAAACCTGAAGCAACTACTATGCAAATACATCCCAAATTCAGAAATTTAGGGTGACCTATGCTCCTCTTTTTAAGTACCTTCAATTGTGTTGAACACATTAGGCTCTCATTTTAAAAATTCTTGGTTTTATTTCCTGCTCAGAGGTTGCCACGGCACTGTGACAATCAAGAGAAATAAGATGTCTCACATGGTAATTAATGCAATGAGCCTGGCGAATTCATCATTATTGCTGTAAATGTCATTCCTTGGGCCCACAGTTTGTTGTCATGGTGGTTTTGGTTTTTTGGTTTTTTTTTTTAAATTTTTTTTCAATGCTGATATCTGCACACTTGGTAAGCATAAATAGAAAAGATACCATTGTTTGGAAGCTGTTGTGGAGTTGACAAGTCCCTGGGGAGCCTTTAACACCAGAATGATAATTTTAAGTTGGAATCTGAGAAGACTATGGCCTGGCTGAAAGTCAAATAGGATAAAGCCAATATCACATTATTTTTGGAAAAAGAAAACACCTTAATATAACATTCAGGACTCATTAACATACATGTGGCAGAAATCTAATAAAATGTGCAGAAGAGAATATGGATTTGTTGGTCTGGACAGGTGAAAAAATCAGCTGTGCATTCATGAAGAAGCAAACTGAGACAGAGATGAAACATTAAAAACGTTTTTGCTGTGGTGAAAGGTAAATATTCTGGAGGAGGACTTGGTAGAGCAGTCTGGGAAGGCTGGGCAGGGGCTGGGGTCCTTCTCTACTGTACCACTCTTCCTTAGCTGTGCTGCTTGGAAGGTACTGTTTAGCCCACAGGCAAGTTTATGATGCCCTGACATATTCATCTCAGTCTGAAAGCACGGAGGACATTAACTCTATAAACAGTACCCTTTGCTTCTATTTTTTTTCTTTCCTTCTTTCTTTCTTTCTTTCTGGCCACAGTTAACGGCTGTCTCCATTTCCTCTTTGGGTTATTGCTGGAATTAATCTCTCCAGGGAGTTCAACTGCAGAGCTCAAACTTACCAACTGCTGCCTCAATGGCAATGTGACAGGCATTTGAGTAATATATAGACATGTAGATGTAAAGTGATAGAATTTTGTAAGTATATTTTAGTCACTTAAATAATTTTAGCCCAGCTTGACCTGCTATGCCTGGCTAGTAATACCAGTTTAATTGTTTTTTAATTCCCTGGGAAAGAAAAGCCAAGAATTATTTCGTTTTAATGATCTCCTTAAGTACAATATATATTGTATTTTACAAGAAACTGTATCTTTGGTCTTCCACAGAAACAAACCCAGAACCACTGGGTTTTATACATTGTGTGAGATTGTTGCCAGAAAGACAGATGAAGCTGTTCTGATGTCCTTTGCCCAGCAAAGAAGGGCTGTCAGGAAATGTGGTGGTATCTCCAGCTGCTGCCTCTGCTGCTTTCCAGCCTCTGGTCTCCCCACAAGGAGGACAAGTGGGATGGGAGGAAGAATGCTCCTCATGCCTTGCCTGGGAGCCATGTGGAAAGTTTCTGATGGGAACATGGTTGGCAGCAAGGAAAGTTTATGGATCGAGTGTGTGAGCCAGCAGAGAAGATGCTGGGTAAATCTAAAAATGTCCAGGCAAAATATGCAAGCCAAAGTACATACACACAGGAGAGAGAATGCAGGGCAGCGGGTGGATAAATAGTAGAAGAATGAAGTAGCTGCATAAACATTACTGGAAAACTTCAGACTGGTACAGAAAGGGCTGTGAGGCCACTTAGATAATCAAAGGCGTCAGGCTTCTGTAGAGGTACTGGGGTCTCAACTCCCACTATGTCATGAGATCAAGCGAGCAGTTCAACAGGGCACTGATAGGCAACTGAAATGCCCTCCTAATACAAGCTGGCTGTTCCAGCTGCTCTTCCAGAAAGGCAATGGTCACATCTGCTGGCCTCTTACCAATGTCTGGGCTACCCTAAGGCTCTTCAAATGGCTCTTTCAATGATTTGAAAGGACAGGGTCAGGCAACAGAATAAAGCTCTTAATCAGTGGAGCAGTGGAGCACGTCTTGGTTTGTGGTATACAGCTGGGGTTCAGTTAAGTTTTGTTGTTTTAGGCACAATGGGATATGCCACATGGTGTCTCATGCATCCCACGTCAGATCTGCCAGCCTTATGAAGCTGCTGGGTGTCTTTGGCACCTCTAGTGACTTCAACTCCATAGGCATCTGGATTTCATGTCCCATGGCTGGTGATCTTTAGGCTCCACTGACTCTTGACCTGCTTTCTCTGTTATGCTCAGAGCTTAAAGACATATAGATTTATAGACATTCAACTTCAGGTTTGCCATTCTTGAACTGAACAACATCCCAAGTGTTTATTTAACCAGAGGCACATGCTGATGACCCCTTAGAGCCACTCATTCCCCCAAGAAAAAAGAGAGTTTTATTAAATTTTATCAATTTGAGGAAGATTGCACTGGCCAGATTGGATGGGTTCTTGTCTTGAAATATTTCTTGCCACTGAGCAGCCTATGTTAAAAAAAAGCAGTAACAATTGAAACTGTAACAGAACCTATAGTTTTCTCTGCCCTGAGACATTGGAGGGTTTATATCAAGAATTTGTCAAAGAAGCGTATTAAAGGAGAATTACTATTTTCTAAAAAGGTATTTGCTATTGCTTTTGTTATTTGAGGAGCTGTCTGGAAAATTTCACCAAATTAAACTGGAAACTAAATAGTACAGCAATTTTCAGTGCATTTTCTCAGTTCTTGGAATGGTTATAATTATTCCTTCAGAGACAGCTCCTAGGGACCAAAATCTATTGCTTGCGTACAAAATCAGACAAACAGTCCCAATCTCTAAAAATTTACAACCTGACTAAAATCCTAATCCAGAAACCCATTTACTCATTCATTTTACAGTAAGTGTTTAAATAGCTAGGGCCTCTTAAAATCATGCTTCAACAGATGAGCTGTGTGAATATAAAATATGCTTGTCACTTTCTGAGTTTTGCCAGAATTTCCATAACTTGTATAGACACACAGCTTAGGAACATGAGAGCTGAAATTCCAAGCAGTATTTTTATACATACATCTTCTGTGTGTGTGCGTGTGTGCAGTATATGTATAGATCTGTGTATAAATATGTATTCATGTACGTATGTGTATCCAATCACAAAGCTTGCACTACTGCTGGGAATCTTAGTCACTGCTGTGAACTGGAAAGGTCACTTGAGCTGTATGAATTCAGAGAACTTGCTCTGGGGAGAGAGTCTGGAAGCGTCAGCCCATATAGCTGTCCAAGTATGGGAAAATAATTCCAGAATATTTTTTTTTAATAGGGATGAGCCTGAACAGCAAAACATAGCGCCAAAGCATCCCAAATGTAGCAGAGTTTGAAAGTGAGTTATAATTTGATTTCTCAACAGAGAAACAGTCATTTGTCATTTAGAAGGGCAGCCAGGAGGGTCCAGTCGTAATACTGGGTAGGAGCCAACGCTCAGTCTTTCATCCCCAATAAGGTCATTCATTAAAATACTTGACAGCACTGTGTTACATGCCTCGCTTTTGCATTGCTCTTACTGACTCAGAAAGCTACAGGGGTCAGCTAAGTGGACAGAGAACAGTAGCAGTTTGAATTTTTGAATTCTTTTCTGGATGACCTTTCATCCTTCTCTCCCACATCTATGTGTACACGAGTATTCCTCCATGTTTGAAGACCCTTTCAGGTCCTCAGTGAAATTTACACCAGTTTCACAGGACTGCAGATCAAATCACAGATCTCTACCTTTTGTGTCAGGGACTCTTGGCTACATTTGACCCGAGTGATGACATTTGTAGAATGTGTTAGTGAGCCATGATTACAGGAGCCTCTGCTCACCCATCCCTACCCAATGCCAGCTGTATGGTCCCAGAGGGGAGGACATCAAAGGGAAATTCATTATCACTTTGGGAAGGGTATTGCAGATGTCAGGAAATTCCCTCCACTGTCTGATGGAGTATAGGAGAAGGAACAAAGTGGGCAGTGCAGTGTTGACACTGCCTGCCCCTTAACAGTGTTAGCACAGACTGATATTGGAGAGGGTACTCAGTGTGTAGTTTAACTTTAGTTGACATTTAATACTCCAGGGCATTTATCTGCGGAGGGATAACCAGGGTAGTTGTAAGGTGCTTATTTACAAGGCACTGAATGCAGTACAGTAATCTCCTTTAAGGAATATTTGTTCTATTTTCTTCCTGTATTTTGTTTCCAATTCCTTAAGATGTAGTGGTTGCTGTTAGCAACATTCTCCAGATTCTTCCCAAAATTTATGAAGACAAAATGACACATTTGAGGATAAGCCGGTTTGGAAATTAAATAAACAATCTCTTTCCATTCAGTAGCAACATCAGAGCCATAGGTCATTTGCCTTGGTAGTTTCCTGAGATTACTGCCATTTATTACCAAAGCTACTGGGCCTTGCAGCAAAAACCTAGCAAGCCCCACTCCCAACACAACCCATCTCTTAGCACATCCTGGGATATGCACAGTCCTGCTACTCAGAAAACTTCATCAAAATACTTGATGAAATTATCCTCTCTGAAGCTAACCATTTAAATTTTAAAAAAATTCGCATAAAATTTTTTGTTTATTTTATCTTCATTCCAGACTAATTTGAAATCTGTTACCACGTACTTCAAAAATATTTTAAATGCATATCAGCTCTATAGCAGCATTCACAGAAATTTTTATCTAACATTTCTGAGTGGATGACCCACAATGGAATAATATGTTTTTGTGGCCCCTAGGTAGTTTAATAAAAATAGGAAAGCAAAATAGGCACAAAACTTCACAATAGTGGAAAAAACAGTGAGAAAGATGAAGCAAAAAAATCAGTTATTCTTAATAAATCCATAACTCCATCTGCACAGTATTTAATTATACAAAAGAAAATAAAACCCTTCAGACACCAATATTTTCAGGAAATTGACACATCTTGGCACTAACACAGCCACATTACAGTGAAATAGAGTACCTAAGTCTGTAGAACCTTGGCTGTAAAACCAGATTTTCCTGAAGATGGATGAATGTAGAAGAAAAGAAATATTATTTGCTTACAGACTGAAGTACAAATTAGGTGGAACTACATGCAAAATATGCCACAGAGGTCAGAAAATATGTCACACAAATGTAAGCTGCTGAAGAGAAAAATCATTTGAAGAGAGCAATGTGATAAAGAAGTTATTTGAATCAAGATTCTGCCACTTCAGTTTAATAAGGGGTTAACTCCTGGTTTAACTTTTTAAAAGAAATTTTACAAACAGTGTGGGCTTGAAAAAAGACACATACTCACAGTGCCAGTTACAGATATCTGTACTTGTCAAGAAGGAAATGGAAACTTTCCTAGTAAAAGATGTACAGTGGTGGGGCTAATGTTCCAATTTTGACCTTGTGTGCTAAGATCAAAGCACATTGTGACATGGCCATCGTTTAGTCTTTCCTGACAGTACAGTACATCTTCACTCTCTTAATTTTGGAGTCTATTATCATTTTAACCCCTTTTACTTTAAGAGGGACCTGGGTATTTTTGTTGTAGAGCAGGCATGGGTGAATTTATCAGACAGATCAGCTTGCCAGAGGTTTTACCAACCTGCCTGCTCAGTGACTGACCAATCAGACAGGGAGTAAGTAAGAATTAATTTATAAACTATTTTAGCCCTAATTTCTTAAAATTTCAGATGGAGGTTGATAAATAGAATCAGTTGACTAAAAACCAGCTGTTATTTAAGTAAATGCAGTTAAATGAATACCCTAAATTTTACTCCAAAGAAAGATTATTTTCTCAGCCCCATATCTGAACCACTTAAAATTCCATATTTGCAGTTTAAAGCTGACAAAGAGGCAAGAGGGTAAATAATGTTCAAATAAAAACTGGACTCCAAGAGAGTTTGGGGTGAAGTTCCCAAAAGCACTTCCCCATTACCTAATGGGGATGTTACCACTTCTCTAGGAAGAATGACATTAAGTGTTTCTGGACCCTCAGAGATGTCCTTCTCACCCCAGCCGGGATGTGTCCTGTGTGGTTTCACAGCAGTACCCTCCACAGGGATGGGTATGTCAAAGCTTGTTGCCTTCAGTGTTGTAGTAAAGAGAGGTTGTAGTGGTTAAGCCACCTGGCCTGGCTGTGAGTATAACACATCAGCCCAGTCTGGCTCATGGGCTGCTTTGCTCTTTGCTAGCTGACTTCAAAACGGGAGCATGGCTTCCCAGAGCCAGCCTCTCTGCCCACTACCTGTCCAAGGGGATGCTTGAGCTCTGCTCCCAGCCTGTCCCAGGAGAGCGGGGCAGCATGGCCACAGATCCAGATGGAAGACACTGGCAGTCGTTTGCTTCACTGGGACCCCATGGGAGCACACTGCAGCCTATCACCCTGATTCCCTCCTGCAAAACCTCCCCTGCCTCCTCAAAGCACTGAGCATGTTTGCCCAGGTTAAAGTATCAGGTTCACGCCAACATTTGAACTTGAGCTGCTGACCCAAGTTACAACTCAACAACCTGCTGTTCACAACTCTTTGAAAACAGGTTAGTGAACCCAGATTAAGAAGATATCTTTTCTCCTATACTAGTAAAGACATGCTTCCAAAGATGCTCTCTCAATTGTTTTGTCAGCTTGTTTTGGTGGTGTGGCCTCACCAGGTTTTATGCACTTAACACCAGTCTGCTACTTTTCCACCCAAAAGCAAATGAGGAAGGCCATTTCTGTGCAAACTGAGTGTACATTTGTGTGAGATGTTTAAGTAACAGCAGCCCTGGAAGGTAAGGGCAACATGCCCAGCTCTATTTACAGAAGAGGCTGAGAATGTTACATATATTTACATATCATTATTGTAATAGCGGAGAGTAACTTTCCGTATCTCTGAGCACTTCTCTTCCATCCAAAATCTGAAGAGACAGATCAAATGAGGAGTCTGTCAGAAAAAAAAAGGTCTGGTATAAAGAACACATAAACTGAAGGCAGGATATGATCAAAGATCCAGGGGTAGCCAAAAAAAAAGCTTATTTAAAACTACATCCACAATTGCAACAGTTCCCCTTGTTTGTGTATTTGGTTCCTAGAGGAGATATTGTTATGAAATTAAGGTGAACACATTACACTGTTTCAAATTATCATCCTTATGTTTTTTAATACAATGTAGGGTAATTTACTCAAACGTTAGCTTCTGAAGTTTCATACCATAAGAGAATCAGATATAAGGGAAAAAAGTCAGTTAGTCCAGGCTTGACTGTAAGCAACCCCTACCCTCCACTAATTCAAAGACATTTAAATTAATCACAAAGCAATCTCCTCTGAAAGACAGATGTTGCTGGGGAGGGGGACATGCAGTAACAAGAGCTCTGCTTCTCAGCTGAGAAGCAAGGAGAGCACAGAACTGGTCTAAGGCAGGAGGGTTGGCTGGGGGAGTAATTACTGGGTACTGCCAGTGCAGTGGGCAGCAGCAGTGGTGCCTCATGACATCAGAAGATACGTCCCTTACAGGCCTGGGGCACCTTGCTCTTGTGAAAGAGTCCAATAAAACATTTTAATTGTTTCCATGAATATCAGGTTGTTTTAGAAGTCACTTTCTCTACACAATGTAAATCTTGTCATTTTGAGGACACACAGGTATATGCAAGATGACAAGCATTCAGTGAGAAGAAAAAACCCCACCGCAAGCCAATGGGTACACAAAAGAAGCAAAATCTAATATTCCTTCAACCAAAATGAAGTGAATTGCTTTGTCTAGGTGAAGGTTGTGCGTGTCCTTCAGAAGGGAAGAGTGTTGCTCAGCTCACAACAAAATAAATACAACATTTCAGTCTGAGTGAATAATTATTCAAATTTAAAAATGGTCAAGCAGTTGATGTATGTTAAAATGGAAGGCTTTCTGAACGTTGTTGGATTTCCAGGCATACTGTGTTTATTTGGAGAACAGGTTCTTGCAGTCTGAAGCTATGTAGGTAACACCATCTGAACTTTTTCTTACTTTTAACTTTCCAACTTTTAACTAGAAATTTGTGTAACACGGCTAAAATCTTAAAGACACACAACAGTAACAATCCATGTGTCCTCACTGACTGCTGGCTTTATAGTGACACCTGTTTTAAAAACATGGAGCATAATGTATAGGACATGGATAAGAAACATCAGAGTAACAAGAACTGACTTATATCTGTAATTGGTCTTACTTATTCATGCAAACATTGGTCATGTTGCAGGAGGAAATGCTCTAAGGTCTAGCCTCATGCTCTCAGTGTCAAAGTTAATGGTGTCAAGCTCCAAGAACACTTTAACAGCCAACCTTAATTGCAAATATGTACTTTTGCCAGGTCCTAATAGCAAGTAAAGGGAGGGGATTAAGTTCAATCTCTCTGAGGGCCCTTTTTCCAAGAGTTTTCTGAGCTGAATCCTCCTCAGCTCCACTGGCAGAGGGCTCCTTCTCAACCCCTGGGAACAACTGCAAAAGGAGCAGACAGAAAAGGTTCATGACAGCCTTAACCATATTTATGGGCAATGAAACATGCAAAACCCAGCTGGCATGTCAGGACGGTGATCAGCAGCTCAGTTAGAAGTATTAGTTATTGAGTTTGGTGAGGTCCAGGAGGCTTAGTCACGCAGCAGCTTAGTCAGCTCTGCATCGCTTCAGCCTGTCCCAGACCCAGAGGGATCAGGATCATTATGTGGAGAAATTCAGAGCCTGCAGGATTGAAAGTCTCAATCATATTTATTGTCTCATCTGTATGCTCCATCCAGCATCAAGGTGAGGACCATTTGGGTAAGTGTCACAGATCCAGGCCTATTTTCCCACATAGCCTATGAGTATAAACAACTGAAAATGGAAACTTTTCAATTGAAACAAGAATACACCACGTGCCATGGTGACCCACACTTACATTTGACCAAGCATTCTTTCCTGTGACTGAAGTGTACCATGATCACATAGATATGAGTTTCTCAACAAACAAATCTCTTTTCCTTTTGGAAAGAATACTGTAACTTTCCAAATTCTGCTACAACTACTTTCCCAAATAGTCAATCCCTCGCCACGGGTCTGTTGGCTGTTTCAAAATGGCTACTGTGGCATAAGCTCACATCTTTCCACAGCCATACAAATTACTGAGTAGCTTATCAAGCTTAAAATAGGATCCAGAGTAATTTAGAGAGCATGTGAGCTTTCTTCAATACACAGTATGTAGCTGCACTGTTGATTGATTGACGCTTTTCTACAAGCCTTTGTTTTTCGGAAAGTACAAATGTGTTTCTGCAAATGCAGTGGAAGGGGATTAGCTCTGAAATCCACCACCAAGGCCTTTTGTCTTTCAGCCTTTCCATGAAGTAACAAACAGAGCTGTCACTGTTCTGTTAGTTACATTTCTCTCTCTGCTCTTACGTATATAAATCCCTAATCTCGTATGTAAAAGCAGTAGTACACAGTAGGCAAAAATCTTCTTTAGAGACGCCTTATGGAAGGTTTGGATTACAGCCCAGTTAGAACATTTAATAACAGCAGCAGCGTTCCCAAATTCCTTTTTCAGAGTTTGCACAACCAGTAAACGAAGCTTTAAACTCGCACTGAAAATTGATACAATTTGTTTGTTGATATAGTTACCGTCATCTACAGTTGTATAATTTATTATCACCTACTGCTGTTGGGGATAATAAAAGAGTGAGTGGGTTTTGAGATGTGAGTAAAACATGAGCACAAAATCTCCACTGGAAATACTGAGTCACTTAATAAACATGTAGACCACAAATTCATCGTACATTATTCATTACGCAGGTTACAGATGGGCCTGAAACAGAGGAATCTGCTTAGGTTTGTGTGCACATCTGCTCAAGCAGGGAGGAAGGGAGTCCAGCTCTGGAGGTCACTTCAGCCTATCTCCAAAGAGGCCAGAGGAAAAGCTTGGATGCAACAGAGTTAATCGGAGCCACCTCTAGGCCCATCAGAGTGGGGTTTTATAGGTTTTGGCTAATTGCCAATGTAAATATTGTTAAAGATGTTGTTGAAGAAATAGTGATCAGGGGTATCTATATTCTTATGAGCAGCAGATAAGGCACTGGAAATACCACAGCTTCTTTTTGACTCTGGTGTCCACCCCCAGTGCAGCAGCAGCTGGGTCCATGCAGCCTGGCCACCTGGCAGCAATGCAGGCAGGGGCGGAGTCCAGGTATGTCCACAAGGTGCTCTGTCCTAGTCACGTACATGTGCCAGCCCATGCAAGCTGACCAAACATCTGGTGGGACCATTATCTGACCCTCAGCTCCGAGGGACTGATGCTGCCCTGAAGGCAGAGCCTGGGCAGCACTCACTCACAACGCAATAGTCAGACCAGAAGTTAGAACTGGTAAATTCAGCATTCATTTTAGACCCCTGGGATGAAGAAGAACCTGCAGAGAGAAATGCAGGGGATGTAAGCACACTGGTGGGTGCACAGCTGCAGGGAGCAGGGACAAGCCAGCCTTAGAAAATGTCTCTAAAGCACGTTCTGCCTCAGAGCTTTAGCCAGAGGAATAAGAACAGTGTTTCTTACCTGGTGCACTTGCTGAACCCAAAACAAGCAGCACAACCTGTCTTTTCAAGGCTGGAAACTTGCTCACCTGCTTGGGGGCGGGGGAAGAAACCAAACCTTTGAAGATTACATGTAGCTGTGCCAACTGGTGACACCTGTCAAAACATGAATAAACTACTAGGAGTTTGCCATTTGAAGTGCACTTTGTAGGAGAAATACAAGGAAATTGGTGTTCAGTATAAGCCCAGATGCTAATCCTGTGTGTATTTTGGAGTGGGGGAGAGAATAGGAGAAATTGTGGGAGTTCTATTCTAAGTAATCCCCACTGTTTTGCTAATTTTTTCAGCCACGGACCATTCTAAGTTGTGGCTCCTGTGGGATAAGTAACCACTTGCAGATTTAGCCATCACGGCAGAACTGACAGACATCAGTATAACTCCCCCAGACTGAAGCACTTATTTGCTTTTTCATAGTTTTCCTGCTGTATTTAAAAAAGGCCAATTATCGATGAATTCCAGGAAAAGCTCCAGAGTCACATTTTTGTTCATTGCATAAGCCTTTAGATGTATCTCAATCATTAAATGTGTTTTATTGAAATTTTTTTGTTGTTGGGGTTTTTTTGTTTATTTGGTATGTGTTTTTTTTGCAAATGGTTGTGCAGTGCTGCATTCCAAATGTCTAGAAAGGCTGTAATTTCCTTGGATCATCATAACTCTGTTGTAAGAAAATGGGAAAAAGGCTTAATAGCAACCTTAGTGCGACTTTTTGCAGACACAGTTTGACATTTAGATGAATGCTAACCCACCTTACAAACATGAGGGCATTCAAGCTCAGGTGCTGAGGCACGGCCAGGCACTCCATCTGCGATCCCTTTGTGCAGCTGCCAGGGTGCCTACAAAATGCCAGTCAAAAAGATAGGACCACTGTCTTACCCAGAAATCACATTACAGGCATTTATATTTTCTGTGCATTTTACACTCTTCCCCACCTCTTGAAAAGCCACTGTACTCATTTGCAGTTGACAACACATCCATCTAAATTCAATCCTACAGCAGTTTCCTAGGCAACTGGCACAGAAACCCTCTACACAGCAGAACAAGCCAAAACACCCGTTAGCGTTTCCACTTCTTTTCAATCCTTTTGAAACATGCAAAGAAACAAAAAACTCACCACAGAAGCATTAAAAAAACCCAACCCCAAAACCAAACCAAACCAACCAACAAGTAAGCCAATGGCAAGATAAGTTTGGCCAATCTGTTTAACCTTCATCCAGGGAATACTGCACCCACCAAAAATTAGCTCAGAACTGTAGATGAGACCAATTTAACATCTGAAATTATTTCTCAAGGGTTGGAATTCTTTGGGTTATCTTCACAGATTGCAAAGATCTTTCTAGGCTCTGACTCACAGCAGTAATGTGGACAGATACTCCTGAATCATGCTGGGACCTAACAATTTGTGTCTCTGCTCTTCTAGCCCCTCTTACCATAGCCAGTTTCCAGTGGGGCTTCACAAGGTCCGCAAGGCAAGGACCATTAACTCCTGCCTATTAGAGTACTTCTGAGGAGGTGTTTCCTCAGACTGCCTTGTAACATCGTTCAGTTCAACACTTCCCTGGGATCATGCCAGCTCGCACCTCTAGTGCTCTGCACGTGGCTGCAGCTCACTTACCAAGGGTTCCTCTATACACCTCGAGAGAGAGAGACCCTGCAGTCCCCACTCTGCGAGTGTCTAGACACTCTAGAGGAGGAACAGCAATGAGGGAAGGGGCAGAGGCCAGCAAGTGCATCTGGTTCGGCAGTGCAGCTGTGGTTGTGGCAGCTATTGTGAGGCACAATGCATTTCCTTGTTTTGTGTGCAAGAAAAAGCAAATTCTTGCCCTTGCCTAATATCCACATGTTGCATTCAAGCACTGGAAAAAAAGCTGCAGCCTGAAGCCAGGATCATAGAAGAGATTGGGCTACAAAGCTACACTGACAGCCCTTCCTAGCATTAGCATGCACACATGCACAGAGCTGATCCCTTCAAAAAGGTAATTAAGGTGAGGGGGAAACCTGGGAGTGGCAGGCATAAAATACCCTAAAGGGGAGGAGTGGGCTCAGGAATGTGCATCTGAAGGGCTTGGTCTGGTGTCAACTTTTGCGAACAAGTCCTGCTGAATCTTGCTCACATACCCAGGTGAAGCCAACTCGGCAGGCTTTCACCAGCCCCATTCACGAGGAAGTGAGAGGGCTTCACAACTGGAGGCTGTAGCTTGCAGGCAAGGCCCTCCCTTCTCTGCCTGCAATTGTGATAGCTTGCTGAAGGGCAGCATGTGCACATCAGACTGGAGCATAGTTCAAAAGAAGTAAGTGTTGCCTGCAGCTGTCCTCACTTCAGAGCATGTTATAGCAGGTTGAAGGCTGCTGTAAGCTGTGCCAATCACTAACTAGAGAAGCTTTGCTAGCAACCAAGCGTTGCCAGGACATAAGGATACACTAGTCATGTCCCCTGGAATGGCCTCTTCTCCTGGAGCTTGGGGGAAAAAATTCCAAGGACACTTTCTGTGACCCCCTGTCTCTTATATAGGAGAGGGGAGCTTGAAGAAGATGGAAATGCAGGGTTAAGCATAGGAAGTTTTGTTCTGTGACCTAGTGCTAGGCTGACACTGACTCCAGCTACCCTATCACGCCAGCTAATTTGAGAACTGGTAGGTTTGACAGTTGCAGACTTTAATGCTTGGGGGATCTTCCAAAGCACTTTATAACAATTAAGTGCTTCTCTCATTGCCATCTAATAGAACACTGTTGCGGAAGCTGCACAAGCTGGGGGTAGCAAAGCACGTTGTCCCCTGCTGACTCTCAGTGTTATACCAAGTGTTATATCATTCTTTTGGTTGTGCTCCCTTCTCAGATTCCCAAGAGCTGGGTTAGAGTCCTAAGCCAGGGTTGTGTGTTGTTAGGCCCACTGTGATTTGTGTAGAGAAGCTCTAGCACTGGCCTTAGGGCTTGGCCCTTGCACATTTGCACTGTCTGATGGCCTTCAGCTGAACTGTAAGGCTCTCTGAGCCCAAATCCCAGAATTTAATTTTTACTCTTGGAGGATGTTGGTGAGCTGAAGGCATGTAGATTTTAATCCATTCATTTGGCAACTTAAAGGCCACGCCAAGCTATATGGTGCTACACAAACCAGTCCTGGGCAGCTCCCTGCTTCAGGTCCTTCATGGTGCTGAGTGTTTTTTTATGGCTCAGGTGTCAAACTAGACCTCGCTTCCCCAGTTCCAGCCTGCTTTTTTGTCCCCTCTGACCGAGCACAATATTTCATTTTATGCCCTTGTGGACTTAGCTTTCTTAGCAGCTAGATAAGCAGTACATGAGTTTTCACACCATCTTAGTTGTCAGCAGTAATATCTTCTTTTTTCTCCTTAAACAGGTTATCGTGGAAGTTTAATAATACTCCAGCACAAGCTTTCACTGGTTGCAAGAAATTCTCCTGATGTATCTGACTTGCAGCTAATCGGAAAGTAACGAAGGTGTAGCGAGGGCACAGCACAGTCTAACAATAAAAGCAGCACTTGGAAAACAAAATGAGGCTTGTCACCGAACGACACAGTAGCCTGACATTAATCTGTCAGAGCAGCCACTGCAAATAATGCAGGAATGGGGAAAAATGTGTTTTTTAATCACTCCTTAGAGGAACTGCATGATTTAAGTGAGTTCATAATCATTACTGAATCAGAGAACAGGGTGAACTGTTAAATATAACCATTATTTCTTTGTATGCTTTATGAATTCCCCTTCAGAACTTTCGACTCTTTTGAGAGCTCCTACGTGTAACCCAGCAGACAGGCACAGCCAGTGATCACACACCCGGTTTCACCGCACACGCAGGGAACATCCGACACTTGGGAAAAAACCAAACAGCCGCTTTTTTCTTCTTTCTCTCCCATGAAAAGGGCCTGACAAAGGCTGACGCCCGTTTCCCGCATTCCCGCCGGGGCCCGCGCAGGGNCTGTGGCTCTCACCAAGTACGGGTTTGAGGGCTCTTGGTCCTTTTCCGCTGTTCGCAGCCAAGCGCTTTCCTCTAAGTGCGTTTCCCCAAGCAGATTTATGTCTCTACGCGATTAACAGCACTTGCAAGGCCTGGGCTGGGCAGCCTGTGGCGGCGGGTTTTCCATCCTGCCGCCCCTCGGCCACCCCAGGGCCACCTGGGCTGTCACAGCCCAGTGCCGTGCTCTGTGGCTGCTCTTCTGAAGCCGGCGGATTTCCAGAAGATGCCAGCTTTTTCTCTTACTTGCTAGGGCATGTGCATTGTGAAAATAAAAAATGAGAAGACTCATCCATGAGCCAGGCGATGTCCTCCTGTCACAGACAGAGGCTGTCACCTCTGCTGTCACAGCATGGATCGTTGCCTCATTGAAAGGAAGATGAAGCCCTATGCTTTGCGTAGCTGGACTGGCTGGCTGGCGTCCTGCTTTGGGTGCTGTCACCAGAAGAGCCTTGCCACACCGTGTGCACTGCGTGTGTCAGGCACCTTTTGTCACAAAAGCACTTTGGGTTCGGCCTCATTGAAATCAGTGGCCAAGTTCCACGTTCTACAGCACAGACAAAGCAAATACAGAGTCTGTAAAAAATGCACAGTGTGCATGAGATATGTGAGGGGAGGAAATAGTGGTATTAAACCAGCCACCAGACCAGCCTTGTACAAACTGAAGAGCAGCCCCAGAGAGGTGAGGTATTCAACAATCCTCCTCTGATTTCCTCCATTCACTCTCACTCTCTGAAGAAATGTAAATCTTGTCCAATCCAACAGGTATTCTCTGGAGACGACAAGATTCAGCTCTGAGCTGGTATCGCACAAAAAAATGATGGGAGAACAAGACTAAGATGAGTGCTGGGGGTGGGGGCGGGGGGAGATACTACCTAAAGAACAGAGAGAGAAGAAGGTTAAGCCCTGCCATGGCGACATCTCCCTCTCGTCCTTTACATTTTGTGGTTTGTTTTACAGAAGTATGATTTAAGAATGACATAGCAGACATCTAACAAAGAAGCCCGCATGTATAATGGAGCTGAAGGATTATATGGATAGCACAGCAGCGATGTCTGGTGCAGCTGTAATTTAACTGTTTCGAGCTCTCCAACAGAAGAAAATCCGATGGGTTTCTTCCCTGTCTTTTCATGTACATGATGAATGAAAAAGGCCTGAGGGTTGCTTGTTTGTGTTTTAATATGAATGGCTTAGGAATGCTGGCCTGTTCCACCAACAGGCTGGGGGATCAAGTGGGCTGCTGGCAGCACTGGAGCAGAACAACTGAAAGCTCAGTCCAGGCACCAAACTACACTAAACTTCACCTCACAGTTTTGCAAGAGCAATGATTAGGAAAAGGACAAGAGAAGGGAATAAGAAAATTTCTTACATTTTCAAGAAGAGCAGATACTGTACTTCAGCTGTCTCACAAATCTCGGGGTCTTTTTCCTACCAGGTAAAAATAAGCAGAAGAGGTCAACAAGCCACTCTCAAGCTGCCTGTGAGAAGCTTGTTGATGCTTCCTATTCCCAGCAATTACAGACTTTATGTGCCTTTTGAGACTAGGTACAGAGCAACTCAAAAGATTATTTGTGCCATCAACTTACTTCTTCTGTCCTGGTTATTTCCTAGAGAGTCACCTGTCAGAAAGAAGAACAGAATCACAGAATCAACTAGGTTGGAAAAGACCTCTGAGATCATCAAGTCCAACCTATGACCTAACACCACCTTGTCAACTAACAGTGCATCACATCCTTTTGACAAGCCCTACTGTTTCCAATACCAAAGCAATGAAGTTGGGCCAAATCCCTTGACCCTTCAGGAAGATGTGCACTGCCATCCATAAGGCTTTAAGGAGCGGCCACTTCTTTTTGGAGCTTTCAGTCAAAAAGACAGGGGCCAAGCAATTAAACCAGAAGTTTTTCCCTGCATCTCCCTTTTTGGTACCCCAGGTGAACAGAGGCACCATTTCTGTCCCTTCCTTCCTCCCCCTCTGTGCTCCCCAAGCTTCTGCTCTGCTTTCCGTGGGGACCTGTTTCTGACTTACTGGTTTACCCATCACAGAGCACCTGACTTCTTTAACATCATATGCGAAGCTGTATCAGGGCTGATGCAAGAAACTCTCTTACACAATACAGAATTTGAGATTAAATATACTCACCTTTACATCCCCTTAATGTTAAGCTCACACAGTGCACGTCAGACCATCTACAAAGAAAAAAGTGTGGGCAAGCTGTACATGAAAACTGCACTGTCAGAAAAAGCTGCCTCTGTAGCACTGGCTGCTAGCAGATATCCTTCTGACCTGTAGTATGAAGGATTTCTGGGGACTCATTCCAAATCCAGATGTTCTCTGTCTGGTTCAGAGCTGCATTCTCAGGCCTTCAAAATCCCAAGAAAGTCTTTTACATGTTTTTTAAGCACTTATTTTTTATTGTAATTGCCATTATTTTCTTTTGCATTGCTTTGCCATTCCTATGCACTCAAGGGTTGCTCACTTAGACCCTGTCTGGCACTCTGGAAGAAACTCATCCCTTTCTAAAACTGGAGGATGATGTTCGTGGGCTCTCTCTTTTGCTGCGGCTTTAACAAACAGAAGCCCAAGTATAATGCTGCTGCTGGCTTTGGCTTCTAACAGACTTTACTCAGTAACCAATGTTTAGACAATGTTCCCCTCCAAGCTATCTCTCACTCTCTGAATTAGATAGCATTAGATCTTTTTTGTTCTTACATGCTGGTGTAATACTGCTATTTTTTTCCCTCTGTGTGGACACTCCTTCTGCAGTATGCAAATACAGTTCTCTAACAGACTTTTAATATTTTTTTTCAGTATATACTATAACATTTAATCAAATTGCTATTTTACAATATTTGCTGAATTTGAAAATCTTCATTTTTGGTTTAAATTGCATGACAAGAGTTCTTAAATATCTAGGATTGTCTCGCTGCCCTCTGTATGAGCTTGTTCTAAATGGGATTATTATTCTGCCTTCTATAATTAGTGGTTTTGCATGGACATGGGCATCTTGGTTCTGTGGAGACCTGCTGTGATGAAGCAGCCTAGGCCAGTCAGACCAGACAATGGAAGGGTGCTGGAAATGCAGAGGTGATATGGCTGCTGTACTTCCTGAAGAATAGGAGTCTGGAACATGAGACATCTTCTCTATTAAAAACTTTTTGTACAGGAGTTGGCATAAACTAAAAAAATTGCAATGTCTTGCTTAGGTGTGTGGCTCCGGAACTTTTATTTGGTTGTAGCTGAAATAGAGTGACAAGGTTCAGTAGAGAAGATATTCCTTCCTGATACTTGTCAGTGTAAAAAAGGCTTTGGGAGCCAGGAGACGATGGAATCTTGTCATTTATATCCCTGAGGACCTCACAAATGCTTTTTGAACATTTTTGTATTTATGCAATATCTCTGAAATGGGGAATTACACTTACCCCCATTTAATTAATCAAAAAATGATGAGTGCAGAAACCCATAACTAGGTTCTCAAAGTCACACAGTATATCCCACTGATAAAAATGTGAAGGAAATGTGAAAAAAAGACTCAGTCTTCACTGAAATGAATGATTTCAGACTTAGTGAAAATCCACACAGATGGTGATATCACACAGCCTTTCAATACAGACCACTGCTTTACCATGTGGGCCACTACTGGTTTGTGACTGCACTTTAGCAAGGCTCCGAAGCTGTAGACATGTTAAAAGTAATCAGAATAAATAATTCTGAGTTGTCCAATGAGTATTCTAATAATGAGCTGCTGCTCATCACCTTTTGAAGGCAGTTTTTCTAGAGCCCATCTAAGAGATTATGTGGAACCCTTAAGTGTCACCCTTCTAGCAGCAAGCAGTGAAACCCAAAAGACTTGGCTCTTGAGAATGCCTTTCTTATACTAGCAGAGGTAAACATACAGCTGTATATTTGCCTTATCTGAATTTCTATATTGGTAAACTGTAGTTTACAGATTTTGACAAATTTATGCCCTTTCCCTCAGTACCTTCTAAGACATTTTGACCTGACAAGGCAGAATGTATAAGGTTTTATGTCCCAATGCACAACTATGGCTTCAAAACATACCAATGACTAGAAACCACCTAACTAAGGAGCATTTCATTAGACTGGGGTCTGCAGCTGAATAATTATCATCACCTAGAAGGGAGTGTCCCCTCCTGTGTCTGGCGCCCCAGGGAGGAGTTTGGATCACAAAACTCAGAAGACCATTTGATCTGTGTGACATGCCTGCCACACACAACCTGTTTCATAAGCATGGTATTTAACTACCAGCATACATGCTCATTCCTGCAGACACTGGGAAAATTAATTAATGACCTGTGCATTTTCTTTTTCTCCTAGAAAGTAGCTGATGGGCTGGGAGTGAAGTATTTACACTCTGCCCTTGATAGTTGTTAGAAGAGTTTTTAATCACTTGTGACAACCAGAATGCTCATCATCTGGCTTGAGAAATCATATCCTTTGACAACAGTAAACTTTCTTGCAGATTCTTTCTGCTATGCTTGCAGAATTATAGTAGGGTATGATGGAGTGAGTGTTTGGGGCTTTAAAGGAAGACTGCCATGACTTTCTTCATTTAAAGCAAAAGAAGAGTACAAATCCCATAATTATTTTTCCTTGAGTTAAATGGGCTGTAGATAGTGGAATAAATGACTGCACAGGAGCTGCAAACAGACAACTTCATAGAGGACAAGTCACAGGCTATAGGTAAAATCATGGAGGACACAGAACAGCCACTGAAGGCTCTCTCTGAACTTGTCTTCTGTGTATACCATATCATACCTGGGCTGAACCTGACTTCTGAGACCATAATTTGTTTGTGAAAACAGGCAGACAAAGTGTACATGTAAGTTCTCTGTGAATTACGAAGACAGGAGGTACTGAAGCTGTGGTTTGTCCTACCCACTCACAGCAGTTCTGATGCCTCTCTAACACAAAGTTTAAGGCCAAAAGCTTTTTCCTCTGCCCACAAAGATGGACATAAATTTGCATTTCAGTATAAAATTTAGAACATTTACTCATCACAAAAAAAATAACTGTCTGATTATATGGCAGGGATTATAGTTTAATAATCATTGCTTTTCCCCTACGTGACATATATATTAGGCAGTACTGCATTCTTAAGGGAAAACCGAGAGGGAACTTCAGCCAATTTATTTGTGTATTATAATCCCAACACTCAGCAATGAGTTTTGAAAACACAGCAGTCCCTGGGAAAGGAGTCCAGCACACAACTTATCTGACCTAGCATGCTCTACTACCTCATTCCTGAAATCTTGGCATTTACGATCCCTGTTCATCAGAAACACCAGAAACACCATAAATGAAATAGTTCAGCATGTTCTTTTGCTGCCATATTTTCTGTCCTTTAGGGGGAGATCAGAAATGCTGGACTTTATTTAGTTCTCAGGATTAAAAAGGAAGAGGTATCCTAGCATGGGACACAATGTTCAAAGTAATGAGATTGATAAAGTTGAGGGCTTTTTGCAACAGCATGACAAATTCTGTATTTAACAGATCACTCCCACCAAACAGAATAACATGCCTTTTGTTCAGAGATTTACCATGTTTAATTAGTCATTTTTTCAGTATCTTAACCATGTATTCAGTTAAATAAAGTAATAAACAAAAGTGTTCAAAGTGAGGCAATACTGTCTTTATGTTATTTTTAAATTGTGATCAGGTATCTGTGGGACATGGAAAACTAAAAAAAAAGTACATAATCTTTGCTTCTCTAGCAAAATTTTAGTGCCAAATTCTGCTCTCAGGTAAATTTCTATAAAGCATCGTTCATAACAGCATTACCATACAAGGGCATAATCATGGGTTTAAAAAGTGCCAAAGGTCTGTAGTTCTCATATCTTAAAGGCTCAGCACACACCAAGTGGAGAGACCTGGTGTCTGACGCATTGCCCCGCTGCCCTACTACAGGCAGCCACTGCATCATTCCTCTCCAACAAACTGATTTGATTTCAACAGATAATAATTTGGCTATTTTTTTTTAACTTCAATTTGCCTGCTTCAACAAATGAGAGCACAATTTGGCTCCTCTCTCAGGGAAAAGGAAGCCAACCAAACATGACTTTCACCAGGCCTCAGTTTTTGGCCCCAGATTTCAACATACACTATTACAGCAATCAAAAGAACCATAGAAATTACTTGTTTTACTGTTCCTTAACACATTTCACACAGTCCTGCAGCAAGCAGAATCACAGATGAACCTCAGAACATATAGAGAGCACAACTACTACACTGGACATGAAAAGGAAATTTTATTAAACATGTTTACATAACATGAGTTGGAAGTTCATTTAAAAGCACAGGGGAGTGTTAAGACAAGTGGTCAAAATAGAAAGATACTATCGAATTATAGCTAGTTGGTTTTTGGCCACTAAGACAGAACAGGATCTAGTAGTAGTGCACCAATGCTTGAGTTCTTCC
The DNA here is from genome assembly GCA_013398055.1 of Ifrita kowaldi. Classification (NCBI taxonomy): domain Eukaryota; kingdom Metazoa; phylum Chordata; class Aves; order Passeriformes; family Cinclosomatidae; genus Ifrita; species Ifrita kowaldi. The sequence goes on from VZRS01005793.1 coordinate 120,472, forward strand.
TGCTCAGCAGGTCGAGCAGTAACCAATCTGTGCCCTATGGAAAGATGGGCAGAATAATTCCCATGTGTTGAGTAATAATAAATAGTTCACTTGGTGCAGGCAGTATGTCTATGAATTAAAACCTAGTGTGTACACAGTTTCTACATGTGTTACAGCCCCACAGTAGGAATCTACACCAAAATAGTTATTAGAAGGAATTTGGTCCGTACTACATCACGTTTTCCATAGGGTAAAAAATAAAGTCCATCTATAGACATTTAGCACCAGACCCACAGACCTAGCCTGGCTAAAACCTGCAAAATGTCTATAAGAAAAATGGATGGCTTAGATTTCTTGGTTACTTCAGTATAGTAATTACGAGCAAACTGTACAAGTACATGCAACATACAAGCTGGCCTATGTGGAACTAACATACATTATTAAATAACCTTTTTCATCTCTTTTTTACAAAACGTGCATGCAGCTTTGAACAGTTCCAAGTCATGCTGCTCTATTTGTGTGATCACAAAATTTAATGGCCTGTAAAAGGAGGGGAAACATATCAATGCACCTGCAGGAATCTGCAGTTCTTTGCACATTTACAGAATATCACAAGGGATTTCAAGGCCAAGAAGAACTCAGATGAATAAAAAGCAAATTGAAATTTGAATTTTTTTTTCTCCAAAAAGTAAGATATCTTGCGTTAAAAAATCAAGCCTTGTGCTTGCATCAATCTCAAAGAAATGTAAACTAAAATTTGATAAAAACATTAGTAAGTGCAGAATATTTCAACTGGAATTTCCAGTGAAATATTGAACAACTCATACCATGCTCTATCCAGGGCAGACAGGTGCGTCTGAAGCGACACACATCAGAGAAGCCTGGGTACAGCTGAAAGTGTCATATGCTCAATTCATTCCTGGTCAACATTTTGGGAAGTCAAATATACATTTATACACAGAAACGTAAGTATTTCCTCTCCATTTCTAGGAGGAAAATTGCATTACCAGTAACATATTCAATGTCAAAATTAAGACTAAAGCTGCTTTATACCAGTCCCCAGCAGTAGTTGCAGAATTCTTCAAAATTCTTCCATGCAAAACATCATAAACAGAAAAGTTATTATATATATATATAATGCAAACATATCTGCTTTTTACAAAGAAAAAGTGGCACTGTGATGATTTTTATTTTCAAGAATATAACTTAGATTGGTCATTTGTTCTGGGTTCCCGCGTGAGAGACTTGTAAGTACCAGAACTGAGAAACTATTTGAACTCGCTGGAATTGTAACTGTGGCTGTTGAACACTTTAACGATGCTTACAGAGATATGCTTCAGCCCTTTTTTGTTTGGTTTAGAAAAAGAAAGGAAGGGTCTCTGTTAGCATTGTGAGGACTTCTACAAAACTAGCAGAATCACGTGGCAAAAAACTAGTGGAAGTGACAAGTACAGAAAAACTGCTGAAACACCAGGAAGGTAACACTGCTTGAGGGCTCTCAAAATGTGAAAAATACAACATTGTTAACAGAGTGAGAGCTTCCAGTTTGGGTCATCTTTGACTTAGGTCGAATCTAAAGGTCCGTCTCTTTTTTCTTTTTCCTTTCTTTTTTTTTTTTTTTTTTTTTTTTAAATCATTATAAGCATCAGTGATAGCTGCTAATAGATTAGCTGTATGTGATATACCTTTGTTCTGTCAATTTAAGCCATCTCTCAACAGACAGACATATGTTTGGATAACTACTACAAGCAAAAACAGAAGTGATTGTCTCTCTCCAACAGTGTTTTTTGATCATGTGAATATCTGGTTCCAATTGTTATCCTGGGTGATGTTTTGAATAGACAGCACCTGCTACTACGATCTAATGCAGGGAGGCCCAGTCGAACTTTCCAGAGATGACTGGGAAGCCCTACGTGTCAGGGGAGTCAATGTTGGATCCACTAGTGATGAAGGTGGAAATAATTTATACCAGCCTATTACCACACTGGACAGATCCAATTCCTCCAGAAGGATCTGGGCAACTCCCATGAAGCATTTGTGGTCCATTCGGCCATAGTCTCCCCAAACTATTACCTGGAAGAACATAAAATTAAGGTTCATGATTGTCCCCAAATTCATGCTTATACAGGGTTATATACTTAAACCCGTGCTTCTGTATGTTCACTCTTGCTATTATATATGTTAGCATAAGGAAAATGTTATTCTCAAGAGTGAATGATTGCTTCCCTTTCATGGGAAAACCTCATGGCAGGACAGGAGCAAGAGTCAACAAAAGAGAAATGTTTAATGCAATAAGACATTTTGCAAGTCTGAAACCCCAAGCCACAAGGATGTGTTTAATGGTATTTATAAAATTAAATGCTTAGTAAGTTGGAATGGATTTACACATACTGGTTCAATTTAAGTAAACATGCAAAGAACAGCCTAAAATGGGATTAAGAAGAAACTGACCTGAAGGACTTTACCCTGTGGACTTTCTTCAAAAACCAGTGTCTGTTGGTACAGAGGATCAAGGGTCTTCCTTGCAATTCTTGTCTTTTTCTTAGCTATACATGCTCCATTTTCCAGTAAATACACTTTGACATACGGAGCTGCAGACAGAACATCAAGAATGTTACGTTTGGACTTACAGTGCACATCTGAAATGGAGGACAAATGCAGTAAAAGGAAGCAGAGTGGAGAGAAAATGGAGGACAAATGCCTTAAAAGGAAGCAGAGTGGAGAGAAAATGGCACAACTTATCTTCATTGTATCTTGGCAATTGTATAATCTGAATACAATTATATTCATAAAACAGATGACACAGCCCACAAGAAATCAAACTGATTTTTATAAACTTTGAATGTAGTGATCTAAGATGTTACTAACAACAATTACACTTCATGTCTGTCATTTCAAAAACATTTTGTTTTTCCAGGAATTAACTGTCACTGATGGCTATTCTGGAGTCTCTATAAATGCTTAGGGGTCAGAGATAGTTCAAAGCAAAAGGAATATTTAAAACTATGCCACTCCAATGACACAGACATGAATTGCTCTTTCATCTCTAGCTCCTAAGGAGATTGCAAAGTACCATTTTCACCAAATGTTATCTAAAAGAACTTTTCCAGGTGTTACAATAAGCAGTGGTTGGGGTATTGATTCTAAATCTCCTCTAATAATTATTTCTATTATAACTAGAACTTCAACAAATGTTCTTATAAAATGATTCAATATCATTACCATATACATTATACAAATTATTGACACTGACACTAAAACTAGCACAAACTGCTGCCTTCTTGAAGCACGGTTGTATACAGAAGACCCTGACATGTGGGTTTAAGTTGTTTCTCCAAAGCACTTTTCCTTTTTCTCCAACTCTTTTCATGGCAAACAAACACAAAAAACCTCAGCTATATAGACAAAGCCCTTCTGAGATATATGACTTGCCTAAGCTACACAGAAATATTTCTACAAATGTTCCTTCCAGAACAGATGTTGAGTTGCTGAAAATGATTCCTTGAAAGGTGGCATGCAACTGGCAGATGCAAGGTGGTAAGAAGTGGACATTGCTAGCAAGGATGTATCCATGCATATACTCTTTGTTGAAAAGCAAACCAAACAAATGCAAATGTAGTGACAGCTAACAAGGAGCTCAAAAAGCTTCCAATCCCCAGTTCATCGGTGTATTTCATAGTGTTGTTTTCTATTCATATATTGTCTATTTTTTTTTCCATACCTGGGGTAGATTTGGAGCCAGGTTTTTGTGTGAGGCCACGGGCTCTAATGACTTCTACTTCTAATTGGCCTTTTTTATCCACCATTCCAATCTGGATGTCACCTGAGAGGGAGAAGAAAGAAACCCACATTTTAGAAAAGCAGTACAGCGCAGGAGATAAGGTATAAGAGTGAGAAGGAGAAAGACTAGTATGATATTATTCTTCTGCATTACTGTGCTTGTTGCATCTCCTGATGATCCCTTTAGCTTCTCCATTATTAAACAAGGACTAAATAATATATAATTAGGGTATACTCTCTAGGTATACAGTTCATACCCGCTAAAAAGATATTTTTTCTTCAAAAGTCTCCGCCAAGCACACAGGTGACAATTTTTCCATTTTTCTCAATATTCCACACACATTTTTGGTGTGAATAAAATGTCACAACATGTTAAAAAAAAGAAACTGCTTTCATTTCTAAACAGTCAAACTTGTTTCCTTGACTGAGTTTTACAAATGACATTTCCTGCAGAAAAAGGAAACTGCTTACTCTGAGACCAAGCACTGTTCTGATCTAGATCAATAAAATACAAGGGCAGTAAACTATGCACTGATGCTCAAAGCATTATGTCTATGCTTTCATATATCATGGAATCAGCTGAGTAGAAATCTAACTTAGACCCAAATGGATTAAAATAGGCCACTTAAAAAAAATGCACAGTATGACATGGGCATCTACAGGACACTTGAGCAAATAAATGAACTACATCCATGAAACACATGAGTATGTATATATTTGATATGTAAGCTCTAATTGTCTAAAAAACTGAATTCACAAATAGATAGTCCTGAACTGTAGAATCTGGGGTCTGGATTTAGAGAAGGAGCATTTTGAAATTAATTGGGCATGAGATTTTAACGTGTTTCTCTAACAGCATATTAAAGCAGTGTTTATACCTTGGTTCGTGAAGTATGACAGAACAGCAGCAAAGATTTTTTTTATCAATTAAACTTTGCTTGAATAAACACAGCCGTGTTCTGCACTAAAAATAGTTCAGAGGAAAATTCCAACAAGCCTTTTTAAGAGCACATCACTGTATCTCATATCCAAAATAAAACAGGCAACAGGGAACCAGAAGGGGGAGCGATAATCCAAACATTTTCAAATCATCACTGGTAAAAGGATAGCACAGAGCAGGTCTAAAAATTGTTCAAAAACATGATGGGGAACTTTCTGGGGGCCAAAACTTGAGCCCAGTAGTAGATAAAGTAGTAGTAGATAAAGTAGATAAAGTAGTAGATAAAGTTCTAAAAAAAGTCCAAATAAACGTTTAACTCAAGTTATCTGCAGAAAAATCTTTAGTTGCAAAACAAGATTAAAATAAAGAGACGGAAGAAACGTAGACCCTTATATGCATACCAATAAAGCCATTTAGATATTTATTGGACAAACAATCTCACAAATATATTTTCTTCCAAAATAATAATAAAATATTAATTTAATACATTTGATGATTATTAGTGCTTTAGTAGCAGCTTTAGTAGCACCTTGCATTTAGATTTATACAGCAAGTTTTGCCTTAGAGGGTACTCAGAGCATTCTCAAGATAGTTTTCCTTCTGCTCATGAGTTGGGAAGGGAACACTGTCTTTTGCAATTTTTTTTTCTGTTTCTCTCTCCTTTTTCAGATGTGTCTCAGTAGCCCTTCCTAAAGCTGCTTTTCCCAAGACAGTTGTATTGAAGCATTGGCTATTTATAATTTCCAGTAGAAGTATTATTACAGTAGTGTATCAAGGACTTGTCAATTAGCATCCTAAAATATGTCTAAGAACTGCTCATATATAAGCAAAAAAACCCCCAAAAACCCCAACCCCAAATCTTTCCAAAGATACTTACACAGTCCTGCACTCCTGCCCTCCTTATACAACTCATACTCTGTTCATAAACAAGCTACAGCTAATGCTGCTAAAGGAAATTACAGACTGGTCTGGAACATAGACATCACAGATAACTCCAGGCAGCTGTTGTAGAAAAGGATTTTGTGTCTCTCATGACAAGCACTGGCTTTATCAGTGACGGATTACTGGGCACTGCAAATGTTTCTAGAAGTTTTGCTTTCTGGAGTTAGATGAACTAAGCTTGGAAAAGTGCAGTTTGGCCAGAAACCCTGTCACATCCAATATAATCTGTTTCAAGTAAGTACAAACTCTGAACAGTTGAGATTTTGCAGTGTGCTACAACTGGAGAAGCCACAATAATTTTGTGTGGGAAGTAAAACCCTGATCTTCAAATTGCAAGTAAGATTAGCCAATACCTCAAATGGAGCAAATACTGTTTCTCACCCCACTTTGAATGCTGCCACGATAGGAACACCGGTGACTGCATACAGGACCTGAAGGTTGTTGACAATGAAGGAAGACACTTGGTAAAAGTCTTTTTTGGTGCTGCAGTCCGGCAGTGTGTGCATTAGTTAATTGTCTTATTATTCATTTAACAGAGGAGAACATATCATTCTTACCCATGGCAGGGGTTGCTAGTGTTTGTCGGCCTACTAACTGTGCAGGTCCCAGTCCATCGAGGAAATCACTGAACTGACTGTCAGCGCCCAGCCGTACTCCAGGAAATATTAAGCTGAAACAAAATAAAAGCTGCTTAAGCATAAGAACAAGATTAATTTCTGTCATCCTACAGTATTTACCTCAAAAGTACTACTAATACAAAGCAGGCAGTTCAAGAGGCACAAGCACAAATCTATCTGCAGCATCAGGAATGATATGTTTCCCATGGACCCCAAAGCAGTGTAGATAAATTCTGCACATCAACTCAAAGTAGTCCATTAAATAGGTCTTGCTAAGGAGATCTCCAGGAGCAGTGAAGAGTCTGACAGGTAAATGGACTATGATTGATCTTGTCTGAGAAAACATAAAAAGCTTCATGAAATTTAATAGCCTATTCTTCATTAGTGAGTGTGTGATTTACAGAGATCCAACCCCCAACAGCATCAGTTAAAACAAACAGGGAAAACAGATGTATACACTAAATTAATCTGATTGCTGCAGCTGTTTAATGAAGCAGTAAACTGGCAGGTACCAGTAGTGGTGATTGGAGCTAAACCTTATGCCACTCACTAGCCAAAATATTCTGGCAGACAAATCTGGATCTACAGTTCCTACCCACTCCTCTCTCAGGATACAAACTGAACTGTAACACAGCAGCATAGCGTATATGAAAACATTCAAGGCCAAGTGAGACAGGGCTTTGAGCAACCTGGTCTAGTTGAAGATGGCCCTGCTCAGGGCAGGGTGTTAGACTGAATTACCTTTACAGGTCCCTTCTAACTCAAACTATTCTATGATGCTATAATGCGTGCTTTGCCAAGCTGCTTTCTTATATTCCATAGTCTCCACTTTATTTTTAATAGGTATACAGTCTCCAAACAATAACAAAAGAAACAAACAAAACAAAAAGAGAGAGAGAGAGAAAGAGTGATCCATGGTGGGAAGACTCAGCCTTGACTTCCTTATAACAATTATGAGAAATAAAAGAACAAACTTTGAACCAAGTATAGACAACATATTCCCCAGCAGGCCATCCACCACTCTGTATCTGCTTCTCCCTCAAAGGAAATTCCCTATTAGATTGCAATAAATAATAAAAAACTTCCTAATAAAATCAAAAGCATCTAGCGTTAAAAGCTTTGATTTCTGCACATCAGGCTTGCGTGCTTCAGTGATTCAATTCACAGGTCTTTGCAAACCCTGTAGTTGCATAGAAAAAGTCCATTCCTCTCTTGAAGACTAAGTGTTCTTTGTATTCCTGCATAAACTTATTGACTGTGACAAAAGCTGGTCAGAAAATATCATAGAATCACAGAATAGCCTGAGATAGAAGGGACCCACAAGGATCATCAAAATCCAACTCCTGGCCCTGCACAGGACAGCCCCAAAAATCTCACCAAGTGCCTTAGAACACTGTCCAAACGCTTCTTGAACTCTGTCAGGCTGGATGCTGTGACCACTTCCCTGGGCAGCCTGTTCCAGAGCCCAGCCACTCTCTGGGTAGAACAACTTTTTCTAACATCTAACCTAAACCTCCCCTGATTCAGCTTCATGCCATTTCCTTGGCACAGCTTTTTTCATTAGAAAACTCTGATTTTCCAAAAAATAAGCTTTTTCACAGAAATTTAGTTTTAAAATATCTCTCTCTCTCTTTTTTTTTTTTTTTTAATGTGGTACTTTATGTGGAGGAGGAAAAGAATCTCAAGGTCTCCAGTTTGTAACATCAAGACATGGTCTGCTTCTCTCTCCAGTCGCACTATCCTTTCACTCTTGCCTCTGCTATGAAAACTTTCTTGCTTGTTTCTTTGGCCTTTTCCCACAAAATGTGTTATATTTTGCCACAGGTTGACTAACAACATTGAAAATATTCACTTGAGAGCACACTTCTGGCTATACATATGATAACGAAGGTTGGAAGTACACATTCATCTGAATGCTTATTAATTCTAATTCACTAAACTCCAATTAAGGGTCAAGCAAAAGAACATGACAAGGTACCTGGGGTACCTACTGTAGGAATAGCTAAGCTATACATCTGATTGGTCTTTGGAAATGCAGGATGAGGCATGATATTGTCAATAAACTATGTGATCCTGGAAGTAAAATCAGTGTCAATGTACACACATACACACAAGGAAGGACAAGAAACCAGTGCAGACTTACCATAAGCACTTCCTAATCATCACCATTACTCACCTACAGTAACATCAAGAGTGAACTGCAGACAAGACACTACTCAAGCAACCAGTTAAGATCTTGCTGATTTTGATGGGAATCTCGCAAGAAAGAAAAAAAACCTTCCAAACAGCTTCACTATTCAAAATAAAAGCACCTAACTATAAAATAAAAGGTGCTGTCAAAAGCTGATTCAATGTTCACACTAGACATAACATCTGAAGTTAAAGCTGACTTTTCTAATGCTAAAAAAAAGCCCAGAGAATGAGGGAGAGGATTTTAGGATCAGATGGCAGAGCGCATGCACCCTGATTATGTGACAGAGGTATGCAGCTTACTCTCCTCCTTGTAGTTGTGTCCACCTCATGTTCTACAAATAAGCCAGAAATGCATTGGGGGGAAATAATTAAACAGTAGACACTTGTTTTCTTGTACATCTTTCTTTAACCATTTAACCTTCTTCTCTCACTGTGATGTAAACCCAAGAGCTGCTGTAAACTAACAGTATTCTGTAGAACTTATGTAAACTTGCAGAACATCTGAGGATTTGATCCATAGCTAAATCACAGAATCACAGAAAAAGAGAAGACTTCAGAGAAGTTTTCTAAGCCACAAAGTGCAGTACCACACTGAACAGAACTTTCTGGTATCCCTTTTGCCTATGGCATTGTGTCCTGTTTAATGAATATTTCTCTTCTCTCATTGCAGCAAGATACATTTAACTGTTTCACCTGAGTTTTGCTATCTGCCCCCTTTGGCCCATTCTCCCAGGCTTCCCTTCAGAGTCACTGTTAGATATTGATGGTGTTCCCATTTCATTAGGCTCGCTGTTTACTCTTGCCACAGACTGGAATAGAGATGTGGAGGTCAGAGACAATGTTTAAGGCTAAGGTCAAGCACAGTTTGAAGTCAGGAAATAAAACTGAGTTACACTGAGGATCAGGCATCAACCAGAATAAGCTGGTAACTCTATGAAACCAAAAGTCTGGGACAGAAACATGGTAAGAACTTAGGGTGCTAAAAGTACGGATCAAAGAAGCAGGACAAACATGCTCAGATGTGAAGATAGCAATTGCATAGGAGAGGTGAGGTAAGGAGCACTGTCAGAGGCAGAACTGATACCAGAGCAGCAAGAGATGGGGAGCAGGCACAGGAGCTAAGGAGGCAGAAATAAGACATGCGATACAGGTAGTGGGACTACCAGCTGATGATAGCTTAAAGATGTACTTAGTTCTAAAAGGGAGTTTTCAAACTAAGTCCCATTATGCATACCCAGCCTGCAATATGTCCCAGTAAGAAGCAAGCACTCTGTTTACTTCTCAAGCTTGCTTTCCTCACTGCCTTACTCAGAGGCTGGTTCTCAAAACAGCTATTTATGGCTCTGCCTTTCTGTCCTCCAGACGCCTGCTGTGACCTCCAGATCCAGACCTTGGCTGCCCCAGCCCTGCCAAAGCTATTCACACACAATGAGGGTGGAACAGGATTAAGCTGTTCCACTGAAAATGTCCTCACCCTCAGTGCTGGGCTCCCACCTCTCCTCTCCACTGCTAACCAGGGAAACAGGCTCCCCCAGCTCCTCCCTAACGGGTCCAGTTTATTGGGCCCTCTGTCACCAAGGTGATTAATAGCTGCCTTACAGACTGACATTCCAGCATAGAGAAAGGAAAGAGGGTTGCAGGGTGGAGTGTTGAAAGGGTAAAAGTAATGGCCTATCAAGGAATCATAATGGGGGAAACACTGGGATATTTTACTCTTGTCCCTCATTCTTCATCTGATCTTTATCTGCTTTGGTTTTGAAGTATTCATGATGGAGCCTGTTTTTCTTACACAGCTCTTAAAATTCTTAGCATTATCATAAAACCATAGAATGGTTTGGGTTGGAAGGGACCTTAAAAATCATCAAATTTTGATGCCCCTGCCATGCACAAAGACATCTTTCAATAGATCAGGTAACTCAAAGCCCCATCCAACCTGGCTGTGAACACCTCCAATGATGAGCCAATCCACAACTTCTCTGGGAAACCTGTTCCAGTGATGTAACAATATTAGGGTGGTGAGAAGCTCTGATGACAGAGGCACCTTTACACAAATTCTGGCAACCACCACCAGAGCAGCCTTGGCTCTTTGTGCCTCATACAATGTGCAGTAGCAATTTTGGTAACACAGTAAGCATATAAAAAGATGAAGCCAAGGAAGTCCAAATCTCTCATTTTTTTCCAGGTCTATAAAGGTGCATTTGCCTACCCCCGTTTCCCCCTTTTTTGGGGAGTCATCTTCCAAGAATTCCCTACGAACCACTGTACTTTGATACATGCAGTAGAGTCCCACTGAGAACTGTGAGGAGGCTGGAGTATTCCTTCACATTTTGAAGAACTGCTTTTGTTCCCCTTTCCTACATATCAAATTGTTCAGCAGTGAATGAAAACAGCTGCCCCATTCCCCACAGCTGTCTGCCTGACTTCAGCTGATGTGGCATCTGGGCTCTGCGTTTTCAGTTCTTAATAAGAGACATGGAACAACTCCAAATTAAACTTTCTTTATATATAGTATTACTGAACAGAGTTTCAAACCACAGGGATTCACATGCAACATCTGAAGTTTAACTCTGAGGTAATCCAAACTTATCTCAACGAAAAAGTACCCCTATGTTTTGTTTTGAATAATGCAGTCTTAATTTAGCTGTCTTTGATGAACAAAATTCCTCACTGGATGACAGGGAAAATGAGAATTCTTAAGAAGTCCTCTCTCAATTTCAGTTTCCATGAAATTTGTGTTATGTACCTAAAATGGTTCAGTTTTTCAAATGTTTCAAGAGAAAGAATCTCTACACAGAGCTACCCCCTTCAGCTAGAGCTTGGGACATCCCAACTAATGGGAAAGAAACTTCTACTACATTAGAAACTTCTCCTACGTTACTGATATTTTGAATGCCACTTACTTGCCCTCAGAGCTGTAACTATTTATGCTGCCGTCAGTGGATTCTCGACTTGGCTGTCGAACCATACGACTTCTCATCTCTGCTGCCATTCCTGTTTCTGTGCTTCTCTGTATCGTGCTCTTTAGCTTCTTGCTGCCAGCCTCTGAAAGCAGAGAAAAAGAAGCGACAATTAGAATAACTTAGAGCAAAGCCTTCCCTTGCGGTTTTCACACAAGAACAGTGATCTGACTTGGTCATTACTATTTACTAACATAAAGACTATTCCGATTGAAGGAGCAATCTCTCTTCCTCAGTTGCAAACTGGAAATGGCTTCTCTTTAAAAGGCTGCAACCTGAAGATCTTCATGAGGGCAAACTGTTAGAAACTAAATGTCTTGTTAATAACCTTCACACAGCTGGAATGCAGACAGGTTGTGATACTGTCTACTAACCACATACTTGGTGATGTTCCTCTAGCCACCTTGCTAGGTTGGGTGACTGCAAAAGAAGTTACAATTCTCATAGAAAATAAAAAAAGGGAAAAAATCCTTCATGCATTCCACAGGTACAAATATACTTAGTATCAAAAATATAATAATGTGTTTTGACTTGGCAAAATCTTACTTCTCACCACAAAATGTCTTCAAAGTAAACAGTGAACTTTACAGAACTTAATGATCTCAGCAGTTCTGAAACAGAAATAACTCTTGGAGAATTTGTTTGGGAAACCACAGAATAGTTAAGCTGGACAGGACCACAGTGGAGCATCTAGTCCAACCTCCCTGCTTCCTAGAGCCCATTGCCCAGGATTGTGTCTGGACAGTTCTTGAATATCTCCAGTGAGGAGACTCCACAACCTCTCTGGGCAATCAGACTCTAGGCTTGCAACTGTAAGATTAGAAAGTAATGTAAATATTTTGAAATTGTTTAAAGACTTCATCCGTTTGGTAAAGCTGCTATCCCACATCCTTTAAAATACAATTTGATTTTCACACAGAAGTTTTCATGTTTCCCTTAAGCAAGAAGAGCTTCCAGTCCTTTAGATATTCTCTATGTGTTATAGCTGATCTAGAGTGAATTCTGCTATCACACAGCAGAAATTAAACTTCTAGATGATGATAGTGCTTCTCAATGATCTTTAAATTTCTTCCACCAAAGTCTCCATGTGATGTAATAACATGTATTGTCTTCAAACTCAGTGTCCTGGTTTTTTTCATTTAGTTTGAAATAGGAACCCAAAGTTCAATAGGTAACATCACTTTCTCTCAGAAAGTAATAGATTTGATGAAGTTTCATGTAAGTACATGCTAAAACATTCTTCTGCATTTTCCCCTTCATTTCAGTGCTCCTTTATTCACCTCTGCAAAGTCTGCATGCATCTTTTTCATGGTCTGCTCAGGGAAACATCAGAAAGAGCAAATACTTCTTCCATCTCTACTTGCTGTGGAGACTGAATTGCTCTGAAAATTTTTCACCTTCCTGTTTCACAGGCACATTGTTGATGTTTGAAACTGACAGATCTTGACAGATCTTATTCAAAATAAAACTTAAGACTTTTGTAGGCCCCACATAGCCTGCCCATTGCCCAGGGTGTTTAAACAGGCTGTGGAGATCAGCTGGCCCTTGCTCTTGGGGTTTGCAGAGCTGGTAGAGGGCAAGGAGAAATTACACCAGCAGAGGAACCTCTTTGAAGCTATCGGGGAAACAGCAAACATGGCCAAAGTGGAAGAATTTGTATATTGGACTTAGAGGAGACATTTGTATATTGGGCTTAGAGGAGACATTTGTATATTGGGCTTAGAGGAGACAGTGAAAGGGGCTCTGGTTTCCCTTTCAAGCTTTTTGGACTGGGGTTCGTTATCTACAGCCAGTAAGCAGCACCCAAATGCCTCTGAGTGGAAGAGATCAGCTACTTCCACAGACCCTTTCCTTCCTCATGGGGCCAACAGCTCTGAGGTTTTCCTGTGGGCCACTACAGCTCATCCACATTCCCAGTCCTCGGTCAGCTAAAAACACATTATCCAGTGCTGCTAAATGTGAGGTAGAGTAGGGTAGGCAAGGTACACCAGTCAGACCAGGGTCCACTCTTACACAGTGCAGATGGCTGTGGAAGGGATTTGCTGGAGCTTCAGTGACTCTGTATGTAGAAACCCAAATGCTACATTTGGTCCTGAATTTTCTCTTTAAAATCTGAGGGTGTGTTCAGCTGATAGGTAGGCTGAGCCTCAAAAATAACTCAAAGGCACCTAGGAAGTATAAGTCATGCAGAGAGTTGTACTCCAAAGCAGGATTCTCAGTTTTTCTGTAGGTATGCATTTTCCACCCACATTGTTTTCTCAATCTCTCTCTCTCGCCAGCACCTGTCTGAAAGTGTCTCTGTTTCCATCTGCTCCCACAAAGCCTGTGAGATGATGTGGTTTACCCCCCACCTACTTTTCTGGAGCCAGCCAGACCAGTCAGCAGACCTGGAGGATGTAATAGGGTAGAGCCTGAAATGTGTTCAGCTGAGTAGGGTTGCTTGTGAGTATTCAGGGCTCAGGAAAGGTAAATGAGGAGACTCCAGAGGCAGCTACAAGACCATCATGGTCTTGGCACAAGTTGGTAAAGAGACGTTGTTCTGGACCACCTGGATAACATGGTTGGTGCTGAAACTTAGGCTTGAGAGCCAAGTTGTTGGGACAGATAATGAATATAGTCATAGAAATAATCACTGTAAATAATATCCATTGACTAAATTACAAAAATTAATATTTTAGCTTTGAGCCACAGTAGAGATTGAAAACAGCAGGTGGATTTTTTTAAAAGAGTACTGTTACATTGTCATGGATAACACTGGTATTGCTGTTTAAACACTCTTCTTTGCTCCATGGATTTTAAATGCCATTTTAAAGACCATGAAGTAGGAATCCTTATGCATGGCCACAAGCAAGTCCAAAACCTTGTCTCACTGAGCTGCAAGTACCAGATTGTCTTTTTCCAAGTACTTTTCAAGTCACTGCTCTCTGTCTTACAGTGCCGGATTCTACTTCTTCCTCTTTTCTCATCAACATTTTTTCTTTCCAGGTTGAAGATTAAAAAGCATCCTTTTGCCTCCCCTTATAATTGTTATTAATACCCACAATGTTTCCCAGGAAAACTAGAGTCCTCCAATCTATTTACTTTTATAACCTCAGTCTTAATCTTCTGAAGTACAATCAGAAATATAACAGTAGCCCAACAGAATGATAAAACATCACAAGAATTTAATGGCATAGAGAAAATTGCTTTTGTCCATGGATAAGAACCAAAATACTTGTTGCACAGGCTTTGGAAGTTTTAACCTTGGCCACTTACGCATCTCATATCTTACATGATATAATACATTATTTTTCCAATTTTAACACAAAAAGTCAAGAGACGGTTCCTCTCGTTAGTGTGCTCCTGTAAACTCAGCAAAACCTAGTTCTGTGAGGGAGGGAGGTGCTCAGCATGCAGAGGAGTTGGGAACTGCTTCTATTTCTAAAGGTGCCCTGCTAACATGAACTCACTCTGGGTTACAATTCCAGTCCTGCCTTGACTGCACATTGAAATAAGGGATCCAAGCAACTACCAGTGTTTTCCCTGCTACTGATAATACTTTTTAAAAAACCTTTCATTTTCATCTTGTATTACTTCTAGTCTAACAGCTCTGCATATATCTTTGGAATGCTGTCTTTACATGAAATAATGCAGGTTCATAAAATATTCAATATCTACGCTGTGACATACTGAGAAGATTTTCTGCTCTTGTCAGGATATCAATTGGAGAATGCTTGATCCTGCTCCCAATTTTTATTAGTTTGATACATACAATTAAATTTTACAATACATTACAGTTATTTGCCTGAACTGTATAAATTACACTATATTCATTGTGCAGGCTGAAGATGTCTCTATGCCGAATACCATTTAGAGGTAAAATTTACTCCAAAATGGTCTGTCTGCTTCTCTGCTGTGTCAATTGTGTAAGGATTTCTGCATGCAGGAATGCAGACTGATGTGCATAAATTACATGTAAACACCTGGCTTAACAGCTACAAACCAGAGAAAAACTACTACTAAGCAATCGTGATGAACATTTTTGCAGATTTAATAATTGATGCCAAGCATCATAAAGCAGCCACCTGCACCTACAAAAAATACACAGCTTGTAAGCATTTTGCAATTCATCAACAGGCTTGTTGTAGCAGTCCTGCTATAACACACTGATGAGCGTGTGCAATGTGCTATTTCCGTCTGCTTATTATAAATATAGCCTAGAGTGATTCCTGTTTGGTCTGACAAGAAACTGGTCCCTGATTTTGGTATTCCCAGACAAAAGTAAGTTAACAAAGACCCTGACCAGAGTAACCAAGCACAGCAAAAAGCAAGTATGCTCTACCTTACATCTGCACAAAATATCAAAGCAATTGATGTGTCCCAAATTTCTGTTCTTCCTAATCACTCTCAAGACTAGGAGCCAGGAGCTATTGAATTATATAGTGAAAGGGTCAGTGATATTATCTAGAGATTTAAGATGGCCTACTACAGATACCTCAAAACTAGTTTTACATTCTAAAGGCATCCAATTCAGAGAGGACAATGCCAGGACATTCCCCCCTCCCAGCCCCACCCCACTCAGCAAAAGCATGACTGCACATGGCATCACCATTGGCCTGGCTTTTCCTCTGTGCTCCATGTGGTGGCTGGAGGCAGGTACTACATTTTGCTCTTGTTTCAGTACAGGAAATCTGAAATGACAAGAGGGGCTGCTGGAACAAAGCTTTTATCCAAGGTGCCAGGGTGCTATTACCTGCCATGGGTCAAGGCTAGGGCATATACAAGGATGTGAGCTTGGCAGCTCAGTCAATAGGACAGTGTTGGAGACCGCTGCAGGGCAGAAGAAGATCCTGACATGGCCCTCTATGTACTGCCTACAGGGAGAGGTGCCTTAAGTGACCATTGCCCAGAATCATACCTGAGGGCAACTAGTTGTTTAGCACCCAAAAAAGAAGCAAATTTACACACATGCAGCACCCGAGTACGTGAAAATTCATGACTGGTTCAAAAGAACCCACCAGAGAACAAAGCGTACACCACTGCTAAATCCACTAATGAAAGGGATCATAAGAAGTGTCATTGCATGGCTCAAGGGCAATTCCTTCACAGTATCAAGCACGCTCTTGCATCCCAAGAAAGCCTCAAAGGACTACAGCTCCAAGCCAGCTCTGACTGAAACCTGGCAGGACTGTGACCGCATGGTTGGTTTGTACACCGACTGTGTGAGACATCAACGAGATTATGCCAACTGGAAAAGTAAGGGTCAATTCAAAGATCTATAAAAAGAAAAGCCAAGGGGCACATTTCCTTCTGGTCCTTTCTGATGTGCTAGTGATTGTTACAACTTCAAATTTAGCTGCTTGGAGACCTGCTGTGTTACAAGTTCTGCAGCATTCCCCTCACTTTGCATGTAGTGCTTTTAAACAACAAGAAAATTTATTTACACATGAATTGACAAAGTGCCCCTTTGCTTATAGTCCTAAAACAGAGAGAGGAAAAAAAAGAATAAGTAGTTCAAAGAGCATTTGTTTTTTTTATATGTGTACATCTCTCAAATGAATTCAACAGTAGATTGATCACTAAGACTGAAAGTGAATAATGACTATGGACAGAAGATAAATAGTAAAAAAATTTGACATTTAAATACAAATTTCAACAATACGAGTTTCTAGACTTTATATCATGCAATACTCCCCTGTATTTTCCATTCTGTCTTTGTGCTATACTCTCCTGAATATAAGGCTCTTTCTAAAACAGACATGTGAAATATTGCAGTAATTGTCTTTTAAGTGTTTCTTCCAAATATCACGCAATATACTCAAAGAAAGGAGAACGCTGTTGATATTCTGTGGTGTTACATTCTGAGGTTTAAAATCCAAATATAAACCATCATGTACTTATTCCCATTTCTATTTATTAAAAAAAATCTGCAAACAACATTTATACTAATATAAATTACAAAACCTTCTAGAAAGAATATTCACCTTTTCAGCTGGGACAATTCATTGAGAAGAAATTTCATCAGAAGTTTGGAATAAACTGTATCTCACAACTATATTTATAAATTCACAAACTCATCTGGCAAACACCTTTCACTCCCAATAAATACTTTCAGATAATACATAAAAGATAATGCAATTAGTCCCTTAATATGCGTGATATATTTTTTCTGACATATGTAGAGCAAAGGAACAAAACACCAATCCTAACAAAAGGAGACTTCACTGAATTCCTGTCAATGGTTGTATTAATGCTTCGATGGCATTTTAAATGGTGTATAGCAGAATCTCACCTTTTGACTGTATTTTTCACTGAAAATCAAACTTGCAGACTCAGACTCTTAAGAGTTTTAGATTTCAAAGTAGCTTTACTTATCCAACAGCTCTTAGTGACTTGCATGAAACTGAAGCAGCACTTTGAGAGCAAATGACAATGAAAGGTCCATGCTCAAAACAAAAGCAAACAAGAAGTGGAAAATCATGACATTGTTTACTACCTGACAATGGTCTCAAACCCTTAAGCAACTGCTTTTACAAATTGTATCTCCTTTAGATGTCTTAGACATATTTACTGAAAAAAAAAGTAGAAACAAGCAGGTGTTTTATATGTTTATCCTGAAACTTAAGATTTTTTCATGTCAGGGAAGAAAACCTGTGTTTAACCAGGACACATGTATCTTAAGGTAAAGCAAGGATATCTGATCAGAAAAAGATCAGTTATGGCTTCTGAAATTACTTTATGAAGATTAATTGTTCTGTCCCCATACTTGCAATGAAGAGAAAAGAGCCACTGTCTGTCAGCCAACATGAGGCAATCTAAGATGATCTATAGCAATGAGTTTCTACTGCTGGGACTGTGCTAAGTACACTTTATAAACACACAGAAATGAAAGCACCTTAATTATCTTCTTCACACATAAAGCAAAGAGCCACATAAAAGCAGAATATGTCCGTGAAAATGGTAATAGGTACACATGCCATGCTCTTCACCTCCTAAAACCTATTTCAATAAAATTCAATTAGTAAAACAACAAAGCCATGTTTCCAACAAAGTATCTACTACATAAACAGTTTATAGACTATCAAGCACTCACTTTCTCATATTCTCTTGGCTTTTTTGTTAGACAGAAGGAGAATGCGAGACTCAATGAAATCAGACGCTCAGAAGAGCTGTTAGCACTTCAACAGTAACATTTTTACATAAAAACACAGCCCTATATTACAACATTTCTTATAACCAGCCAAGCCCACCCAGAGAACTCATATGGTACAGAGATGATATTTATCCAAGGAAAGGGTGCTGGGAATCAGCTTGCAGTTAATACAGCAGGGGAAAATGAAATGCAATGCAGAAAAAAATAGAGATTTTTCAGATAAACTAAACCAACATTTCATTTCATTAGGAATTTATACATATTTAAGTAACTTGATGTCTTTTGTGGTACTAGGCAGCCATAACAATTTTAGCAAATTTGAGACTGTTTTAAGTAGATCTGCACAATCACAAATAGTTCAGGATTTATTGTTAAAAGCATAACATGACAGCATGATTACTAAAAGACAATATTTTACAAGATGATACCACCAATAGGACAATTTATAAAGCATCACTAATAAAGAAATTCACTGTTATTGTGCATGTTCAAAAAGTTTCCTGAGAACTATGTGTTGTGCATGGTGGCAGCCCAAAGTCTAATTATTTTAACAACGTCCAAAACACCTGTAAATTGAAACAATGTCAAAACCACTAGTGCTAGAGTATCTTCCAGTAAAAAGCTGTTATATGCCTTTTTGTACAGTTGAAAAGTTTCTGAATAATACCTTAAGCCTAATTTAATTTCATAGCATACTAATCAGGAGACATTGCAGCTTCAGAAATGGTCCCTTCCTTTTCATCTCAATTACCAACCAGTGAAACAATCTGAAAATGCTTTACCTTTTCAGTAGTTTGATTTGCTCCGACTGCAACTTTCAAGCTCTCTAGGTTTTATTTTACCACTACCAGCAGCTCCCACGTGGACATCACATTTCCCTTTAAAATTGTTATTAACCTGCCTTTAAGAGATCATTTCTTATGCATCAGATCAACATAGTATCACACCAACTCCGGTTTTTCTTTAGTGACTGTAGCATTGCAAAGTTACAACTCCAGACTATCATACATTGCTAAAGCAAGACCCATGAACAGGCACACCACAGTAAAACACAGAAAATACAGGCTTACCTTTGGTTTAAGCAAAATTAAACATTGGCTATGATATAATCCTTAGCAAGCAGCCAGCACCTAAAGCAGCTTCACCTTTGTTTAAATAACTTGTGCTGTTCCTGGGTAGAATAAACCTTTGGAGTCCTGGTGTTGCCTCTCCTTTGTTATCCTGTAACCACTTGGCACTGCAGCACTGCGAGGAATGATCAAGTTGCTTCACTCACAAGCTCCTTTTACAACTGTGATTACATTACAGGGCCTTGCAGTGAAAAAAGTACTCAACTACCTGCCAGCTAGTACTTCATAATATATTGCTGAAAGGTTAAAAAATTCAGTCAGCAGCGTATTTTCTAGTTATGTGCAAGCAGAGAAGAGCACAAAATATTCTTAGCAACCTTGGCTGATGTATTTTTTTAATGCTGCTGGTCAAAATGCGATGAGGAGTCAGATAAATCCAGAATCACATTTTTTTGTCCTGGTGATTTTTACTCATTTTGCATGAATTTTGGTGCAAAACCACCTGAAACACTGCAAACCTGAGAAAATACCAAATTGGCATTAAATACTAAGGTACAGTTATGCAACAGAAAAGTTTAAATGATGTTACTGTCTTAGAGGGACTTAAGCACAGCAGAGTTAAAAAAAGTTTCACTGCCTCTGAAATGATCATGTGCATTCTGAGAACAGAATTTAATTTTTTAATTACTCCTTTCATCTTTATACTTCCTTTTGAGGAAACAGGTTTTGCAATATTTTTTCTTTGTCAAATTGCTTAATTTCTCTAATACTCTATTCTAAAAATGCAATATACTTTCATTTTGCAAGTGGTTAAGAATCAATTAATTTAACACACCTTTATCGACTTGGCATTCAAAATTGTAGGGACCAACATGCCTTCTCAGGGTGATTAGAGACAGAAAAGAGAAAGGAGATTATTCAGCATTTGTCAAGCCAAAAGAAGAGAACTATTTCAAACAGAATTATAATGAGAAAAAAAAATTAAAACGTGCCCAATACAGTTCTGTAGATTTTCAAGCTATGGTAAAGTTCTGATTATTTAAAGTATCATAAAATAATTAAGGAGAGAAATGCCACGAGTTGAACTGTTCATTTCAGCTAATAAACAATAACAGGATTTATGATTGCAAATACTATAGAGGTGACAAACTCAAAATCCTCCCCAGTAGTGATGCAGTATATCTCATGTCACTCCTGTGCAGAAACGTTCATGTATTTTCATTGCTTAGGCACAGATTTCCTATTTAGTGTAATAGTTGAAGTAATTTTTATCTTCTTGATAAATTTTGAAATGATGCTTAGAAAACCAGAAAGAGGGTGATATTGCCTTTTTGAAAAATACATAGGTGTATGGTATGTAATTCTGTCATGATGTGTGCTAAATTAAAAAAACCCAAATACAATTATATGGAAAGATTTGTCTCAGTACAATGCCATGGTAGGAATGAAAAGCTGATGCTGGTAGTGCTAATGTGTGCATGTCACTCTCCCAAGACCTGTCTTCAGCTTGTGCCTGCCACCTTGAGCAGTTTTGCACAAAGCACTGCATTTTTGTCAAGAGTACAGAAGTTCCTTCCCACCCAGGTTCTTGCATAGGGAAACTCAACGGAGGTTTAAAGTTGAAATAAAAAACACACAGAGGGAAAGTTCCATGGCTCTATAGCCTCTCAGAAAGCCCCTTCAGTCATAGTCTTTCCTCCTTTATGTTCCTTCTCCTAGTCCCAGGAAAAATCATTCCAAATATTCCTTATTTGTATGGCCAAATCCCCTTTCCAGGATTAAAACTGCTTGACTTACTCTTCTGGATGTGTAACACAAAGGCTGACCAAAAACTTGGCTTGTTCTTCCACCACTGAATCCAGAAATATAAACCTCAAACTCCCTACAAAGTAATTTTTTCTTGGCAGCTTCCAAAGTACCACACCTCAAACAAACTTTTATTTAAACTTTCTACAATTTTAGACAAAATTATGTATGTTGTTTTTGCAACCTTGTTTGCACTGCTGTCCCTTGTATCACCATCAGTGATCCCACTAAAATTTCAGCTACAGTAAACGATAACCATGCTCTTTTTCAGCCAAAGTACCTGCGCTAATGTTTACTTTGCTTTTGAATTTCTTTGAACATGTAACTATCTAAAGTTCCAAGCCAGCTAGGTTGTGATGATGTACAGACATACCTCTCATCTTTGACATCAGCCCAGGTAATAACTTCCAGAAGGAAGGCTAAAAACTCAGGAGAGGCTACTTCTTTTAGTCAGCTAGAGTTAAAAGCCAGCTAATAGTGGTCTTGGTGCAAAATTCATCATTTGAAACAGCTTTTTATTGACAGTAGTAGTTAAGACAGGTAGGTAGTGAGCGAGACAGTCACTTAATGTTTCCGTTTTCAAAGAGCTGCTTGTGGCATTATACTCAGACTGGTTTGCATTAGTTACAGCCGTCTGTGGGTAAAAACACCTACGGACTTGGGCAGCGGATCTGTGCTAGATAAACACTGCATAACTGTAAGATATAATTGTTCCCCTTGTGTTTATATTATTTAAAGTGGACAACTGCACACAAAGACCTGGTTTAGAGACAGATCGTTCAGCCAAACTTCCCAAGCATAACTCCGGCATAAGTCTGCTAAGAAATCCTAAGGTTTGCATCCAGTATTGCTGGTTTATGTCCATTATCAAATATGCTCTGAGGAAAACACTACTGACAAGATATAAAATTTCAGCTGTGCCACAGACAGACATCAGCACAAAAAACCTGTCACAGCACCAGTATTGCTTTGGTATCTGGGCAAGGTAGGGAGCAATGTGAGACAGCAGGATTTTCTGTAACACCTTGCATTTTGCCATCAAAGACAATTACATGTTATTTTTGCAGGTCCCTATGGCTGCTCGTTTCTCATTCTCCCCAGCTGTCTCGGTTGTAAACCTTACTTAGCAAGGAAGCACTTGCCTTTCTGAAAGGTGGCACAGATGAGACAACGGTCAACAGACACAAGCCAAAACCTGCACCAATACATGAAGAGTTGGTCTGTGATTTCCCTGGTAAATTACGCTAAATTTTTATTATAAAGCAAGATTTTTTTTATTGTGACTGTTGGCTTGTTTTATAATAGATTTATCATATAATTAATCTGTTACAAACATAATAAAAAGCTAAGAGAAATATAGGCACAATGCAGAATTAGCCACATATTATAAAATAATATTTGAGAGCATCTGAATTGCAGCCAATAAATATAAGCAGACAGTGAGCGTTTACAAAATTTTAAAGCCCTTTCAAACACAAGGCAGAATGAGATGGGGGAAAAAAAGAAGTGGTGCTAATACAGCCTACCTCTACAGGAAAAACTGACTCCATCCCAAACTTCTAGTTATGTCTGAAGTGAAAACACTTCCAAACTGCTGTGCCAATGAAAACAGAGGGTTATGTGAAATACAGTTTTAAATACAACCGTGCATGAATACTACTAAGTATAAAGATCAAAGGCACATGTCTTGAACTAATACAACATCCAGAAATGTTGTTGCATGTATGCTAGCAACAAAAAATACAATGCAAAGCTAATTTCACTACTTCTGAACTATTTAACAGGCCATTCTCCTCTCTACGTATTATTCAAAAGCAGACGCTAAGATTGAGCATTAAATTTTCCTGCTGCATTGATATAGAGGGCACTAACAAACCTATCACAGTTTATCATCAAACCATTTAATGACAAACTGGAAAACAAAACTTTCACATCAACATCGGCACCAAAGAAAATGAGAAAGGACAGCAGAAAATTGCACAGCTCTGTATGAAGGGAAATTTTCAAATCCACATCATAATAACAAACATGAAAATCTGCAATAATCAATCAGCCAGTCTGAACCACAGATTTCAAATTCTGAATTTACTTGTGGATAGCATATAAAAAGATGGCTCCCCAGAGTACACGACACAAAATTAAAGTGTAATAAACAAACCTTATTTTCATGGTCCTAGGCTTACTATTGGTTAAACAAAACTAGCCTTTTAGAGTAATTTTAGACTCTGTAACCCAAGCCAAGCAGTACTACATCTTTCCAGGGATTTCAATATATATTAGCTCATGGATGAAGATCATAAAATACAAAAGTAAAACAAACTTGCCTTTCATAGCAGGATTACACCATGGTGCTTGAATCTTGCAGAGCTAATGGTTTGAAGGTCAGGCTCTTTGGAACAGATGCACTAATCTCTTATTATCTCTATATTACACAAATTATTTCAGATAGTATTTTTTTCTTGGAACTGACAGATAAAGCTCCATTTTCTGCTTAGGATTATTGTGATCATTAATGAGAGTGGTTCTTTTTGAGTGTGTTCGAAGTGTGAGAGGATAGCTGCTATTGAGTACAGGTTGGTATAAAAACAGCAATGGCCAGTTAAATAGCAGGCAAAAGTAAGACACGTAAATTCCGCGCAGGTAAGATGCTGTCAAAACAAGGATTAAACATAATATATGCACAGAAAAAAAAATTCCTATGTACAAAATAAATCAAAATCACATAAATTAATATTTAAGACCAAAACACAGTCTTGTTTTATTATTAGGAAATACTGTTTGAGGCAACATGCAGTTTTATTTTTATAACCTCTATAATAGATCAGATTTTAAAACGCCATGAATACAACAGAATCTAATATGACACACGATTTGAGATAAAACAACAAATAATAAAATATGCATAAACTCTGGCTTATTTATATAAAGCTTGTATTACTACCCTCCTGACTTCAGTAATTTCTGGATGGACATAACACAATTAGCTAATTGGCAGGCAACTTCTAATAAAATCACAATGACAGATGACATTGAGAGCTGCAAATATCATAAAACAAAGTTTGTGAAGCTCCTTGATAAATTAAAAGAAACATCTACTGCCAGAGTAAAAACAATGTAGAAGTGACTTTGAATAAACTTAAGTATCATACATAGATATTATAATAACTATTCCCCAGCCTTTAATCACTATGATTATATGTTATTAAACACACACTCTTTAGGCTATGAAAAATACCAAAACTAGTATGTCAGGTATTAGAAGATTTTTGAAAAAGAGTCTGCAATCACAAGATTTTCCCTATTAGTGAGACAGCACTGAAGACAGGTAATGAAGACAATCTCCACTTTCTTTTGAAGTGAGTTTTAATGTGTATTTCAGTGGTAACAGGAGCCAATGTCACTGAAAAATGACTCAAATCTAAAATTTATTTTACTTAATAATACTTTCATACAATGTGCCTGATTGCATACTGCTTTCAAAAGAATATTTTTATACATGGCATCTCCTATTTTCCTCAGCTTCTAATACATGTATTTAATTTTTAACAAGAAGAACACATTCTAGAGGAAAATTGAAAGCATTTCTCTCAAGTCAAGAGCTTCCAATATATAGTCAGAAAAATTATTAGATTAATTTATGTTTTTTACCATTGAAATGTTTAAGTAAAATCAATCTTTCTAACCCTTGTCCAGTGGTGGTCTTTCTCTGAAGACTGCATTATGTGTAATGCCACGTTGGGAAAGATGAAGATCACCAGTGAAGATCAAAACTTTTTCAAAGGCCTTAACTTCCCTATACATTTTTCTGTCATGCTCAAGGAACTTTGGGCTACAAAGAGTCACTGACTATAGCAAATGAAATATAAAAGCATGGGTAATTTAAAACACATCCAAAGTGCATGGTGTTGTTGAATATTTTCTTCTCCCCTATATCCAGGAGAAGTGAGGGGTTTTTTGTCTCACACATTCACGAAAACATGCAGAATTTCCACCAAGTTCATCATGTAGATCTCCATGGGGCTATTCCCTGTGAAGCATACATACGACTGGACCTCACCATCCTGAGGATACTTAATGCATCACATTTAAATAAAATTCCAATATGTTTGTAACGTGACAATTTTTGTTTCAACAGTGAGGAAAAGAATACACCTTACAAACCAAAGTTAACTTGCCTATAAACTGCTGTTACAGCACAGTGCCTGAAAATTTGAAATATATGCTACTAGGATATGATTTATATAAAACAGTTCTATGTTTTTAATATAACTCTCAGTCTGTGAGTTTATATTATGTTCTGTTCTATTCATCCCAACAACACAATGATAAATAAAGCACCAACCCAGAATCATGGTGAAATTCTGGTCTGCTTCTCTTCAGAATTACAAAGGGAAAGAAGAACATCTTGTATACACTCAAGTGATCTCTTATCATACCACCTTCCTATTCAGCAAGGCAGGTAACCACAGTATTTTCAGGTATTTTTTAAAGATAATTTTGACAGTGATAATCTATTATTTTGGTAAAAAACCTACTAATCAGAATAAAAACATCTTGTTACAGAGTTCAGCACTATGCCATCAAGTAGGATAACAAATGTCACCATGCTATGTTCTGAAGTACAAAACATGAGCTAAAAGAACATTCAAAGGGATGTGAGTATAAACATACATATTTGCAAGGCAACCCAGTGATGGATGAATGTGTTTTAATTTAATTAATGAGCTGTTCACATATTCTATGCATTTCTTCACAGTTCAACCGAGTTCCCAGCTTAAGAGGTTTTAGGGATCTTCTTACAGTCAGGTCCTGACTCAGCTTGTGGTCAACATACCTTCTATAATATCACTAAAATACGTCAACTAATCCGGTACCACTACCTGCTCATTTAGCTAACTTTACACTGCAGAGAGTGATCTATGGTATTTACCCTTAAAGCAAGTAACCTTCAAAGAGTAATTAATTGAAATCCCCCAAATGGAAACATTCTTACTGGGACACAAGAAATGAAGATGCTAAATGAAGCCGAGAATAAATGTATGCACAACCCACATTATACGCCAGCAGCACAGAGGTGAGTCCTACATTAGCATGTGGTTTAGGCATCAAACATTTGCTTTCAGCCATAGATTCCCATTTCAAGAAAGCTAACACTGTCCTGGTTTATATGGTAAACATTATTAAACATGTTTAATATGTAAGTGATATATAGATACACGCTTTAAAGTATGGAAATTTAACATCCCACAGACTCTTTCCTTAAAACAATACCCCTGTCTAATTACACACAAGTGGTTACACACATGCATGCACACTATATTACTGGGATTACCGTTTCTCCTATCACATGTTCCTAGGTAAACAAACAGTTACAAATAGCTTTAAACTCTCAGTTATAGTTGTAAGCTTTTTAGGAAGCCTTGGCTCTTCTGCAGACTGTGAGATTTTCAGTGGGTCACTTGCAGTCCTGGAGTTCGCTCCTCAATAAAATGGGACAATGGCACTTACCATTCCTTTGTAAAATGCTTTAAGGGCTATGGCTGCCAAAAATGCAAAGAACAAAGAACCATCGCTACTTTAAAGAGGTCTGACATGAACTATAAAAGTCAGAACATAAATTAAGAGCACATAAAATAAATTGCACTATGAAGTTCAACAGTACATATTTACATAGTAGCCGTAGCAGTTCTTGCTCCAGTTGGGATTGCAAAATGACTGCTACACTGCTACTACAACTCTAAGAGAATAGAAAACTTTGGACAATAGAAAAAAAATCTGCAAAAGTTCATCCATATATTCTACAGAACAGTCTTACTGGGCTACTAAATTCTTAAGCCTTGAAATCAATGGGATTTTTAAGCATCAAACTCTCAAGAGCAATTGATTTCTTAAAAATAAGCATATCCCACCAACAGAGATCATTTTTACGCATAAAGAGAAACTACCTGTGTATGTAACATGTTGACTGGCATGCCTGTGGGAAGCTCTTTAAGTGAAAAAGGAATGTTGCAATGCAAAGCATCAATGTTCACTTCTCAATTTTGCAACTTCATTTCATTCATAGCTCTTTTACAAAAACTGATGATCCTACTTCTCTGTGGCATACGGCTTCTGTCATAAGTACTATCAATGTTGTAGTCATGGGCACCACATGAACACAGATCAAGAATAAAACATGAGAAGAAAGTCAGGAGATGTCATATTTGTCACACTAAATTGACATCACAGAATCACAGAATGGTTGGGGTTGGAAGGTACTGCTGGAGATCATCCCGTCCAATGCCCCTGCCCAGGCAGGGTCACCTGGAGTGGGTTACACAGGAACACATCCAGCTGGGTTTTGAATGCCTCCAGAGAGGGAGATTCCACAACCTCCCTGGGCAGCCTGTTCCAGTGCTCTGCCACCTTCAATGTAAAGAAGTTCTTCCTCATGTTGAGGTGGGACTCCTTATGTTTTAGTTTACGGCCATTACCCCTTGCTTGACACCCATCTTTGAGATATTCAAAGTATGTATTGATGAGATCCCCTCTCAGTCTCCTCTTCCCTATCATCATTCAGCCTCCGTTCCTTTGGGATCAACCACTGATCCAGCTGGACATTTGATTTGCCTCACTGTTTCTCTTCCTCACTTTTAACTCGACTAAACTTCTTGCTGTCCAAAGATTTTTTGCTCTTTTAACAACAGACTATTTGCAACCATAAGCAAAAAGTAATATGCCAAGAAAGCATAGTATTGACAAAAGCATTGGCACACAACCCCCAGGTAAGACTAAGATAACCTATTTACTGCTCAGTGCACCAGCACCAGGCACCAGCACTGGGTGAGTGACAGCACACTGCAGCTTGCTGTGCTCCCCAGTTGCCCTTTGAAGACTAAGAGCATTATTATATTCCCAGCACACAGAAACTGGCAGTACCATATCCTAGAAAAAAGTAATATTTTAATTAATGGTACACAAAAAAAAGAGTATTATTGAAGTACTTACATTTGCATCATAAGCATTGTATCACAGGATGGTGCTGTTATCACATACTCTACTTGACCGATGACGATGTATGAAAGGCTTGGATCATGACACTTGTGCTGAGAGCACAATTAATTCGAGTTACAATAAATTTACAATTCACTGTGTCATTTCCATCTACATGGTTATTCAGTTTTTGTTACTGGAAAGATTCATAGCAATTACATAGTGTTAGTTTTGATAATGACATTTGCTCATCAGAAAACATAGGGTATTTAAGGAGACCACCAGACATTTGATCACATTCAAAACAATTAACCAATGGACTTCTTAAAGATTATTCATGGCACTACTTCTCAGGCTGACAACCTCACTTTCTTTAACATAAACATATTAATGGTTCCTTTCATGCAAACAATCAATACAAAAATATAAAACAGACACACACATAACTGTGCCTCTTGATTAGCATCCACACAGAGTCTTAGAAAACTGACTTTACATCTTATGGATGCCGAGTAATCAGCACAGCAAATGAGAGAAACCACTTATGAGGTAGAGAATTACTGCATCTCAGCAAGATCATCATCTGAATTACAAAAATAGAATCAGAACTCTTAAGACAGTTGTACCTATGGAAAATAAGTGTGCCAAAGGCATTTGTAATTTGAACTTTGCTATCACCCAGCAATATCAGGTTCAAGCTGGGTGCTGTGGCACAGTTTGCTTATTGCACGTAGAGCTGCAAGAACAAGAAAGTGGCTACTTTGTGTAGCCCAGAGGTGGTTATTTCTTAAGTAAGACCTCCTCTACCCAGGCAACTCTGCCCTGTTCCTCTCCTCCATGCAAGACGAGCAACAGAAAACCTTGCAGGATTCAGCTACAGGATACGAAGGATGGGGGCAGCTGAAAGCCCTTGTTTCTGAGGGGGACCAAGGAATGGGCTGAGAGCAGAAATAAAGGGGGCTGGGCATAGGCTAAGTAGGACTCAGCTCACTGAATTTCAAGTGTCCATAGATGGTATACTGGTCATGTCAGACTCCTCTTAGAACATTTACAGAAACCCAGACATTTTAGGGGGCAGTTAGTTTTTACTATTTTTACTTGAGGATGGATAAGCCAGGGGTAGAAGTGAACATTTCCCTCTGCTGGCTAGAAAGAAAGCCTGAAGCGATGAGCTGACAGCTACGTTGTGGACACCAATACTTTTTTGGACTAATTCCACCCTTTGTAATTACAGCTCCTGCTCCACTTCTTTGAAAAATGGTGCCTTTCTAGTTGTCAAGGATGGGTTCATGTTCTATATCCCACAATACCTCTCCAGGTCCTGAAGTACAGATGTACCATGTAGGTCTATTGAGGAAAATACAATGTGAAAGACATGGACTCATGGGATTCCTTGAAGAGCAAAGCAGTGGGAACTACTGGCTAAAAGATTTGTGCTCAGGTCTTTCTAGATGCAACCTTGGGTTTTTTATTTTTCAAATTAAGAATGGAACAATCCATGTTGTCAAATATTCCGTCACTAGCATTTGCACAGAAAGATTTGTCTCTGGACCACAAAGACTGAGACTGGAGAGGGGCTTCTTCCCTTTAGAGAGTATCCCCTGGCCCAAATCAGTAAACTTTAAATGGCATTGTGGTAGCCTGCTACAATCTGAAGGTGATTACTGGGAAAGCCACTCTTCTGGGATTTGGCCATGGGCAAACTTTGGACCAGAAACTACTGTGAGGCAGACTGGGAGAGTGTGAATCTTGGCTAAAATGGGATCCCATAAAATTTCTTGACAATTTTCCCAAGTTGGCTATAAACACAGCTATCCCCATGAAGCACAGTATAGGGTAAAGGCCCATATACAGGCATGGACCATAGAAATACTTCCTGAGCGAGAATAAACAAAACTCTATTTGCAACTATGTAAATGCTGTTAAAGAAAACTGTAAACTGCTACTCAAACACATCACAGTTTCTATGCCACTTTCTTAGGCACTTGTTCTGGATTCCCCAGTCCATGACAAAGGTTCAACTCTTAAGCGCTAACTCCTGCCCTGTGACTATAATCCCTGCATAAATACATAAAAGTTACCTGTTCCAACACATGCTAGACATGATAGCTCTCTTCTTGCTGTGATATGTAGCCAGAACTGTAAGTTTTTCAACATCCAAGGAAAAGTAAGCACAATATAAATGCAACTCCGTTCTTTCAAACCCAGTTCTTGGGATGGTTGTGCCTCACAAGGACCAATACTAAGACTCCAGAAAAAGGGATTGGTTACTAGATTGGATCTTGTGTGTGACCTTTCTGAAGTGACCCCTTCATAGTGCAGTGGAGTACCTGTACCTAGGCAGAAAAACCTGGTCCTTAACATGGTATGCCTCTAAGTTAAAGACAACTGATTCCCTCAAAACGTTTTCCTGCTAAATGACCCCTTTCCCAGCAATAAATACTACTTCAGTAGAGAACTTTCATTATGCAAAAGACAAACCAATCCTACTATGTATAAAACCTGGAGTTCGTTTTCCACGCCCCTTGAACATCTTTCCCAGTTGATGTTTGGAGTCCAGACTGAAGAAAGCAGATGAACCCTGTCAAAGAAATCCCTTCACCCTGCCCTGACCATGAACTCTAGAAAAGAGCTGTTCAGGCAGAAGATCATTAGAATAATTTTTAAAGACAGAGTAATGGGTCAAACTTATCTACTTTTGTACATAAATCCTAGGTCACATCTATCCCTAACTAATTCAGTGTTTAAGTCTGGCCATGCTCTGAGAGAGAACACTTCACACCAGCAAATCTAATCAAATGGTAGAGCTATAAATAAAGCCACCAAGAGCCATGTGAAAGCAAAAGTAATCAAAACAGCAACCCTGAGATTCCTGCCTGGAAGAACTTTTGGATATTTTAACCTGCTTTGTAAACAGGAAATCCATTTGCACACACCTGCGCTAAGATAACTCGTGGTAGGTTCTGACAAGTTCTGTCAACAGAACTGAAACAACAGAAATCATCACAAATAAATGGATTCCCAAGACACTGATTCTTTTCCCAAAGACACAAAATCCCCCATTAACACACACCTCCCCCCTCCAGACTTTTAATAGTGTTTCACACTGATATTTTCCAAGCACCACATAAAATCGAAGTTGCCCAGTTTACCCAAGCTTCAAAGGCAGCAACTGTTTCGGGCAGCCACCCTATCTCATCTAACCATGAAACTTCGGTGCTTCACAGATCACAGAATTAAAGCAGAAATACAACTGTCTCCTCTGGGCTTAGCACTGACCTGGCTTGACCTGAAGCAGAGTCAAGCTTCCATCACATAGAGAATTTCTGGTGGATTGTCAGACATCTAGATCTTCCAAAAAGAAAAACTTCTCATTTCTAAGATTCTTGGCAAAGTGAACCTTTTGAAGTGATTAGACAACAGAAACTGAATTTTTGCAATATGAAAAATGGTTGTATGGGTAAATGAAGTAAACTATATGTGAGTGTCTATCTGTGAGCATCAAGTACGTCTATAAATACTAAGTAATTTCAAAGCTATTCTCAGGGTAACTTTGAGGATAAAACCCCAGCAGTTCATTGAATGAATACCATAGTTTAATCTTTGAGCCTTTTGAATATCTTAATTCTATGACACTGTGGTTAAATATTTGTAGACTTCAGTCTGAAAATCTAAACAAATTGTCCAATTTCAGTAAATTCAAGCAAGCTGAGACAGACCTGAGGATACACAGAGGCCACACATACTGTTGCCGAGGTCTAAGTAACTACATTGAGGCTTGTACAAAAGGAAACAGCAATTCAACTTCAGCATTGCACAGTATTTTTACTCTATACTCAGAGTAAATTATACCAAATAACTGACATACTCAGCACCTAACAACACCATAGGAATCAATACAGACATAAACAAACACAATTTTTCACTATTGGCTCCCTTTTGGAAGTTATATGGAAATCACTTTTAAAAATTGCTTATCAAAATAAAGAAAGATGGCAGAACATTCAAAAGCCTAATGAAAATGGTAAAACTATGCCACAGTTGATAAAAAATATTTGTACTTTGGCAGTGTGCCAGTGACTTAGAGATCCCATCATCTCTAACTTCCTGGGATGGTTTTTTTCTTTGTCTTTTCTTGGCAATTTGAAGAAAATTTAACAGATGCAATAAACTGGCTAGTCAAATGGAGTGGTCAAAAATCACTCAAAATTTAATTTAAATACTTTAAATACCAGTACATGTACAGAGGAAAAGACAGCATAAAAATAAAAGGATATATTCAGATATGAACCTGTTAAATTCTCACTGGTCTCTGATTTGCTGAGAAAGCAATCACATCTGGTATGTTTTGATGAAAGCCATTCACAGGCACAGGGAGCAGGCATTCCCAGGAGACAAAAGCCGCTGCTCCTCAGCTACATTTATGCACACAGTGCAAGCAGATGCCACTGAAGAGCCAAGCTTTGTACTGAAGAAGAAATTAATTGGGCACCTCAATCCCTTTTCCCTTTCTCTTTGTGTGTCAGACTGGTTGTTAGGAAGCAAGTTTGGACTAGTAAGTAACATGAGGTGCTTGTTTTCATCTCTTCTATCTTTGTTCTATTTTAAGACTTGCCAAAGTGGTTATTATTTATGTTAATTTAACTTATATGCCATCCAAAGTATGAAGAGTACTCTGGGTAATAAAAGTTACACAGTCAGAGATTTAATTCCTTTGTCACACAGTTTACATTGAACTGCTGCTCCTTCTCTTCTTGGAAACAAAGTCAACATTGGACTGGCCAATAGCCCTGGGGAGCAGAAACACTGCCTGACTGATGCATGTGGGACCAAGGCCAGTGACTGTCCTCGTTTATCATCTGTCCGCTCGTGTCCTGCAATGCTGCTGTTACCTGGGTCTCAGCCAGCTGATCCCAACCTCCCTTCTTGATATCTAAAAAGTACTGGAGAAGGGAGTTGCTTTTAAGACTGTACCTCAGGTGTGCTCAGACTCTTTCCTATCCATATGCAGATCTCCTACTGGAGAGACTATGTACCTAGAGGGTTCTGCAAAGCTGGGTGGAAGTTTTCAGCTGAAATTTTTATAAGAAAAATAATTCAGCAACACTGAAATGTTTTGTGAACTGATACCTGCTCTGACACTGTAAGCATTTTATTTAAAAATATCATTCATGTTTATTCATATTTTAGGAAATACTCAAGCTAAATTTTGTCCTTTCAAGATCGAATCATAAACTTTTAGATTGAAAATAATTTTTCATCCATCTTAATAAATTGCAAAAAATTTATAATTTTTTTAAAGTTATATGAATATTTTTCCATAAATTTACTGAGTTCTGCATATTTCATTGCTTATGATACAGAATTTGGAGTATCTAAGGGCCAATATCTGTATTGCAGACTACTAGCTACCTTATATATACGTATATGACTTCATAAATACACTAACACAATCAGCTGCAGTAAAAGCAGCAAGCTTTATTTTTTTTATTATTATTATCATCACAATTACTATTCTTCTTGAAAATCTCTTTAAAACAACTGTTTTTTGCCCTAGGTTAGGTTTACTGCTTTTTATTTGGATTCTGTTGCTAATAGTTCTATTCCTAGCCAAAAAAAAAATTACTGAAAAAACCCTCAAAGTTCATCTTCACATTCATGTGTAAAAGTGCTAAATAAGATTAAAATAATCTCTCTAAATCTAATGCTTTTTTGGATTCACTAAATGCACCGTTTTTTAAAATCGGCCCACCAATACCTTATCATCAAACGTATGATTTTTAAAAATGTTCTACAAACAAAAAAACCCAAACCAAAACAAAAAGCCCCCCCCCAAAAAAACCCCTCAAGATTTTTTAAAAAGTCAGTTTTATTTTTTAAAATATACCAAACCCCACAATTTCTTGGCCCTAATGGATTTAGAGATATGATACTTGTATCTTAAATAGTGCGTTGAACAGGCTATCTCATAAAAAAAAAAATCAAGGTTTATGTTAGATAAGAAAAGGACTGCTTTTGAAAGGAAAAAAAAAATCAAGTCTATCAAAATTAAGCTCAGTCATCTGACTCTAAACAAAGAGGGCTTTACTCTCCTGTGAGAAAGGAATGAATTCCTGTGCCACAGAGGAAGAACAGTTTTCCTCTGAATGACTGCAGGTACTCTAAAACTTTCTACAAGTTCCAGAACACAATCTGTGGATCTAATCAGGCAACAAGCATATGAAGAGTAGTAAAATACAAGTTTTAGACTAACATTCCCTTAAAGAGAGACATTTACGTAGAAATTTTCAATGTGAAGATAGTACAATTTTTTTTCCCTCTTGGTAGTCCTTTGGCAACACCCTATTTCCTTTTTCTGTCATAATTTTGGTATTATTTCAACTCTGTGTTTATACTTGCACAAAGTGGAGCTTGTGAACACAGTGTGAATCAGATAACAAAACAAATAAAAATCCTCTTTAAACAGACCTCAGTCAAATATAGTCAGAACTGTAAGAAGGCCTTTTTATAAGATATTTCATAAGAAAATACAATATAAACCTACCAGTGAAGCTACACTTATTAAAGACATTTTACATATTTTTAAATCACACAAGGCATGCATGTCATAGTTTAGGCATAATCAAGATTATACTTTGGGAAAGCTATAAATTTTCCTAAACCCCACACTACTTACAAATTGGAAATAGCCCCAAGTACAGTTATTGCTGCAGTAATATCTCTATCTAAAAATCTAGGTAGAAGACACAAATACAAAAGCAGAGGAATACTTCTGAGTACAAGTCAAGCAACTACATAACAGGAGAAAAAGTCATAATTTGCATTTCAGGAGAAAGGAAAAGAACCGCATGTAACACTAACTCAGCAGAGCAGTGGGAGTTTGTTTGAAAATGCTAGCCCTTATTAGGAAATCTTTTGGAAGATGAGTAACTGGAACTGAACTTTGTTTCTACTAAGGGTAGTGAATTTCGCAGCAAGACAGCAACAGTAAATAATAGAGAACATGCTTACATTCACTCAACAGTTTCAAAGAATTGAGTATCCTTACTAGAACAAAAAGTTCTTCTTACAAAAACAATCAGGTCTTTTTCTTTTTTTTTCAATATTCTTCTTCATCCATTTGCTCATCACCCTCCCCTTCTTCCCCACCCCTTCCTGCAGAAACATTTGGGTGCAGGAGCGGCTCAGAGTTTTTGCTGGGACCAGGGTTGCTCTCTGCTGTTGGGTGTCAGGTGCAGAGCCCAGATCCTGTCACCATCCCTAAAGCACCATGACCATCCCTGCAGCCTCCCGACAGACTTTTTTTAGATTGGCTGAAAAGAGAAATCTTTCTAAATGTCAATCTCCCTACGTTCTTCTTTTCGTGCAACTGAGCCATTGTCCTCACAGATCATCACAACTATGCAGAGCAAGCTCTAAGGGCCTGCTCTGGGGAAAATAATAACCCAGACAGGGAAGACACACACAGATAACACTGAACAAACAAACAAACAAGGCTAATGAGGGAGGTGCACGACAGAGCACCATGCTTCTGCTAGGCTGCTGAAAGTTACTTTTCAAGTACACACAGAGTAAAGTTAAGGAAGAGATTTTTGAACCATACAGACTAAAGATAACAAAACAGAGATATCTGTAGGTGAGGAAGCTCATGTGTAAATACTAAGCATTCTTGCAGAGATAAATGCCCAACACAAGCAATGGAAATGCTCCTCTAAAAAAAGAGAGAACAACATGTGAATTACAGAAGACCAGGTTAAATCTGTGAGGTAGCTCTATAGCTGTAAGACTCATAGTAATTCTGAATTCCAAGATAATTTTCTGAATCTGCCATTAGAAAATCTGATATCTTGTAGCATTCCACTTGGATGAACAAGAGATAGCAATACAAAAAAGTAACATCAGAAAAATGAAAACAGCAAAAGCGTATTATGCGAGATAAGAAACAAACAACAAGAAAAAAAGGCTGTTTCCCTACTGTGCTAAATGCTCTGAGAGGTTTAAGATACTTCACTCTCTGTTCTGACTGTTAGAAACTTTATTGTAATTTTGACACAAATATAAAAGTTATTTGTAAGTAATTTATACCTGTTTGTTTTTATAGCACAGTTTCCGATGGTGTTGTCCTTTAGATTCAAAAACTCTTTTGCCTTTTATTTTAATCTGGAAATTTTCATTACTCATTCTGAAAGGAATGAACTTGCAATCTGCATTGTCACAGTTTTTCTGAGTTCTACTGCTCCAAGTTCATCAGTCATAGAATCACAGACTAAGCTGAGTTGGAAGGGATCCACAAGGATCATCGAGTCTAACTCGTGCCTGTGCACAGGACCATTCCCAAGAGTCCCTCCCCTAGATTACCAGGAACTGACATACTTTCTAAATCTGTTTCATCATCATATTCTAGCAGCATAAACACTAGCTCTCAATAAAATATTAACAAAATCTGCCTGCGGGTTTTGTCTTAGAAACTCAATTAGCAGACACTCTCTGGCTTGTTTGAATAAAACCAGTTGATGCCTCCCTCCTGAGCGGTTTCTTCCTGACATCCAGTATTCCTTACTGATTCCCATGCTTTCTATCCAGTCTAATAATAATAGATGACTTACTGAATCCTAGCTAAAATAAGTCGTTTGAACTTTTGTCTAGCACTCATTTCTTATCAAATAAGCACAATTTCTTTCACTAGAGTAATAAAAATAGAAAGTCACATTATAAGGTGCAAGAATCATTCTCAGAAATGCATCCTTGTCATTCAGTCAATCAAGCAATCAAGATGAAATGTCAGGAAAAAAAAAAAGGTTGTCACAACCCTTGTAAAAAAACAACAGAATTATGGGAGGAAGAAATGGTGCTCTCAAGAAAGACAACAAACAACCCATCCTTATCCCAAAGGCCTTTGCCCACCAGCATATTTAATTTCTTATTTATTATCTGCTTTTTCTGCCCATATTATCTAGACCTGTAGGAATTATTCATTATATCATAAAATTACTACAAGGATGGACAGAAAAATAGTCCTACTGGCATTTCCCAAAAAAAGACTGAGAAAAACAGATTAACAGATACGGGGGGTGGGGTTTGGTGGTTTTGGTTTTTGATTGGTTGGTTTGTTTGTGGTTGGTTTTGTTTTGTTTGTTTGTTTGGGGTTTTTGTGGGGTCTTGTGCTTTTTGTTTTCTTTTTTTCTAAAGAGCAGTGTCTACTCTGAAATGATATAGCCCTGAGCCTGGAAGGCTGCATTGCTTTGCTTAAATTTCCATGTTTCCCAAGCAAGGTTATTTTTCACACAGCATAGGGGTGCTTGTTAACAGTCACTAAGTACTTCCAGTGAGCCATCATATTCTCCATCAACAGAGCAATGCATGAGGTTTTCTTTTCTAAATCTTTACCTTAACTTCAGTCATCCAACCATGAGAGGAAGCCTTCTTGAGAGCAGTCTTGGAAGGTGAAGCATGGGGCAATCAATTGGATGAAGAAGAGTTCTTCAAGCTGCAGTGAGCTCGCAAAAGGAGCACAGATATTCTGTGGGGTGCACGATTATCAGAACGCCACTGCTCAGTGGCAATTTCCTCATTTAGATGACAGTATCTTATCTGAAACTGGGAATTTGGAGCTGAATTCGAAAGAATGCAGAGAAAGCCTCTTCTTTATAGTGCAAATTACAGTAAATGTCAGAGAATACACATTAGCAGGATATTCCATTTTTTGCACATGGAAACATGTTATAAGATTGTCTCGTGTTTTTCTCAGGTTGCAAGTTACCTCCTGAGGGAAGCAGACAAATACTTCAAGATTCCCTCCAAGTATCAGAAATACACATAAGTGAAAAGTGTTTCTCTTCATTCTGTTTTCACCTTGTGACAACATTTGATTTCAGCTCTGCTTCATGGTACATAATCTGTTTCTGCAATGTTAATGCCTATGGCTTCATTTTGGGTTGTTGACACTGACCTTCACCAACAGGAGATGGAAAGTAAATAACTTTGGTTCTATGTAAGAAAAATCTCATTGCGGTTCACACCATAAACATGGCAAGGTACTTTCATTTAGAAAATTGACCTGGTATTATAGTGTAATGTCAGACTAGAAATGCTGCCCAGTCTTCTAAGCTTCTTAGCTCTCCTTCTCTGCATCTCTTCCACTCTCACCTGTGTCAAAATAGTTGCAATCCACTGTTGGCACTTAAAGAGAAGAAAAGTGTGCTCCTACAAACAGATGATCTTTCTGGAGCACTATCTGCTGACCAGGGAATAGAAAACAAAGAGAAGGAATTGTTTTGCTTTCTTAAGGCACTTGTCTGCATGTACCAGGAGAACTGAGAGGGATCCAGGGATAGGAATACTTCTGTTTATCTGAGATTAAGGTTTTCCTTCTCTCCAGAACTCATTTTACTGATGATACCCCTCCCCATTACCCCTATCCACTTTAAATGCATTATTATGTCTCTACATATGGTATAAATTCTGTAATAAATTCTTCCCTCCTATTACAGAAGCTTTCATCTCATTCAAAACAAACCTAGAACCCCAAATCAAAATGCAGTATGATCAATACTGGCCTCAGTCACTTAATGAAACTATAAGATAGGATTTTCTGTAGAGGGGAATAGAGAGTTGTAACACAAAATCAAGACAACAGATGACGATTTCTTATCCTAATCTAGTTTCCTATAATTTTCCTGTGATCTAAAGTTCAGTTTCTGTATTCAGAAAATTTGCAGTTCTATATTTATTCTGTACTATGTACATATTTATTTACCAAAATAAGGCTAACAAAGAGAGCTAGAAATGTTGGATTATAACTAAAATGGTTATGTAGGCCTGGAGCTATTTTCAATTATTGTGGTCATTTTGGGAGCTTTGCTTCTTTTTTTCCCTTTTCTTTTTCTTCTTTTTAACTGTGATAACTAAGAAAAGCTGGATTTTCATTAGGAATATTGTCAGAAGATTACAAGCTTTTTCTGATGAACTATCTAATCTATACAATTTGTGGGCACAATGAACAAATACATAATAAGTAGGGATCTCACAGAACAGTTACCAAAAGTATTATGAAATCTTAAAGATAAACAAAAGGAAGGTGCAGCAAATATACATAATTCCATTGCAGATTTACATAAAAATAGAAACCAATTCTTTCACTGATCATCTATAAGACACATATTCTGAGTAAATACTTTCCAACAGCATTGAAGAGGGTGTGTAAAATAATGATTACAGGTCCTTCTAACTCCAACATGCAAGTGGATCTGCCCCGTATGTGCAAAGAAATCCATGTATGTATGTACAGACACAAACATGTAGGCACAGGCTCACACATACTCCTTTTTCAACTGACTAGAAAAACAAATCTTATAAATAATAGCTACCTTGCAGCAGTTCCATACACACCACTTCCATTTTTAAATAACATCAAACCCGTGCAGTATGCTAAAAGGAAGAATTACCTACAAAAAGTCAAATTCAGCCCTTTCTGACCATTTCGTCAAGTGAAAAAAGTGAGACAGTAATGAACTTTACTGGCTTTGGAGACAGAAGTAAACTAGAATTTCAGATCTACTCATTCCACAAAAATATGGAACCTATGCTTTTCAAAAAAATCTTCTTTTTTATTTCTGATCTTCTATTTTGAGTTTTCAGAAACAAATTATCTGTGTCATGCTTGCCTTACTTATCAATCATGCAAGTCACAGGAGAAAAACCTGAACAACCTATGGAGGCTACACAGTTATTTCTATATTTCTTATATTTCCTTTAAAATACATATTCTGCATCAACAGCATGCCTTCAGTTCTTGAAGATCTGTCCCAGAAGTCCATACTTGGCACCACTTTTGGAGGCCCATAAATCTCCACATCAGTTCTAAAACTTCAGGACTTGGCTATTAGAACCAATTTTGACATCATAAATTTTAAAGAAGTACCCAGTTTACATTATATTGTCATAACAGAAATTTTCTTTAATTCTCAATAGCGGAGACATTAGAAACTTGCACAACACATTAAAATGAAATAGACATTTTTAGGTTTCTCCTCCCATCTTGTATAATATAGGAAGGAAAGAAGGGAAGCGGGTCCGTGATTTAGCATATGAGTATCTAGTCTACAACATCATTTGGAAAATCTATCAAGTCTTGTTTGTATATTGTTCTAAAAAAATGTGTTAATTTGATTCACTGATTTCTGACAAAATTCAAAAGTAGTGACGGACAAAAAATGACACGTTTTATTTTCTCTGATTATGCTACACATAATACTCTTAGCCTGAGCCACAACAACACAAAGTAAATATAATTCTGAACTGTTTTACAATAATGAGTAATATATAATCATATTTTTCATATTTGATTTGTTCTTTGAGTTTCATTACAGCTTTAGAAGTTCCATTCCTTGCAAAATTCCTATTGCTTTCAAATTTACATCTCAAGCAAAATTTGGAGATCTATAGTAGCTTTCTATGAAGAACACAAAAATCTGAGCTTTAAATAGATGACACCGAGAAATATTTGGAAGTCACAGCTCAGATTTTAAGTTATTTACTAAGTTCACTGACAAGAGTGAGTCAGGGCTTCTGCAAGGCAAGTCATCCTATGTCTGGTGCCTTCTCTTTGGGCTAACAGTCCTTGTTCCCAGTGAGAGCTGGACTACCGAGTAAGATGGAGCAAAGATTTGGTCTGTCACAGCAATTCCTATTTCAATGAGACCTAGGAGCTAGAAAGGAACGCCAGATCAAACCACAAAAACCATTCTGTAAAATAATTAATGTAAGTATATATAGGAAGTGGACTAAAACATCAACCTATAAATCCTTTCTACAATACAACACGACTTTTTATTAATTACAGAGCACACCACTGATTCTGACATATCTAAAATAGCATCTTATTGTATACAACTATCTATATTCTAGTCTCATATTTAGTCATAGTGCATTCTTGAGAAACACAATATTAATTACAGTTCTGGGCTTCAAACAGACCTGTTTCATTTATCATTTGGTTCAACTGCATGATTATATACTTTCTAGCTTAAAATTCATGAGTAGTGTAGAAAAGTATAACAATCTTTTTGTTAAAGCTGACCAAGCTTTACATTGTGAAAGAATCAATTCTACTGCTCATCTGGCAAGAAAAGAAAACCAGGGAAAAAGGGGTGAAATATTTGATGATATAAATAAACAATATTGTTACTTACCTTAGTTTAGATACCCTGACTATGTGAGAGGAATGCTGAAATATGAGTGCATCCTATGCTAGGCTGAAGCTTCTCCTCTTTGTTTTCCTTCTTTTAGTAAGAAAGAACCCTTGGGGGCAGGTCCTGCTCCCACTGATGACAAAAGCAAAAGTCTTCACTGGGGTTCAGGAGAAGGACAGGGACTTTAAAACATTCTTCTTCCCTTTTGTACCTTTCTGTACGAGCTTTTGTTCCTGGAGGCTATGCTGATAAGAAGCTTTTAAGATTCCAGAAGTTGAAACAGAGAGTTGGAAGGCTTATGTTCCTAATGAACCATCATGCTGTCATCTAATTTATCTGAAATCACTGACCCCAATTTGCCAGTGTTACTTAAAAAAAAATAAAATATTGGCTTTACCCTCAGCTAAGAAAACGAAGGTAGTTTTTAAAAACATATTTTATGCCACTACAGGTACAACCTTTTATCCCAGTTGCATAACTGCCATTCATTTGCCCAGATTTCAGTTCCCACATTCACACTCAACTCTTCTGCTAGAAGAAATTTCCTATACATAAATAGCTGGTCTTAGCCAAACCATTATCCACTGCTGATACCTACATATATCTCTTTGCATTTCCTGACCTACCTGTGAACAAGGCTTCTCAGAGACAACACTTTTCATTGATCAGGACAGAAAGTAACTACGGCACATATTCTAAAAGGCATTTGTATATTGTTTCTTGCAGATGTTTAATAATCAAAGAAAGTTAATAGCTCAGAAATTTATTTGCAGCCGGAAAATCTTCTCTCTTGAGCGGTCTATATTCATATACACGTAACACAGGTGCCACAGATGAAATAATGGTAAACCATGTTTGGTGAGAGTCCTGTTTCCAAAGGGTGTGTGTCTCACTCACCTGTTTGGCTAAGTTGAGATGTGCTTCTGCTCCTTCGAGACACTATGGCAACCACTTTGGCACTAAAGCTGGAACGCCTTTTCTTCCCACCTGTTCCAACCATGCCGACAGCCGTGTCCGACTGACTCCCATCAATGTGCTCCAGCTTATACATCTCTCCGCTCACACTTGTGCTCTTAGTGATTCTCCCTGAAGTCCCCATCCGTCTGCCTTGCATTTTAGGAGTAAATGTACTACAGTTACAAAGTAAAAACAAACATGTTAATTTGTCTGTGCAGCAGCATTTCCAAAAGCCTTTTTTTTTAATCAGTAAATTAATTTTAAGTCTTGATACATTTCCATTTATTTGGTTCACAAGTAAAAGCTTAATTCGATGCTCCTCGCAGTACATACTTCCAGTACTATTGTTTGTTATCCTCTTCTTTGAGGCAAATAAATAAAATGAACACTTTCCCATGTTTTTCAGAGTGACAGAAAGAGAGACATTTAAAAGTTATGTGAAGCCTTCCTGTCTGTATCCCCACAATGCAGAAACAAATAAAACATCAATAAAGAAAATTAACACAGGCCAGCAGTTTAACATATGCATCTTATCAGTACTGTTCACCAAAGCCTTAAGACCTAATAGAAATGAAGATACTATATCATCTAAATTTTCATACTTTTCACAGAGATAATGTAATATGTACTATATTTTAAGTCTTCACTCTCTCACTTCATTACAGGTAAGGGTAATAATCATAGCATGAGGGCAAAATAATTTTGAGGCAAAATCCCTAGTAAGCCACTAGAACCTTCACTGATTGACAGAAAGATGA
Organism: Ifrita kowaldi; assembly: GCA_013398055.1. Lineage (NCBI taxonomy): Eukaryota > Metazoa > Chordata > Aves > Passeriformes > Cinclosomatidae > Ifrita > Ifrita kowaldi. The sequence continues at coordinate 163,765 of VZRS01005793.1, forward strand.
AGAGCTCTGTCAGTTCTGTTCGAGTTCCTTTAGCTATTGCATTACATTTGGATGTTTCTATACAGACCCTTTTTCTGCCCCTGTACATAGAGGCAGGATAAAGTGTTCACACACATGGTCTAGAGAACAGTCTCAAATACACACAGGACACACTAATACAAAGTCCTAAGTCTGCTACGACCAAGCAATGCCCTAGCTCTAATGGCAATATAAAGTTAGTTGTCACTCTGCAGAGACACAGAAATTTAAGTTGCAGCTGGAATCACTTCAGATGCAGTTGTTAAATCAGCCAGGCATGTAGGAAATTCCTTGATCTTGTACTGCTGATTAGTAGACCTACACGCTAATTTTAGGAGGTTTTTTTTCAGTAATTCTGTATTTTGAAGTCAAATTTAATTGTTAGCCAACAGTCTTTCTGTCCCTCTCAGCAAGTTCCCTTCCCAGCACATGCAATGGCCTGCTCCTGTTCCTTATTCACATCCACCCCTCACTCTCTCTCCCCCAGCCAAAATTAGAAAGAGTGGGGTTAGAGGCTTCTTTACGTCATGGCAAGTTTCAGACAGATAGAAAATCAGGCCAGGGAGAAATGAAGGGGTCAATGGGAGAAGAGATGATGTCCTGTCACTTCTATGGATCTGGGCCCTGCTGGAGTTCCAATCACTCCTGTCCCAAGACAGATCCAGGAAAGCATAAAAAAGTGTATCCCTAAGCTATAATTAAAACAGTGTATCCCTGTTTTACTGGCAGTTACCAAGAGTTACTAACGTGTGACTACAGGTAAGAGCATGTAAAAATAGACAAGTTTTCCTTAAAAATGAAGCTGGAAAAGTAAAGTCTTTGAATAGACAACACTTAATAGAAAGATCACTATCAACCTTTGCACAGGCTTTTAACTACCCTCAGCACTTAGGATCTGCTCCTGTTAAGCTCAGATAAAAAAAAACCAGCTGCCACCATCAAACAGAACAAGCTGCTTGATGCACTAAAGTGTTCAAGAACACATGGCACTGACTGGCTTTTGGGTTTGCAAGTCAAAAATAAAAGACCTGTGTATTCTGATGTTTCCGTACAGAATTCCTTCGTATTTTATCACCACTCTCCCCCAGCACACACTCTCTCACATTAATGTGAGCACACACAGAGGCATACATAATCATTCTAGGAAGAATTTTAGCTGGGAAAAAAAGAAAAACCAAAAAAACCCAACCAACTCAAAAAATACCATCTTCCACATATATATATATACACAAATATCAAAGAAAAGGCCTCTAGGGTGCTAGAAGGCAACACTGTTGACTGGTTTCTTCTCTGCAGCAAGAGACACTTCACCACATCAAGGAGAGGGCAGAATCCCACAGGCCTCATTCTGAGGGATCCTGCTTGCTACTTGGAGTAGACATGGACAACTCCTTTCCACATGGATAATTTCTTTCTAACAGCACATGGAATTGGATTTCAGTGACTGTTTCTACATTGCCAACAATGGCCCCTACACAAAGCTTTCTGTAATTATTTTGTTCCCACTTGGAGCTGTGGAGCGATCAATTCTGTCAATTCTTGAGTTTATGCATGGATATGTCAGTAAGAGAGAGGAAAGAAACTGCAAATACTTCTTTTGAGAGCACCTGTTGACATTTGAACTATATTAACATGTGCTTTTCTGACATACTAATCAATAAACCTAAAATTTCCAGCACTAAATTTCAATGGACTATAAAATCTGCCATGCAATTAAAGAATTATTTACCATATTATTGAATTTGCTCTACTGAATTTCAGGCATTTATGAACATAATAAATACTAAAATCATTATGGTTTTATGCCAGCCTTCTTTTTTTTTTTTTTAGCAATTTACCTGAAATGCTGTAATCTCACTTTATTTAGTATGTATTTAGGAGGCACTGACATCCATCAGCTGAGAAATAAGACAAGATAGTACTGTCACTTTTGGAAAAAAACATTTTTGATGTATTAATTCACTAATTCAGGGAATATGGAAAGTTTATGAATAATAGAAAAATTGCTTTTTTCAAAGACTCATATAAATTTCATTTTTGATTCTTTGCAACAGGTAGAGGGAACAAGAAGATTTATCTTAACTAAAAAAAAAAAACTGAGAAATTTAGAATTGAAATTAATCTTATACTCATTTTTACCTTGCAAATATGAAGTCCTACTTTTCTAAGAAATATGTTCTAGTGTACTAGTACAAAATAGCTTTTAATTTGCTAGAAATGGGCATAATGGGATAGGACCAAGGATACTACAGCTGTCCAATACTTCCTCTTGTCATTAAAAAGCAAACAGATTAAGTTTCCTTTGTGTTCATCTAATCCCTGTGCTAGTTTATTATTTATCATTAACTGAAACAGTCTCAAAAGAATGGGCATTTAAGATGCAGCATTCTTATACCATCTAATTGAGTACCCTTAGAACACAATGCTTTTCCATTACATTACTGGTTATCACTTGAAGAAGAAGGTCCTAGCTCACACTCTTGCTTTCTTCACTACTGTTAGAGTTGAATTTATGAAGCACAAAGAAGAAAAGGACCTGCATGAATATATCCCTTTGCACTTAACTGTTCTGACAATAACATAACTAAATTTTTATTTCTTTCCTGGACTTGCTGGGATTATTAACACATTCATTTAAATGCAGATACAAGTTTTTGCAGGCTTGTGGCTAAAATTGCTAAATTATTAAATTATATCTAGTTCTCATAACACAATAAATAAATATAGTTCTCTGTAGCAGGGTAATGAAGAGTAACATATTTATCAGTATAGTCTATTTAGTCATAAACTAACTAATTCGCCTAATTTTTATTTACAATTACTTTATGATCTTTAGCAATTCTTCTGATGAATAGTTCAGCAAAAGTCTTATGTTATTTCTAAGAATTTCTAATTACAGTCATAGCAACATAATTGATGTCCATATTAAGAAATGGTTACAGACAATCTATATGGGCCTGTGTATTGTTTCACAGATATTCAGCATGTAAAAAGAGTCACTGGATTTTTAACTTAATTTTTTTAAATGTACGTTAACCTATAAAGAAAACCTCCCTTTGACCCCAGCAAGAGCAGAGAAGCCTCCCCAGCACTGGGGTCAGACACTTCTCCTGCATCAGTGGGGAAGACACTGCTCTCTCTACCAAGAGAAAAATGCGTTATTTCCTGCCAAAACTTATGCAGCTGAGATAGATCCCATCTAAAATGGTATCTGAACTGCACGAGGCAACATCAAGACTGTATTTACATGTGAGCTATCAGAGTTTTGAAAGAAAGCAACACATTCAGTTTTACAAGCTGCCCCTACCTGAAAGTTGTATCAGTGGGAAGGAAGAATGAGCTATTAAGACAAAAAACTTAACCAAAAAGTACTCTGAGTTACAAGACAGCATAAAACTTAACCCTGAAAAAAATTCTACAAGATGAGAATGCTACAAGAGCATTGTGGATTATACTTGCTTATATTTACTGAAACAAACTGAACTGAAACAAAGCCAAGTACATGTATAAAGTCATTATAAATCTTTCTTTGTACAGATAACTAATATATATGTATTCAAGATCCATAAAAGCATACTGGACAAATCATTTGAGTTGAGAAAATTGGCATATAGATATACACTCAGTATCTCTCAGTAATTACATAAAATACTTGCACATTCCATCTGAAAAAGAAAGATAGTAAGACAGTGGTAAGAAAGCTAGAAAAACACTTGCTTATAAACTCACCTATGTAATAGCTGGAAGTATATCCTTTCACAGAAAAAATGTGAAATGATTAGCCATTGCTAAAATTACAGCATTTCCTTCATTCTCTTAGAATTACTGATGATGTATAAAGAAATACTTTAGGTGTATATTTTTATGATCCCTCATTTTTACTCCACCCATTTTTCCAGTAATGCAAGCCATGAGTAAATAACTGATGCCCTGTACTCCTTGCTGTGTAGATGATGTTGTAAGTTCTTTGCAGACAGTTGCAGCAACTTGAATCTTTCAGCAGAATCCCTGGCCCCCACCAGCACAAGGTACTGCCCTTCCCCTCTCTCCTGCTGAATGCAGCATCACGTACTAATTCATAGCCCCTATGGCACCCTTTTGCAATGAGGTAGCTCATGAATACTAATAATCTCCTAAACACATAATAGTTCTGGACCAAAGGGAAGATATTTTTATTATGAGAAACATTTCATTTCTAAAAATAAGAGTCTTGTTATTAGTATTATATGATATATAATCAATAAATACAAACACTTAATTACTTATCTGCAAATTTCTCTGTCATTCTAAGAAAATATATTTTTATTTACATATTATATAGAACATTTGCTACAAGATAAATTACTGTACAATTTCAAATAAATATTTATAAATATTCATTAGCATTTAATAAATTAATTGAAGCATGGGGCTTTACAAACCAAAGGACAAACATACATCCTATATTATAATTCTCTCTAGTTAGTCAAAAGAATTTTTTAGGCCATCATTAAATAAAAATTTCGTACAGTCTGTACCAACTGGAACTACACATTGATTTAACATGCACATTAATCATATATTAGATCTATGAAATAGCTATTAGAATCACAAAAATCCCTGGCTTCTGCTGTCAAGTCACTATATCAGAGTCCTATTGGTGTATTAAGATATTTGAAGATCAGTAATTTGTATCTGTTGTTGACAATATTCCTATATTGTATGGAAGTGCCACTCAGTGACACGGATGCTCCCTCTGGGATGAGACCCCAGCCCCGCTGTGTTCAATGTGCAAACTCTCACCGAGGTAAGGGCTGGGGAAGATTGCGTTACAAAAGCCTCCTTTGGGATCTTAACTGGTTAAAATCCTACTTTGGAAGATCAGGAAATTTCCATATGAGAATACAGTATATCATAATCTGGGTTGTGACAAAGCTTTTCTCTGGAGCGCACTGACCACTGAATTGTGCAAGTTTCACAGCTCTGACCGATTTCTATTTTTTAAACTTGTAAAACTAGCATTTCTCCATGAAACAAAAGAATAACAATTCAGAAAGTAAGCCTGAACATTGCAAAGGATAAGCAGATTTTAACTATTTTCCAAGCAAAAGATAAGCAGATTTTTATTATTTGCCATGAACATTTCAAATTAATTTATATTCTCTGAAACAAGCAGAGCAACTGTCTCTGTATGTGGGAGCCCGTGTGTCTGCCTGCACATACCCAAGGCACCATCAGCCCAAAGCCAGATAATGACATGAATCATAAAATGAAACCAACACAAAAGCAGCCACCCCAGGGGCACTGTTCAGGGTTAACTATTGCTATTAATGCTGATGTGGAAAGGCTAATGTGAATCAAAAGGCAAACAGCTCAGATGACCCAAACTTGACCGCATATAGTCATGTACATATTCTGTTAATGTGTACATAGAAAGGATGTAAATGTTAAATCTGTATCAAGAAAATAGATATTGGGGGTGGGGGTGTGTGTATGACAAATACAAAAATGTGTAGCTCAACACTGAAGGAAACTTTCTTCAGTATCAAGAAAGCTGAATTTGTCAGTTTTTCTTTCTTTGCACGATATTCAGGAGTAACATTATTTTCCCTGTTACAACATGTTGCTTTTTTTCCCTCTAAAGCGTGAGGTACTGAAGTACCTGTGGTCTCGCTGCTCTTCATGAAAAAAATCCCACATCATTGATATGAAATAGATTGTTTGCTGTTCCTTTACAAAAGTAAATAATAGCAACAGGTAATAGCAACAAAATAGGAAATGCAGGAGGAGAATCTGAAAAGCTAAATGGGACAGTGCAAGGTCAGGACTAACAAAAAAAAAAATGCAGATAAAATTTTTAAAAATATAGTAAGCTGAGATGATAAAGCAAGTGAGAGGTACTCTGAGGTCTGAGCCATGGCTAAAACTATTTTCCTATATTTCTTTAATCTAAAAATAACAAGTACTGCCTGTTTAAAATATTAGCATAATGTTCTTAAACTAAAAGTTTATGGATTACATTTCATCTTTATCAGTAATTAAATGAAAAACCAATTAAAATAATTTTTCAGTCTTTTTTAAACCGTTAAGAAAGACTGCTGGTGATGTGACAGTTTCTTTGAAAGAGGAAACATAATTGGATAATTAAAAATGCAGAAGCAATGCTCCATAGTACATTTTTCATGTACAGATGTTCTGAAGGGATTAAAGACTCCATCTCCCTCCCTCTCTGACAGACACATAAAGCAGTTTATAATGATGGATTTTCAAAAATCATTATCTTTACATAATGAATAATTAGAACATTAATTACTCTGGCTTAACCTTGGTGTTGTACATAAATGACCTCAGAACCAGAAGTTTCCATCTGTAATATACTCTTTGGGGGTAAAGAGGATACATGATATTTTTTAAGCAGCTTATTTAAAATGTTTTCATAGATCTTGACTTCATGGTAATAACTTGGAGGCTACTGCCCCCTATTTCCCCCTGCAAAAAGCAAAAGTTGCGACTCAGGTTACATCAGAGTGCCTGTCCTTGCCCCAAGACAGATCACCTGAGCAGCAGTATTAACTAATCACAGTGCATGCTCAGTATGTTTCTCTCTTTAATGAAACTGGGAAGTGCACAGTTAAGGAAACTTTTTTGGTGTTCAGTTTTTTGCTGCAGTGATTTGGATAATCAGAAACAAAGTAGGATTGGCAATTTACTTCAAGTGTTGCAGTGGATGCTTGCACTGCGGAGATTTTAGATGCAAAATGCCTTGCCTGTTACCTATATCTGTTCTGATCTTCAAACATGAAAAATTTAGGTAGAAATTTTACATGCCTGGTTTCTACCCATAGTCAAATTTCTTCTTTTATCTGTTCTAAGTTCCACCTGATATACCATGGCAGATTAACTGGCCCTTTTGAAGGAAATAAAAAGAACAAAAATAAGAAAAACAGCAACAACAAAAAAATTATAAATTCACTTCACTTTGAGAAGTGACTAGTGCCTGACTGAAAGATTCCAATGAGGGGATCCTTCTATTTGGCACAAATAGAGTACCTGTCAATTCTTTTGAGTACCTGTCAATTTGGTAAAACAACTCCTTTAAGTCATACCTCTCATGTTAGGAGATTTCAAAGAGATCAACTGTTAAGATACCAGGAAACTTCCTTGTTGCAAAGTGACATTGTACTCACTCACAGGCCCTATTGTTAAATAGATTGTACATTTCCTGAATATTACTATTTTGCCGCCAGGTCAGAGGCAGAAAGTCAGTATTTCCCAGGAATTGCACCTCTTGCCTATTCTGCATTTGGGAGAAATTAGGTAGAGTGTCCAGGATGCAGGGAGGCTGCAAGTTTGTTGGCCATCAGGCATGACTCAAGACAAAGTCACTTGACTGGAGTACAAAAAGAGTATAATGGACAATAATGCCTAGAAGGAAAGAGTTCATGGTGATACTGAAGTAGAAAGAGAATAAGAAAACAAAACAGTTCCTAAAAATTCCTAAAACTAAATGAAAAAAGTCTTTTCAATGTCCCATCACAGGTATTTTATTATATTATGACCCACCACGAGATGGTCAATTTATTTTTTGTAGCCACAAAGCACTTACTATTCTCTCTGCTTTTGCAGAGAAAGCTTTTCCATGTACCATCACAACGTTTTTCATGGTGAACTCAGCTACCATGCAACTGTGCAATCTTTCACCCTGTCACTGGGCTAAACAAACAAGAACCTTAAAGAATCGTGTGTGAGTTTTGCTCCTAATTTTCCACATGATGGGGAGATTGAATCCACAGCATCAAGACACAATAAACTCCCATGCATCAGGCAGCATATGATCACCAACAAAGACATGTCTGAAATGACTTGTCACTAATCACATAAAAACTATGGGGCAGAGAGTAATTTCCCGGAGCAGTAATAAACTAGGCAAGTGAGAAGACCATCTTTTATCTTTCCACAGTTCCTGCCTCATTCTCTAAACAAGTTTAGAGAAGACTTTGTCCCTATGGCTTTGCCTCAAAATCTTGATCAATACTTTCTTTTCAAGAATGAACACTATTACCATCCTGAAGTTTAAAGTTTTAAAAAAAACCCCACCTTCATTTATCAGTTTTGATGACAGCTACAACACAGTTGTCCACATTTGTGAAGCTCTTAGTCCTTGCTAACCCTGCTAGGGAATTTGCAATAACTACAAATTTCATTTTGCACTGTAATAAAACTGTATCATCTTTCAATGCCTGCACTGTTTGTTCTTGTATCCATGTTTCTCTATTTTAGATGTTGTATTTTAAGCAAAGTAGCAGTCATACCATTGCTACTCAACACAGTTACATGAAGACTGACAAGTTTTCCATCAGCTCGAGCTTTTGGTGTATGTAAAAACAAGACAAGGAGTTTGGATTTTTTTTTTTTTAGAATACCTGTGTGTGTTGACAAAGACCAGTTACTCCTCCAGGAGGAAGCTGAATGAAGGTAGCTGTTTGTTAAGCACACACAGAAGTCTCCCTGTTTTTAAATAGAGATGAACTAGTCTTCCTTTTAAACCCAGATTTAAAACGCTACCCTTATGCCAAGTTGTTCCACCGCATAATGTTATCAATAACCATTAAAAAAGTATTAAAATTTGTAAAAACGCATCACTATCTTGAGTGCAGACTTGTTAAAGAGTTTCATGGGTTTCCACTTTCCTGCGAAATTCACGCTGGTTTTTTTGGCTTATAAATTTCCAATCCAGAAAAAAAGACTGTTATTTTTACATTTTAACATAAAAGAAAATATTGCATTATAAATATATGAATGACTTTAATTAGTGTAGACTAGTTCTAGTATCTCTATTTCTTTCTCAGAAAGGAGGAATTCCAATTTACATAGAAGATGTAGGATTTCACACTTATGTGAAATATAGCCTAACCATCTTAAAAAATCTTGCACATGAAAATTGCAGGATCTACAATTTGTCACAAGAAAGAAATACCGAGGTCAATAAATACTCTCAAGTTAAATTTGCAGAGACATAATTTAAAAAATTGGAACTTACTCAGAATTCTGACCATTAAAAATGGCAACTTCAGAAAAGAGAACAACAGCATTATGTCCCCAAAGCCATGCCAGTTCACATTAAGAAAAGAAACAAGTAGCTTTTCAATGAGCACCGTTGCACTGGAGCTTTGACAGCTGATTAAAAACAAATCAATGGAAGCATTGATTCTGGTGATCCATAGCCCAGCTGATGAAGCATAACTGCAGTCATTTATAAACTTGCAAGACCTTAGCTATGCAGGCTTTGAAGCAGATATAATATGGAAGATAAATAACAAATGAAAACTTGGATTCTTTAGAAATACAATGACTGAAAAGGTTGATCTGATTAGTATGTGAATATACATGCAGCAGAACTCATCATTTGTGCTACTGCTGCAGGTATGTAATTGACTGTGTGCTGCTTTAGGCCTGAGAAATATGGAACAGACCTTCCACAATGATGCTTTGAAATGCTGCTCATGGCACAATTTAAGCAGAAACCCAGGGAACACCCCTTTGAAAATGCCATTTAAGGACCAGCTTTCAACGTGATGCAGACTGATATTGCCACACCACTGTTGGTGTAGCTGTGGAGATTTGTAGTCGATAGGATCTAGCTCTTCATATATTGCTGACATCTACTTCTGAGCAAGAGACCCAGCTCAGCACGCTGCCAGAGCACTGTGATGATTAACACCTGATGGCACACAGCTTGGCATGCACGAGGCATGCAAGAGTTTGGGGTTTTTTCAATCTGCTTGGCAGTGCCACACCACATACTGCACACAAGATGATCTACTGTGTCTTCTGGTATGACACCCTGAAGGCTCTCAGAATCCGAGAATGAGGAATCACCTTGATTCCAAGTACATGATGTATCCTGTTCCAGACAAGGGTCTGGGTTGATAACATCTTGAATAATTAAAATAGCATTTAGTTTTATATAGAATACCATTAATGAGAGCCATAAACCCCAGGAATACCCAATTTTACCCAATATACACAACAGATCCCTCTTATGCTAGGCTCCAGCACTGCATATTCCACTGCAAATTTATATTGCTCAATCCTTTCTTCATCTAATGTGAACTTACCCTTACACTGGTTAGTTAAGAAATACAGGATCAAACTTAGGCAGGGTATGAAAAATCTGTTATACTCCCCGCATTTTCAGGATCTTCTCCCGGGTTTAGATAATGAGTGGGGCATAGTGAATGTCTCCAACAAAGCCAGTCTGAAATTACTTGTGAATTTGTTTCCATTTTCCAGGTGATTTACTTTTATTGATTAATAAGCTTTAGCATTCTTCTGTTGTTGCCTCCACTAGTTCTGTTTGCAATATTTATAGCAATAATGAAAAGATTTTACATTTCATTTTCTTCATGAGTAATGTATCTTGATTACACCCTTAGTCACTGTAGCACAAATTCAATATAAAGACTTTAATTACTTTTGTAATTAACATTAAATGAGTGGGTTTCTTTATTTCAACACAGACCTCAGTCTCACCAAATGCATGAAAAACCTTGGCACATTGTTTTCCTTCACTGTTATGACATGAAGTTAAACTTTGCTCAGCTGGCCCTGTGGTGCAGTACTGCTGCCTTTTAGTGAATAAGTGTGCTGAGAAGGATGGATGCAGTCCTAGTCTAAAGAGAGGGTGAGGGAAGGACTGAACCACTGTATTGCACCAGTCACATCACATACATTTATGATGTAATAAACAGCACTATTGGGAAGCCTGAGAAGAGGTCAGAAGACCCTTCAGACTCTCTAGCCCCTCACCACTATAAATTGTACCAAACTAGCTCCAGTGTACTACGAGGGGGGATGGAAAACTAATGGAAGAAAATCTATTTCAAATCCAGAGCATGACCTCTGGCTACACCGCCTTGAGAGATCTGCAGCTCAGCGCTGCTGCTTGTCCTCAGTGAGATGGCAAACCTGCAGTTACTTCACCTGGCTCCAAACTAAAGACACTGAGCATTTTGTGCAGGAGAACAGCATAATAAGCAGCATGAAATGAAAATCTGAAAGAGAGTCACAGAACAGTTGAGGCTGGAGGACACTTTTGGAGACTGCATAGTCCAACTCTCCTGCATACTGCAGGGATGACAACAGCAGGTTGCTCAGGGCCATATCTACTTGGGGTTTGGATATCCCCAGATATTGGGACTGTGCAAAATCTCTGCACCACCTGTTCCAGTGTTTAATAAATTTTGCAGAAAAAATGTTTTTCTCATGTTTCAGTGAGATTTGCCTCATTTCAGTTTGTGCTCATCCCGTCACTGAGATGAGTCTGGCCTTTTCTTCTCCCCTCTCAGCAGGCATTTGTGCACATTGGCGAGATCTCCCTTGAGCCTTCTCTACTTCAGGGTGAACACTCAGCTCTCTTGGCCTCTCCTTGTATGATGGATACTCCAACCCCTTCACCATCTTCATGGTCCCTTGCTGCAGTAGTTCCATGTCTCTTGAACTGGGGAGCCCAGCACTGGACTTCAAACTCCACATATGTCTCACTGGAGCTACTCAGCTCTACTGAGGGGGGAGGATCACATTCCTCAGCCTGCTGGCAACACTCTTCCTAATGCAGCCCAGGATGGTGTTGGTCTTCTTTAATGCAAGGAGGCATTGTTGGCTCAGGTTCATCTTAGCATCCACAAACATCCTAGGGTCTTTCCTCAAAAGCTGCTTTCCAGCTGCAACACTGAGTTGTAGCTGTGAGCCCCCAGCCTGCAATAGCACATGGGGTTACTCCTCCCCAGCTGCAAGATTTTTCATTTCCTTTGTTGAACATAATGAGGTTCCTAATGGCCCATTTCTTCATCCTGTTGAGGTCCCTCTGAATAGTGTCACATCCCCCTACTATATCAACTATTCCTATCAGTTTTCTGTTGTCTGCAAACCTGCTGAGGGTGCATTCTTGCCCTATCATTCCAAACACCAATGAAGATATTAAACAGTACTGCCATAATATCGACCCCAGGCATTCATCACCAGTGATTTGCCTCCAGCTGGACTTTGTGTCACAGGTCACAATCCTCTGAGCCTGGCATTCAGCCAGTTTCCAATCCGCCTCACTTGTTTACTTACTTAGGCTGTACTTCCTCAGTTTGTCTGTGAGGGTGTTTTAGAAAAGGGTGCTGAAAAATCTAACTAAAGACAAGATAGAGAACATCTGACATTCTGCTTTCTCATCAGCTAATGAAAGAAGGCTATCAGGCTGGTCAGGCTTGATTTGCCCTTTGTAAATTCAAGCTGACTATCCACAATCATCCCCTTGTTCTACACATATGTTTGGAAATAGTTTCCAGGATTATTTCCTCCCTCACCTACCCAGAGGTCGAGCTAAGGCTGACAGGCCTAGAGTTTCCAAGATCCCTTTCCCTTCTTGAAGACAGCAGTGATGATTTTTTCTTCAAGTCTTCAAGAACATCCCCTGACTGCCATGTTCCAAAGGTTATTGAGTGGCCTTGCAATGACATCAGTCAACACCAGCTCATTTAGTACTCATGGGTACACTTTGTCATGTGCCAATAACTTGTACATATCCAGTTTATTTAAATGTTCCTTGATCTGATCATCCTCTGCTGAGTCCTTGCTCCAGATATTCCCTCTGGTCAACACTGCACTACAGAAACCTCTGGATTACTTGTGCCCTGCTGCATTACTCAACCAGCAGCTACCAGGATGGTTTAAGTTCTCCATGGAAACCAGAACCCGCAACCGAAAGAAGGCTTCATCTAATTCTTCTTCCTGATCAGGAAGTCTGTAGCAGACACCCAATATCATGACATTGGTTGGGCCTCTAATGCTGACCCATAAACTCTCAGCTGGTTCATCTCCCATCTCTAAGCAGAGCTCCCTGCATATTCTGCTCTCTCACACAAAGGGCTTACTATCCTTCCTTGCTATCACCTCTTCCTTGCTATCCTGCCCTGTGCTTCCATGGATTGCAGCGCTCCAATAACATGAGCTATCCCACCACTTCCCTGTGATCATGATGAGACCATAGCCCTGCAGCTGCACCACAAACCTCTAATTCCTCTTGTTTGCTCCCCATGCTTTACAGCACAGGCCATCCAGAAAGCCACACCCTTGTACTGATTTCCCAGCAAAGGTATGAGAGCTTTCCCTAAATTTTCTTCTCTCAATCGCACCCTTTTTCATGTGCATACACTTTGGGTGGCTCCTTCCTGCCCTGTTTTGTTGTTAATGAGGTCCCAGCTACCTCCATCCCTCTGAACCCATTGCCTCTCAACCCATCAACCACTTCCTCACCTGGTCATGAATCATCATTTCTCTACTCCATCGTTCCTGTTTTAAAGCTCAAGTGTATCAGAGCTAAGTGTCAGTGTACTGAAAAAACAACAGCTACATGCAAGCTATATATTCTGTTCTGGAAATCAGGGAAGAAGATGTTTGTCAGATAAGAGTCTGATAGTACAAACTTGAGTGACGTACAGAGAACATAAATCCCAAAAAGCATATATGAGTTTGTCATACAAGCCATTCAGTGGCATGGCATAACATGTGAAATAAATTAGAACTGGTTTAAATCTACTGTTACAACCCACTACATTATCCTCTTTCCTTGATAAGCTCATATAAAATATTTTAACTACACTTAAGCATTCAATTAAAAAAAGCATGTAAAAACTGATTAAAATTTGGCACAGACATAATGATATTATACCACACATTGATCAAGATAAAAAATATAGTTCTTAATAAAGATGTTGTTTTCAAATTTAAAATGAGGGATAACTAATATTCCTAATGCAGGAACAATTTATTTGAAATCCAGATACACTGAGACAAATTCACCTTAAAACAAGTTATTTAGTCTTTCATAAATTTAGCAGATTTTATTAAATCGGATTTAAGCAAAACACCTTATAGGAGCTTGTTGTTCCTCCGAAACAGAAGCCTCCACCTCACCTTTACCATGCATGACCGTTCCCTACTTAACAGCACCAACAAGTCCCGGTATCTTTGCATGAGCAGGCTACAAATGAAAAGTGATACAATGACACAATCTGGCATAATTTTCAATTAAGTGAGCAAATGTCCTTCTTTGTCTGATCAAGCCCATATGGTGCTGATTAATCATCATGGGTTCTTACTTATCAATCATTTGCATTAAACCATGAAAAAATTTCCTTCTGCTTCATTTAGGATGTGAGAAATGTTTCAGGGACATACACAGTAATGTCTCCAACATACGCAGGCACAAAGTACTGCTTGACTGAATTATGAATGCATAAAGACCATGACTGATGAAAGCAAACCTCCATAAAGAAGGACTGGTAATTTGGCTTCACTCATCAAATACACACCAACTCCAAACTCACAAATTTGATTCTGATTGAAGTCAAAAGTCCCAGAACATTTTGTTCACACACCAAAAATTCCTGGTATTTTTTTTCTGCACTGCTGACTAGAGAGCATGGCAGTTACCCAGGATGGTAACAAGAAAGATGTTTGGAATAATTTCATATACAGAATAGTTTATCCACGCAAAGCCATTTGTTATAATGCGTACCCGAGAATGCTAAACAAGGAAGAAGCTATTTTGTATACTTATATTTAGAACTCGCATCAATCATAATTCCCTCTTGCAACCTATTAGAAGTGTTAATCAACAAAACCTCCAGACTGAAGATTAATTAATGGTATTTTCTATACATGCTATGTCACAGCTTTCTGACAGGCAATTCAATTGCAAATGTACTGTAAGAATTAATTTAGTCTTCTACTGTAAAAGGTTTAGGCATGGCCTTGTCATTTATTACAGGAAGGGGTAGATTTGATTTCCTTCTCTCTGTGTTACTAACTTCTTCAACATGCTCTAACTTCCTAGCACTACAAAAATTTAGATTTGGGAGTTTTGTCCCACAAAAAGAGCTCAAGTGTCATCTAACTATTCAACTAACATGCACAAAAATTTCTGTGCTTTTCTGCATCAACTGGTTTTATGCTTGCTGTTCGGATAGCACTTCATTCTATAAATGCATTACATTATTAAAAGCACAGTGTGTTTTCAGTAACTGTATGTAACTGTTTTCAGTAACAAATGTAACTGACGGAGTTAATTATTAAAATTAAAAATTGCCAAAAAACTCTAAACAGGATACAAATAACTATAAACAGGATAATATAGAATAAATTGTCTTGAATCATATAATCTTAAATTTTCAAAATTGAGGGAGAAGAGAAAGACATCAGTTCTGCCTAGACTGATACGGAAAAGGGATTATTTAGATTTTTTTAAAGGATCTTTCCTCCATTAGGATTTAGGAGGAATGGTCAGGAAGCAGTCTGTGCTGGTAGAACTGGTGATGAAGTCAGTGGATATAAACCACACTCACTATGACCTGAAACCTCAGTCCTTCTGACATTTAGAAGTAATGATAATTCGTACCAAATTACAACCAAGGATTACTTCCTTAATGACAGCCCTAAAGAGGACGGTATCTTGTATTCTATATGTCTTGGAGTTTGATTTATATCCCTTTCCACAGATGCATTAATATGAGGGATGATGGGATTATACTGACTAACAACATTTACTAAAACTACTTCTGTCTTAAACTGGCACACTTCACATTCAGAAATTTGGCACCACAACTCTCAATATGAATAACCAGCCAGTGATTTTTAGCTCATGCAGAAATGTTAGAGGAGCACCACGTCACTTCAGGTTACTAATCTGAACCCCAGACTACTCTTCAGTCATGTTTCTCCAATTAATTTAATTAGCTCATCTTGCTGGTCAATAGCCCTAGGAATAATTTTCCTCTGCTCGATGGAGAAAGAGATGCAGATACCCTTCCTAAAGGTGATGCAGACCAGAATTCTTGCTTGCCAATTGTGAATTTGTGTATTTTCTTTCTGGATACAAAATGTACCGAAGGATACTTGTTGAATGACTTAATTGAGTGAAACGGCAGAACTGAGCCACCTCCTTTGAGTCTCTATATGCTTACTAGGTCCATCCCTAGAACATACCTGGAGAACAAAAGTAGGTGGATAAAAAAGGCAGTTCAAAAAACTTTGTTCTTAAACTTGACATTACGCACACAAAGTTGCCATGACCACTGGCCTGACACACTTCCAAATGAAGATGATGCTCGAAATGTGGTTTCAATAAGACAAAAACCAGGCGGACAAAAAATGTTCCTCCTACTGCTCAACCATCCCATCCTATCCCATCCTGTTAGATATATGCTAATTTTGGGTTCTTTGGAGGCAAAAATAAAATTGGAATTTCAAATTACTAATCAAACTTGAACTTAAAACTTCTAATTCCTTGACCTTAAAGAATATTAGTAATTGAGACAAAGCATCCATTTAATCTAATTTTAGATGTCAAAAATTAAAGCAACCAATCTAAACAAGTCATCTACGGTTTCTTCAACAATTAATGCTAGAAAAGGGTAATTCCCCTGTCTCTGACCCCTGTCTGAAGATTAGGTGAACCATCCAAGATAATAGGTGTTTTCTTCTTTAAAAAGAAGAATGCTGGCTTAGGTAAGATAGAAAAATATTTTAATAAAAACCTATTTTTTAATGTGAATTCCACTGAAGATACAAAGCTTTTAAGGCTGGAGTTAAGCAGCATGAATCTCAAGATGAACAAAATTGTTCCAAATACAATCAAACCTTTCCCCAATTTTTTAATTTCTTCCTCATATTTCTATTGAAGGAACTGCATTGTATGTTATTACTATACATTTTGTTCACTACAGAAGTACTACCTGAATTTAGAGAGGATCAAAGCAAGCAAGCATAAGGTGTCTGATTTCTGAGGTATGGATTCTGTGGACAGTATCAGAAAGGGGAGGCATCTGAATTCCAATTACATCTCACTTTATGGTCTAGAGTGAAGCTGAACTGGAGCTCCCACTGCAGACACTTGGTTTTGTATACGAGGTCCCCCAATCCTGTATCCAAAGTGCTCTGCTACTCCTAAGAATGGAAGAGGTTGAGGATTTGACCCCAGGTTTCATCCTTTCCAGGCTCACACAAGGTTACGGGTTCCCCTGCTTCTGATATTTGTGATCACACATTCTGAACTCAAGGAAAATTTCTGATAAAATCTGTTAGGCATATTTATGGGAAAAAAATCCTATTTTGTTGAACCTGACAAAGACACTGTGAGAGGGTCTAGTTGAGAAAAATTCTGTATCTATGAAATAAGGTATTTTGGTATGAATAAAGCCCTTTGTGAGAGTCAAATACTGAAAAGCTAGGACACAATGAAATGCAGCATTTAAAGACATGAATTGAAATTACTTTAAATACATTTACAGTTCCACTGCAGTGTTCTGCTGGACTGTGGATTACTGCAACTGTCAGGTTATACCTCCACCAATCTAAAATATGACTTTAAATACCCTTGTGAACATTCCTTAAAAAGAAAATGAGGTAGATCTAGCTCAAACATAGAGGCCAGTTTCTGAGTTTCCCTAACATCCCTTCCTGTTGTATAAACATACCAAACTCCTGCAGTCCTGATCTTCTCAGACACTGAGTCTGTCTAGAAGTGTTCTGAGTGGTAAATGACGCCTTCCAGACTTATATCAGGTAGATTTCCTAATAGGGATAATTTTTTTAATATAGTTTGTAATTCTTCTTGTGTTTTATAACACTTCAAGTTAAATTTTTGGGAGTTCAGAAACTGGCAGATGTAATGAAAGACTACCAAGCCAATCCTACAGCCATTATAGTTGCTGGGAGTTTTGTCATCAAGTTAAATGAAAACAAAAGCTAATCTGTGCATCTAAAAAAGCCCTAACCCCAGAAGAGATTAGTATCAAGGATGGTAAATGTATTTGATTACTGATAATGCAAATGAATTAAACTACTTTCAAACCACAGATATCAAAATTACTGTATGAATAATAGTTTCAAATCTAGAAATTTATCATATACACAAAACCAGCAAAATAAAGGCAGGTAGGTAAGGAAAAATACTTTGAGAAAGAAAACCCAAACTTTTATGAAAAAAAATTGTTTAACTAAAAAAATCTAGTAATATTTCTGCTGTAATACCTTACTGACTTACTGATTACACTGATTCTTAGCCAACAATGAGTGTTCAACTGGTCATAAATACATGAATCTACCATCTCCTCACGGGAAGTTTGCTTTCTGTTTCAGATGCACAACTGCAAAATTATTGACATCTTAGGCCAGTAATGGAAGAGAGTTTATATGTGCATAACATTTTTCACAAATTCTTATGTTGTGGTTATCTAGTTTCAAGACTTTCTGGTTGTATTCTGGAACTCAGTGAAGGAGGGAGTGCGATGCAATTGAAGCTGCATGGAGAACTCACCTGATCCTGCCCCGAGGGCGCTCGGATTGCTCTGACATAAAACTTGTGCTGCTGAGGCGAGAGGCACTGCTGGTTCGGGAAATGGCTGACACATCACTGACATCACTATCTGATGATTTGGCAGAGACGTTATCACAACTTCTGTACTGATCTGTTTGTATGTTATACTAGAGATCAAGAAAAGAAACGGTGAGGAGTCTCATCAAAACAGAACGCATTCATTGAGACAACAAATGGCCTAAGAACAACAATTTTCTTTAACTGCCTTTAGATGTAACAAAATTGTATGAAATTCAAAGAAATGCCTACATTAAAAAACACCTTTATGTCTAGTGCAAAAATCAAATGTTATTTATGGACTAAAAAAAGGTACTTGGAATAAAATACAGCATTGGAAATTAAATAGGCTGCTGGTTCATCAGCACACTAGAACTACAATAATGAAATATTGATATGAAATATTTAGGCAGCAGACAGACATCTCAAGCACATGCATACCATCCATTTGACTACAGACTCTTTTAAAAATTTTAAAAATATTAAAAATATATGCTATGAAATATCTGCACATAAAACTGCATATGAGCCTGAATGAAATGTAATGCTACCTGAAGCTATTGGGGACTGATTTCAGTTCCTAAGTTCTATAAGAAAAGGAAAAAAAGTACATTTTCTATCCCAAAACATCTCTTTGTATAGTGATACTAGAGGACTAGTTAGGCAGAAAGCTAGCTCAGCAAATACAGTATTTGTTTCCAGGCAGATTAGCTCCCTGGTCTAGATGCATTTACATCTATCTGCACATGCATAAGAACTAGCAGAAGACCCAGCAGGGGGAATATGTGGACAGGGGTAGAAGTTACTTTGCTTTTAAAATCAACTGTGATTTGATTTTATAATCAACTGTGATTTGACACCACCTATTACGTAATGCTCTCATTGCTCATATCATCAGTCAGACAGGTACAAAAGGAACCTTCAATCCTAGCAATGTCACACTTACCTAAACCTTCACTGACACAGATATGAGGACCAAATCAGGCTCAAAAAACTAAAACTCCGTGTCATTAGAGGAAGGTACTCTTGGCTGGAAAGCAACTAAACCAGTGGCATACTTCCCGGGGTATATTATGGGAAAACTATTAACACCAAAGAGAACTAGGCAGTTTTTGACATGACACTCTAGGGAGTTCGTTTTCCAGATCTGCGCTCTGTAAAATTGCAAGTCATAAAAGTTCATTTATGAATTATACACAAATCTGTGACTGACTGTGAATATCCAAACTCCAACCAGGCACTGGGTTGCTGGCTGAGTCACTCAACAAACGCCATGACTTAATTTCAAAAACCTTGCAAACACAAGCTTGAGTTTTACAGATGAATCTATCGGGTCTCTTCTCCTAAAGCCAGGTTTATCTTCTCTTGCTCCAGTGCCTTTCAGCAACTATGCTGGTGCACACTTGGAAACCTCTTGGTAAAACATTGAAGATAAAATGAGGAAGTTAATAGGAGTAGAGAAGGGGAAGGAATAAAGACAATTCTGAGCACCAACTGTAAATACAGAAATCTGCAGGAGAAATTGAGGTTATATAAATTTACTGTCTCAGTGTGTTTTTCAGGTGTGCATTAGAACACTGCTTAGCAAAAACTCTTAGCAGTATCCTGTGAGGGCCTTGCAGTGGCTGAGTAAAAACATCTGCGGCAGAGAAAGCTCTGGTTTATTAAAGGTAACTTTAAGAAAGTGGGTAACAAAAAGGACAAAAAAGGGGTACCAAAAAGGACTCAATTACTCTGATATCCAAAAATATTTTCAACTACAGTGAGAATTTATTGGTAGGTTCTCTTTACAAGTGACTTCTTGTGGCTTTACTGACTATAAATGCCCAATGGGGTTAAGGTGAGACTATGTCGATATGTTTATTCAGATCACCTTTTGTTAATGGCTTGTAGAGTCTGTTAAACAATTGCGCTGCTTGCTGTTCTTCAGACTGCAAGATAAAATTGAAACTCCAAAATGGAAACACAAAGTATACTAGTTCTTATCAGATCTATTTCATAATACGATATCATATTTTTCTTCTAAAGTGTAAAAAAATATTCAAAGCAAGAATACAAATTTAAAAACTTTTTACTTAGGCTAAATATTCAGAGGCTAAAAAACTGAATGGTTAATTCCCTCCAGTGTGGGTTAAACTGCCCCAGTCCCAAGACAGCCTTGATGTTTTATGGAAAATTCCTTAAGAATTCATAATGAATCCTTCAAACTACTCTAAATGAGCCTGGACACATGGTGTTCTATTAAGCTAAACAGATTTGCAATCTGCACAATCATCCCATTAAATAATAAAATTTATGTTGATTTTAGTGAAATAGGGATTTCACCCATCCCATACATTTAAATTATATCTAGAATTTATTCCTTTGCAGTTGAGGTTTTAAAAAATACTTTGTTCAAAATATAACCAAGCAATCTCTCTCAAATGCATGGGGTTTCTTAAGCATGGTAACAGACTTTCTCAGAAATACCTCCATGTTTTATTTGTGTTTGCTGAAGACAATCTGACTTCACCCCTCTGCCATTATAATGTCCAATTGCTTCTCTTCCTCACCAAAATTCCATATTCTCTTTGTGCCCTCTGGTTTGAGAGTGCATACAGTGAATCTGCAATGGTAGGAGACTTAGGTGGCCCCTGAGCAACCATGACATGCTGCTGGAGCGGGCAGACTCCCCTATCAAGAGAACCACCAAGGCCAGATGCAGTGACTTCTGGAAGCTGTCCTGCTGGAAGCCTTTCTTCTAAGTATTGAGGGAGGTATAGGCTGCTGGCCTTTGCTCCAAGCCACACCTGAATCTGGCTGTTTTGCACTCAACTTATGATTCCACAGGTGGACTGCGTATGTCATGAAGAAGACCCCCTGTTTCACTCGTAGCGAATTTGCTCCACCTTTCATGGGGTATCTACACGGGCTGGGGAAGATGGGGAGGAGGGGGAGAGAGAGAGAAAGCACCAAGCATGGTTGTGGAGCTTACTGGTTAGAACACTGGGAGAGAAGCTAGAAGTCCCAGTTTGGGTATCAGTGGCTGTTTAGAGATTCAGCCTCATCAACTGACTGTTCAGTATTGATATGAAACCATTTATTGGTGCAGGGGCCTTCAGTCCAGGTATCACCCCTGTAAGGGGGGGGGCTATATAGATTTCCTCACTCTGTTTTGTTCCCTGTAGTCCAGCAGTCCGAAAAATCGAATTGTTTTGTACATACTAGACTGGCTTAAAGGACAGTTTTTCATATGTTGGTAAACAGAGAATTTTACAGTGAGATGGGACATAAAGAAAAAACTGAATGCATGTCTTCTACTTGCCTTGCATTGCAATCACATAGCTAGTGCAGAAAACATGGAGCATCCCTTCCTAAATGAGATTTTCATGGCACAGCTGAGCTTTCCCTACCCCTTTATACTGTATGCCAGGGCTGTGATTCCCAAGAAACTGAAAACCTTTCCCTTCACAGAAATAGAGACTAGCACAAAAAGCAGTGATGGTGAAAATTAATGCTGAGTGCTACATAGTTTACATTTTACTGCTACTACTTCTGGATTTAGCTTTTCTTTCCTGTACCTGCTGCTTCTAATTAATTCACTGACCTCTACAGGAGGCATAAAAGTTTTCCTACCAATTTCCTACCTGCCTCTGATACAATCTGATAGTCAGTCATCGCAGTTAACAGATGAACAAAATGAAAGCAATTTTGAAGTTAACTTTTCTTCCCTTCAAGCATAGAGAGAAGTAAGTAGCACTCTTCCGCAAAGCAGTGCTTATTAAAATGAGAATATTTTACTGTTGCAATACACCTGAACGTATCACTCAGAAGTAAAATAACACGGGCTAAAATCCTCTTACATGGTATCTGCAATGAAGTACCGCCTGCAGGTTTCCAACTGGGCTCAAAAATAATATGATAGAGTTTTAGTGTAAAGCAGAAAACTGCTGCTCTTTATAACTGAACATGTATTTGCCATAAATTTCCCTGACATGTTATATTTAAATATTATATCATTTTGAAGCTTCAAAATGAAGTATATTTTCAGTGCAATCACTTATCTTTCAACTCTATCTTAAAGGTTATGTAACATTTCTATTCCAAGGTGCACTGTTTATCACATTAGGAGAGTTGCTGAAGTTTGCAGCAACTTCAATAGCAATTACTAAAGAGCAGATCTGTTTTTTTAAACATTAATAGCAGCTAGTTTCAAATGCCAAAAATATCTGCACTGTCCTTGCCTGCATTCCAAAAACAGAAGTCTACAAACAGCTGGAATGCACTTCTTCCATTCACTTTACCACCTGTGGAACTGTTACTTCTTGCACATCAGCAAAAGGAGAAAAAAGGGGTATGATGAACTGCAGATATGTTAACATCAGTGGGAAGAACATAGACATAAACCAAGAGTGTACTTCACAAATAATTTTACAGCTCCTTAATGACTAACAATGATAGCAATTTTACTGATTATAAGGCACATCTTAAAAGTCATTTAACAGCCCATTATAATTGGATTATCTTCCATATTAAGAAGTATTTATATTTGTAGATTTAACTCCCAAACCCATGAAGAATACAAGAGTTCAGAGCTTTGAAAATTGAATGAGTGCGCTGTCCTTTGACTAGAAAAACAGCCCCAGGTGATTAACCTCAACAAACATATACCTCATTATGTGCTTAAAATGAGGAAATTAAATGAGAAAGTAAAATGGGCATTAAAATGAGGAAAGAGTAATCCAGACCACATGCATATAATCATCCAGGGACTTATGAAAGTCTTGAGATTGCAGCTATCTTTTGAGGCACCATACTCTAACAAGGAAATTTGTCAGAAAACACTGAATCCTGCATGAAGCACCTTGAGTTTTATGGTTGCTCACACAGGGTTCCTCTGAATGCTGCCAGCGTTCACAGCCCAGCAGCTGGCACCTTGGGGTGCTCAGGACTCATCACTGACTCCCACCAGCTTCTGTCTTAGGAGCAGCTCACACCATGGTCAAGAGCCCACTAAGCACCAGTGATTCTAAATAACTCTTCCTATAATTGTATCCAGCTACTATGAACACCGTTCAGCTTCCGAGCAGGGAACAGTAAAAATGAGCAAGTCAAACCAGGAGGAAACTGCAGTGAAGCCCACAGGTCAAAGGAATGGAACTCGCCACATTTTGTGAAATCCAACCAGTAGTGGAGCGACTGCCATCTTAATATGACATATAGTAAAGAATTTTTTCTTCAAGGTTGGTGAAGGGGACCAAAAGAAGATTCTCACCACATCTATGTCCAAAAGCATTTTCTATACACAGCCCTAAATGCCTTGCCCAGCATGACATAAGCCTTAACATAATCAGCCTCCTATCAGCCCAAGTATCCTACCCAGCCCCTCCCTTAGACATTAACTGTTAACACATAAGAGTTAAGATAGCAACTATTGAGTTAAATCCACAATGCCACTGAACAAATGCCATGATTACACTTTTATGCTAAATGCTTTTCAATCATACACAGTCTTAAGTCAGTAGTGCATCTAAATATAGAGCAATGTCCTTTTAAAGTACATACTACAGTGCTCTAATCAGTTACTCTCTTGAATAAACAGGCCTTCCAAAAAAATGGAAAGCCAGAGCAGCTGCAGCATGGTGTTTGTGTTCTGTGTGTGGCATCTGGAATAAAAAAAACTTAATGCATTTTAAATTAAAAGGCTAATTAAGTTATACTGTAATTTATCTCTGTGCAAATCCAGAATTATGCCACCCGTATTTTGATTCTCTCAAGCACTGAAACAGTGAAAATATATGCACACTAGCCACTACAGCCCTACCAATATATAAGAAAGAAGGCAGATATATTTAAAGTTCTTCTTTAAATCCTTTTGACAAATCCTCAGAGGTCTGGCAGTTTTTTACATTTATTTTTTTGTTTAGCTTATTAGAAATTAATTGTCTCACATAAATCATGGAGCCTTTCCACTGCAATGGAAGGAAATGAGGATGTGAGCTCTGTGAAAGTCTCAAAACAACTAGAGTGAAACAGCCATGAAGATATATACAAATGTTTCAGGGCAGACAGTTGCCTATTCAAAACCCATTAATGTATGTTCAAACCAGAAACCTGCATTTGGAAAACTACTGCTTGCTTACTGAAACTAGAAAATTGAGAAACTGAGTGGGAAAACCTACAAAATATATATATCCCAGAAATGGACTGGAAATTGCAAAGGACAGATTACAACATCTCTTAAAAAAAGGCTTGCTTCAATATAAGAGAAAACTTATTTAACTTTCAGGAATTAATTTGTATAGGCAGAATTAACCATTACAAATATGATCCAGTCTCATACGGAAGGAAAATTTTTGAATGGTTTAGAGAATTTTGTATGTAATAAAGTAAGTATATGTACAAATGCTAAAATATTGGAAGAATCAAATCCATGTGAATTGATTGCTCTGAAATGCAGAACGGACTATTTTCTCAATGTGCAGCACAGTATGATTTCTCTAACAAATACATTAATTTTTTGAAGCAATGGGCAAACACTGCTATTTGGGAAAGAAAGAAGCATTTTGGTCAAAGAGGGACAAACTCTAGTTGCAACTGCTAGTTCTTTAATAGTCAGTTAATATTTATTTTTCACTATTCCAGAGTGTCTATTATACCACTTAGCATTTTTTATTTTTTTATTTAAAGTAACTCTTGTTTCTGCAGCCTTCGAAGACTTTTCTCAGATTTTGGCAGCAGAAATTGGGTACGGTCTTTGGTTCTTAGAAATCTCAGTCATCAGCTTTACCACACCAGCTGGTATGACTTAGAACATTTTCATTAGAGCTGTCCAAATCTTCATCTGTCTTGGTTATTTTCTTGACTCTCACCATTTTCTCAGAGTAGAGAAAGACAGTAGCATAAGGTTTGCTTTGGTAACATTTTAAAAGTGATGACTGTCACCACAGGGAAATGAAGCAAACAGCCACATCACTGAATATCATAGAGTGTTAGAATGGGCTAATATAATTTCTTTTCAGCACTTAAAAATTAATTCTAGGTTGGACCATCTTACCTAGGACTCCAACATTATCAAGTAGAAAATACATGAGAAGTTAAAGATTTAAAGTCCAGGGCAATTCTACTTACCACCGTTTTAGCATGGAAAAAAGTACATGCCTGTCAGAACACAAGGTACTCCAAAAATATTACTCTTATAACAACTGACAGAGAATTTGCTTCTTCAAAATTTTCCTCATACTTTTAGAAAAAAAATTCTGAATAAAATAATTTCAGTGTTCTTTTCATTTAGTACTCATCATGCTTTCAACTTTGATTTAATTTCCACACGTATTTAAAACCAAAAGAAGATCCTAGAAATCTCAAGGTTCTAAGGATAAGAGAAATTTGTAACATTGCAGGTTGATGTTTTCTAACTACTATTCCCCCTTACATTGGATCAATACTGATCAAATAAGAAAAACATATTGGAGAGCAAAAATGATCCTTATGATAAATATTAGAGAGTTAGAATTAAAAAATACGTTTCAGAATGATAAATACACAAATTTCAATCAATCTGTAAGCACATATAATCTAAATCAGAAAACTGGCCTTTGACTTGGAACAAAGTTCTCTGGTCATCCTGGCAGAAGTCCTCAGATTGCACATTACCTCTCTGCCCTGAAAACTTTATCAACCCTATTTTGACTATTTTTTATAACGTGTTAAGTGGTTGGGCAGTACCACAGAGACACACTGCA
This sequence comes from Ifrita kowaldi, assembly GCA_013398055.1. Classification (NCBI taxonomy): domain Eukaryota; kingdom Metazoa; phylum Chordata; class Aves; order Passeriformes; family Cinclosomatidae; genus Ifrita; species Ifrita kowaldi. Next base: position 189,910 of record VZRS01005793.1, read on the forward strand.
TCTCACTGTCTTGCCCTGAGTGGACCTCTCTTGAAGGTAACAGCAAACCCAGCAGCAAATGAGCTGTTCCAGTTAAACAATTTCTCGCTTCTGATAGAGGATCTAATTTGAAATTTCCATCCCAGCTGTTGAGTTTTTTTAATAGCACTGATATCCCACAATTTGGCCATTGAGGACCTAAAGCCTTGTTTGTCTTGTTTCTCTTCCTTTTGAGAACTGTTCATTTAAGTTCTTATTAAAGTTGTCTGCATATCTAACTGCAACAAAGATCTTGGACCAATCTTTCAAGTCTGTTAGATATTAAAAGTTAGCTGCCAAATTTCCTATTCAGCCATTCCTAAGTAAATTTCTGGTTTTGTTTTAGATGAGTACCTCACTTATACATTATTTTAAACTGTATCTCCAGGAGCATCCAGCTCATCAGAGCTTGAACTGTAAGCAGCAGTGCAGATGTGCAAGACATTTTCAGCAGTTTGCTTAGAAGCCTATGCAGTTCAAATTATAAAGTTATGGGCTATCATTTTAGCCTTATCACGAAAACAAAATCCCTCTATATAACTTAGTTAACGTAATTTCAATATATTCCATTATCACAGAAACTCTTTACGTTTTTATTAGAAAAGGAAATCACAGTCATCAGCAGGTACCTCAAGAAAGGAAATACTTTATCTTGGACATTATTAGGATGCAAAAAATTTATAAAAATATGAGAACATCTGCATGGGATTGGGCCTAGTTCTGTCTAGCTCTCTACACATCAGACAGCAACAAGGGCCAACCTACACTTTCACAGCCTACTTTTCCAAACTCCAGGGATTTGAAGTCTGAGGACTTCCTAAGCTAGAGGTGACAAGTTTTTGTTTAACAGCTGTTGAAGGATCTTTCTTTCCTGAACTCGTTTTTAAGTATTTTGGTTTTTATAGATTCATTTTAGGTGATGTCAAAGACTAACGCTAATGCACATCACATGGGGGCAAAAATGATGCCAAAAAGCTACTACTTGAAGACATTTCTGTCAGGCTTAAAAATACAGTGTTCTTGAAGGTTATATAATATTTTAAATAAACAAGTTTATGCCTTCAATTTTCAAGCCAAACTATCAATCCAATACTACTGACTTTACCTTGGTATATTGCTCACGCTCATGTTCTTGGCTAGAACCAGACCCTGATGTCTGATTATAACGGTGCACTTTCATTTTCATCTGTCTTGTTCGCTCCTCCACTACTAAGCTTGCTGCAAAAACACACAATGAAAATCAATTAAAAATAGAGAAAAATTTTTGGAAAAAAACAAATGGTTTAGCAACAATTTTAGCTTATTTCCATTTCAACAAAACAAAGAAAGGTACAAACATGTAGAACAAGCAGGGTGTAAACACAGAACAAAGGAACACTAATGTTAAGAAATCAACCACTTTCATTGCAAGAATCTTTACCTGAAAATGGGCAGACATCCCAATTTCTACACATAATCAAGCTGGTGCAACAGATATGAAAAGAGTGAAAAAATCTAGGTGGCAGGCTGAATTATAAACCTGTTAAATATTCTGGATGCAGGGGACATAAATCCATTATCATCTAAGCATGTGTTTGTTTAAATGTAGAAAATATTACAGTAGCATTCTAAGAACTAATGCATTAAACAGGTATTAAAATTTATTTTTAAAGTAATTAACTCCTCCTACTATCTTGAAATATAGCAGTTTAACAGAGCTAAGACTATTTAAGAGAAATAATTCTCCATTCAACCAGTCCTATCAAAATACAGTAATCTTCTAGTAGGTTTTTTTTTTTTAACAAGAAGTCCTTTAAAATCACTACTTTGCTCTGTGATGTTCACTTTTATTTCAAATATTTTTTTGTGTTTTCAACTTCCATATGGCAGTGTTTCTTTAAAACCAGAAATCTTACACCTTCAAGAAGTTGTGCTATAAAGAGCATCTTCTTCAATTTGAACAAGTTATGGCAACTAATATCGGCTGTGCCTGCCACAGGCAGATGACCTTGCACTAACAGAAAGAGTGGTGTAAAAGCCCCTGGGCCAAAGCTTCCTCAAAGCCAGTTAACCTTTATGGTGGTGAATAAATTTCAGAGGGAACTATATATTCTGCTGTTCTTAAACTTGGTAACATTTTAAATTCAAAACAATACAGGTAAGATCAATACCATGAAAACTGGCACTTTGTAACAGTTCTAGAACTAGACCCAAATATTTATCAGTAACTATTCTAAATCACAGGAGTATTCACTATGTTCATGGTGGTTTAATAGGTTATAACATCCCAGAACAACTTCTTTTAGGTTGGGATTTTTTATGTGTCACAAATCTAATTTTATTTGAGGCAACCTTCACAAAATCTTCTGCTTTTGTGTCAACCATGGATTTATATTACCCTCTCAAAAACAACTAATTTTATAAGAGCCCCTCCCCAGATCAGTGATGGGAGAGAGACACCTATATTAAAGCTGCACGTAATCGACTTGCAATCACAAAACACAGAGAATTTTAAATTACTGGAAAAGAAGTATGCTATGTATTTTCAATTAAGAAGTACTAAAGCTCTCGTGTGGCTTTAATGCTGTTGGTTCACTGTGGCATTCTTTACACGTTTATTTCTTTTGTCTGTGCTTTGACAGCACAAAGATACAAAGCCAAAAAAAAAAAAAAGGCAGTACACTCAGGATTGGATTTTTAAACTATAAGCTACTGCACAAATCACAATTGTGCCTGCACGTACCATTTGTAACATGCTTGTGGAAATGATAGAATGTCTGTGTGCTGGTTGGGTGTGAAAAAATATACAAAGGCATCACTGTGAATTCCTTCCACATTTCTTATTTTAAAATAAGAAAATTAAGTACAACAAACTACATTAAAATTCTGCTACAACTACAGATTTAAGGCGCGAAATAAAGTTATTGTAATCTTCAATCTCCCATATTCAGTGTCCAATCTAGCAAATTCTGCACATGCAGAATGTCACACTGGGCCCAGCAATTATTCCAGATGACTAATTATGTCAGTAAATGTGTACCTTAATTGCAATGAGTCCAGTTCCACCATCAGATATGCAGGCACAGCTCCAATTACTTCAATGGAAGTTGCATGGAGGTATCTGAAGGCAAAATTGAGCACTTTAGGTGAAATTTTTAAAGATGGCCTCTTATTTTAAGGACAGATATGAAAGGATTAAGATATATCAATTCGGAACTGAAGTAAAAAAATGGATATCTTAATCCTATCATACATGCATGAAACAGACTGACAATATGAAATCAGAGGGAAAAATGAGACCCCTTTAAAAATTTAGCCCTATACGTGTATGGTGCACAGATTAGAGTTACTCTAAAATATAACCCTTTCATTGTGTGAATTGTAGGTCCTTTACCCTGTCAACTGCATGTTATACTAAATAATACATATGATATGTTACCCTGTATTACCTGTGATACCTGAGAAAGAATATTCTGTTATGTAATGAAATGCTATTTCAGAGGTTATTACTTCAGTCAAGATTGAGTAAATAGTCAACTTTAATTCCGTAATTCTTGATTTTTATTGTGTTTAAATCCTTAAGCTTAACATGTTTATGTTCTGGTTTTATTTTATAAATATGATTATATCAAAGAACATTAGAACAATTAATGAGGACTGTGAAGTAAATCTAAATTCTCTAATGGACAAATTTAATTCTGTGCATGAAATAAAATGTATTTTAGCACCAATTAGCTGTGAATTTACTTCTAGGCATGCACTTGCACGAAACTACTCTAGAAAATCCAACTGTATTCTTTCCAGCTTTGTTTACCATGCACATCTGAGCATCTGTTGAACATAGCTCAGTACTGTGATGGAAAATTTTATCTGCCTGACTAGTGGCCTGGTAAAACTTTTACATGGTAATCACGAGAAGCAGAAAAAGAGTTTAACACGGGAGCAAAAGCACATTAGCAAAACTGCAACAACCATAGGTAACAACACCATATGATCACATTGCTTTCTTGAACATGGCTGGTTACCACAGGTAACAAAAAACTGACATAAAATGTACTTCAAGAACTTAGCCTGCCTCTTAGAAAAATATGGATCTACTTTCTTTTAGTACACCAATATTTACAGAGTGATTACTGGAGGTCTTGAGAGGCAGAACTACACAGTAATTTACAGATCACAGCACTGTAATCCCAAGACCTTTAAATTCTAGAGTGGCCCTAGAATAAAAAATGAAGATTTACCATAAGTGTCTCAAAATAGTGGTACAACTACAATCAGTATCAGGTGTGTAAACGTGTTATTCTCTGGGTCAGAAGTCACACTTCAAAGAACTGTAACTCTCATCTCTTCAAGAGCTGATGATTCAGACGTGAGATTAATCAGTGTAAAAGTAATTGAGAGAAGAGAACTCATTGATCAGACTGCTTAGATAAAGGGTGCAGCTTTATAGCCAAAGATTTTACTACCAGTAAACCACGGGAAGGTTAACAACAATGATGTACATAAACAAACAAGCCATGCAGGAGAAAAAAGACAGACATATGAATGGAATCAAAATGTTATATTTCAATTCCATTAATCTATTTATAAACCAGTCTGACTCCTGTAATCCCAGGTGTACTGGGTCTGGCTGGGATGGAGGCAGTTTTCTTCACAGCTGCCTGTTCTTCCAGTTGTGACTAAGTGTTGATACCACACCAGTGTTTTAGCAATTGCTGAGTGGTGCTTGCATAGCACCAAGGCCTTCTCTCTTCCTCATGCTGCAGCCCCTTGCCCTGTCCTGGCTCCCCCGTGCCCCAAAGCAGGCTGTGAGAGGAAAAAGGTGGGACAGGTGACCCCAACTGACCAAAGGGACCATTCCATATTGTACAGCATCATACTCAGAAATAAAGCTGGAGGCAGTCTAAAATATGCAATTCCGTAAGACACTACTTGAAAGAGGCATGGAATAAACTAAAGAAAATAGCTACAGATGTCATTTGCAGCCTGCAATCTACCCTCAAAGAAAATTAGGAACCCTCAAAGAAAATTAGGACTGACTAACAGCTGTTTTTTCTTAAAGGAGATAGCCACTTAATTTTTCTAAGACTTTACCTGTTTACTAAAATTTTATTGCTAGTCATATTCCCTTAATATATGAGCATTATGGTAGGATTTATAGAGTTATATTTGGTGCCACTAAGGAGCTGACAGCCCTCATCTTTATTACTATCCTCAGAAAACTACTATGGGCATGTTTCAACCCCTAAGTGCTGTTTAACTGAGGCAGAAGCTAGCACTGGCTAGAATCCTAAATGTTCAGAATATATGCTACCTTTTCAATTATGTACAAAATGACACAACAATAATCAATACACTATACTAATATATGAGATGTAGTAGGGCAGATAACGTTTTCCTTTTTTTAATCAAACTTTTCTAGACAGAATGTGTCATATGGCATATTTCTGTTATACACAGAATATGAATCTAACAATTCAAGAAATACGACTTTAAAAGAAATAAAACTTGCATCAGCATCAACAACAGACCAACCCTATGAAAATCAGTGAGAGCTGCAAAAGCAGCACTAATAGTAGTGGCCAGTGCAAAAGAAACAGAAGTAATTTTAAGGTCTAAAATTCTCTAAGGTTTGAAAGGGTGTCTAAACTTTACACGATATGCAAAATTTCTCAAATGACATGATGCCTTAAACACCCTTCTCTTAGGCTGACAGCATGATGTACGAAACTTATGTGGGATCATTTAGATAAAGATTGTACCACAGGCAGCAATAAAGAACTAGCAAGGAACAGCAAAAATGCTGTAGTTGCCTTTCTAGCTCTGGTTTTTTATTCCTGAGCTTTAACTCTTTAGATATCCACCTCTTTCATGTTGCAACATTCATCAAAGAGACTCTATAGTCTGAAAACTTTGGAAAACAGTGCATCTTGTCAATAAATAACATCTAATAGGAACCCCCCACACATTTCAAAAAGGGGTAGGTAAGTCAGATAAGTAATAAGATATATGTTTAAAAAGTCAGGTGCTTAAGCACAGGAGCAAATTTTCATCACTTGCAGTCATTAAGTGAAAATACCTTTCTAAAGGACATTCTTGCTCAAAGCCAAGTATGGTCTTAATGCCAGAATGGCTGGTTACAGTATCTGTGATTCAAACTGATAACCACACTGTGCTTTTCTAGATGGTAGAAAACCTATGGATGTTTTAGCACTGGCTGTACCATTTTCTGTAATGGTGAAGTCTGCAACAAACACAGATTTTTTTTCTTGAGGCACTTCATATTTCTGTTCAAGACAGTCAAGACAGAAAGAGGAGGTGCAGGAAAACAGTATGACTCGAGAAACCTCCAAGTCTTACCTGCACTATTAAAGTCAGAGTAAGCTACAAGAGGAAATTGGCATCAAGATTTCAGATAGCTGTAACTCTTTCCAGAATATATCACACATCCATCCTTTATAATGCAAACTTGAAGAGGAAAAGTCTAGCAGTCTAAAATGGCACAAAGATTTCTTACATAATGAAGTACTGAAAAGTAAGTTGAAGTGAAAATTTATCTCATAAACAAATCTCATAATAACAGTGTTTCTGGGGCAAACCCAACAGGTTCAGGCAGGGGAGCAGAGAACTGCACTTATTCCCGAAGACAAGAGAGGTCTGACCTATTCTTCAATTTCAGTCTTCACATTAAGAAGAAAAGTCAAACAGTGAAAAACAGCTACAGCTATAGTGCAGTCTAGAAGTAGGTGCACAGCCTTTCTATATTGCAAAAGCCAGGAGACTCATCTGTCCGTGCAACTTAGATGCTCTGTGGATGGGAATCAGGGGGAAAAAAAAACTATCTAGTTTGAGGAATTATATATGAAATAATAAAAAAAACCTGGTTTGAGAAGTGGCAGCTGAAGAAGAAACTTGGCGGAACTTATGTCCATAACAAAGACAGGGAAATAAAGCAGCAACAAGATTTGGATGGGAGAATCCTCTAGTGCAGAGAAGATTCTGTGTGGCACAGAAAAGAGAAGTCACACTGGTACTGGACCAGGATGATCCATTTGAGAAATAATACAGATTCTCTAGTTCATTTCTGTTGATCCTTCAGGATGAGTTTAGCAGTATGCACACACAAAATATCCTTGCAATAGGTTTCCTGCCTTTAAAAATTCACAGCAAACTCTACCATGAAATTTAAAAAGCACAGAAAATCATGAGCAGATAAATGTTTTGAAAGATAAAGTAAGTAACACTGAAAAAATCAATTTGTTGCCAATATGAAGAACTTGCTACGACTTCTTTGAATAAACAACTTCAAAAAGTAATGGCAACGTGCAGATCATGAGGGAGATGGCTCTGAACCCTGCTCTGCCTGACCAGAACCTGCTGTAGCTATTTCAAGTTTGTGTGCATGGATTTCCTTTCCATGGGAGCTGATACTGCTCTGGACTTCCTCCCAGTCATAAGTAAGGCATGACCAAGGCACATATGCAGATTTCCAAGCTGGGAGATGAGCTTGGATCTCTCAGGCATGGTGGCCATCTTGAGCTTAAGAACTCGCTCCAGAAGGAAGATAAGCCAATAAAGATACCTGAACCGGCTGATGCAACATTCAGTTCTTTCTCAAAGAGTTTCAGGGGTGATCCACAGAGAAGCTTCTACGTAAAAGGAAGCAACAAGAAAAGAAACACAGACCTCTTAAAATTTGGAAAAAAACCCAAAACAAACCACTGATTTTGGCAGCAAAAAAAGCCAGCGTTTTCAAAATCTGCTGAAGTCTTTATAGCAACCTTTTCCATGGATTACATGGAACAGATGGTTGCTTTGTTGCAGACTTATTTGGTCAGTGTTGTTCACTTCTGTAGTATATGCTTTCCCTCATATTTATGTCTCCTTCCACATGTCCTGTAACTCCCCCATCCTCATCTCTAATTCACATACTGTCTATTTCTATTCCTTTTACCTCTCGTCAGAAGTGACAGTGGGCTACTACTGTAAATCAGCTCAAATTAAGATATTTATGGTCGCCCAGATCTGCCAGCACTTCACTCTTCCTGCTGCTCTTCTTTTGCCCGGTTCTCTTTAGCCTCTGGGTTTAACCCGCAATCAGCTCCCTCGAGCCAGAGGAATCTGTGCACGTAAACATCCCACCACCTTCTACACACACCCAAATCTTGGGCCAGATCCATCCAAATCTTGTGGAAACAAGCTCTTTTACAAACCTGTTACAGACAGTCTAGTTTGTCTGCAAAGTCCATTGTTTTAAACAAAAAAACATCCACTGCAGCCCAAATCTTGACAGAGGCATAACCAACAAACAGGTAAGATTGATTTCTACTGTCCTGTTTGAGAGAAATATAAATACTGAGACAGAAATAATTTGTAAAATCAACCACTCTTAGCATTTTCTTAAGACATTCCATAGTATATTCTAAACACAGCAAAAAAACCATGTAATTGCTAACACCTAAGTTACATATTTCTTTTTCATCTCTTTTTAACATTATAATGAAAACATACTTGTGTATGTTTGACATGGGTGTTGGAGTTCATAGCTAGTGGAGCAGCTGCTTTATTTTTACCTAATCATTCATCCCTTCAGAAAGCAAAGTAGTGGCAGGAAATACTTTGATTCAAGTTCAACTCACACTTTGGCTGTGATCCACCCAAGCCTGTATTCAGAATTTCCCAAGATGAGCAGGACTCAGGCATAAAGGTCAGAAAAAGTTAATCAGTACTAGTGATGTTTATGCAGCATAGTATTTTGATTGTAACATTAAAAGGGTGGGGTGCCTTTTTTTAGTTTTTTTCTCTACAAGCTTCATTTGCATTTTGACATAATTTCTGCTTTCAGCTAAAAGGAAAAAAAAAAATTAGACTTTTCTTCAATGTGGCCTTGACAGAGACAAAACAGACTACAGTTTTCACTTTGTGGGACAGCCTTAGATACCTGTTGTTTGACCTCACCGATTCTCTGGTATCAGCACAGGCATAGAGAATTCATAGGAGGTCAAATTCATGGGAGGTGAGCATTGTATGTCTGCCCCTAAAAACCTGCTCTACAACAGGAGTAACTTTCTGACATGGGACTGATGGGAAATAGAACACAGCTCATTCTTCAGAATCTCTCTGCATACAAAAAACAGTTTCTGACTATCATCACCTTCAACGATTCCTAAGCCCACCCCTAGGAAACATCATTTCACAGCTGCCAAGGACCGTGGCTGCATCACTAGAAGCATGTGCTGTGCAGAACTCAAGAACAGTTCAGCAAAAATCTTAAGTCTTTATGCAAACTTTAACTCAATCAAGCACCTTCTGAGCCATGTAAAATATCACGATTAGCCCTGTTAAATCCAGTATATTGCATTTCAATAGGAGTATGAAAAATCATGAGAGAAATCATTTTCAGATTCTAAAGAGGGGCATCAGATAGCATGGAGATATTTGACAAACAACCTTTTTGCACTGTTTATTTAACACTGTTAAATAAAACCTATATACTGATATGGAGTATATTGAGGGAAAAGGCAGTATCAACAGTTGCCAAACATTTGTAAAAAATTACATAAATATTTACCTTTTGTGGGAGAGTTAAAATTCTCTTGCTCTTCAATGAATTAAATGCACGGAATGATGGAAACAGAAAAAGAAATCAGCAAATTTAAAGTTAGATAAAGAAATGTGTTACACGTGACAATGGCATGTACAGTAGGCAGTACTCCGGCATATGTAAAAGTAATGTAGAAAATTAAAGTGATAAACCATGACAAATAATAAAGCCTATAACTTTTTCTTTAAAATTAACAAGAACAATGATGTTACAGAGAACCAGATTGTGGAGTCTTTAAGTATTCTGCTAGAGAAGTATCATGATATTCAAATTTATGAATGACATAAAAATCTTAAAATTGTTTTAAATATCACTCTTACTTCTGAACCACACGGCACTAATTTAGATTCTGAAGCCTCTTCTGCAGTAATGAGTGTTACAAATTTCTTTTCTATTTACTGAAATCTATAATACTCAATAACCACTGGACTATTAAAAATCCATTTTTAAGGAATACATAAAGATTATGAGGTTTGAACTCATTTGCGAAAGTTAGCAGTGCTAAGAAAAACACTCTCCAGCATGAGTAAAGATTCCACAAGCTGTCTCAAAATATGCAGTGCCACCTAATAATTTAAAAATAAAACCAGAAATATGGAGACAAAACAAACAACACTGATAGACTGAAATCTAAAACTGAAATGACTTATTCTTTTTCTTCTGCCACTCAATTTTTATACTGATAGATTTGAAAAAAAATATTTGACTGAAAGGTTTTGATCTTTTACCATTACCACAGCCATACTCTCACTGCAATGACATTTCAATGATCAAGTACACATACACAGAACTGTTTTCACTAGCACTTCTTTTTTTTTAGGATCTTAAGTCAGTTAAGTATTAAAAGATACTTGCAACTCAATGTATTATTTGACAACATACTGATTTTCTGTACAGAATTCCGATTCTTATTTGTTAAGAAAAAAATACTGGACACCAAAACACGTTGTTCCTCTGTGACGTGACTACCATTGCACAAATACCACGCACATGAACTTTATACATGTAATCCCCATTCAGTCCCAGCAGAGTCTTTATGTAGTTTTCCTTCATGTAACAGCAGCACACACACACACAGACGTGCACTTCACCTTCCATACAAGCTCTGTACAAAACTCGTGCAGCTTTTTCCAACATGAGCTACGATACAGCGCTACCTAATGCTGGACGCACGTTTGCTTGGCTCAGTGTCACCTCATGAGCCCTGCTGCTGTAAGCAGATGCCACTGGAGACATACACAATCACACTGCTTCAGTCAGGTTCACAGATGCTCTTTACATGGAAACAGACTGCTGTTATCACAAACCTTACTCTCGTTATACAACTTCTGAAACAGGAAACTACATTGTCAAAGCTATGAAAAGGAAACTGTGCTGTAAAGACCCAAAAAGAGGGAGATAGAGCGAGTAAGACCTGTTTTCCACAAATTAGGCCTGAAAGATTGTTTCTATACTACAACCATTGCACATTTATATTGCTGGTTCATAAACTTCAATAGTACTTTTTTGTTGTTGTTGTTATTTACTTGCTAGATTACCTAATATAATCCCTACTAACATCTGCTGGTGTATTCACTTCCTTGATCAATAAACCGATCAACCATTATGCAAAAGTGTAGAAACCCACCCTCAAATCATATCCAAGCAAGAATTCCTGTGATGTTTTATAGCTGCAATGACAAAGGACAGACTGAGTAAAGATCACAGGGGTATCCTTTTAATTATACAAAAGTATAATTTAAAAACCATGCAACTACATCACAAAGTTCTTATAGAAACAGCTGAAAAGCAAAGTCAATGCAGAATCCCCACCCCTCTTAATGATTTGCACAGTTCCACTCAAACATGATGAAAATAAAAAACCAGTGATGCAAATCTCTTACAGCCCAGCACAGAATGACATACTGAGAATACACCATTGTCCTTACCATGGCTTAGAATTTCACTGCTTTAGTCACTGAGCCAAAACATCTTCATAGCATTAGGTCCTTTTATAAAATCATCCATTAATAAAAAAAAAAAAATCAAAACCACTTCTTTAGTAGCATAAGTTAGGGAAATGACTATTAAATTGAGATGTCTTGAAAACACACACAGACACACCTACACAGGACTAACTTTCAGTATTGAAGTATCTCAAGACCTTTCAATACAACAGCATCTCAATGTGTCTTGCACTCTAAGAAATACTGCTGATAGGGCTGAAAAGGAAATAAATACAACTATGTCTTCCTTGAATATGACTGTAATAAAAATAAAAATCACATTGCCTAAAAATTACGGAGGCCTACAGTCTTAACTGCAACCACTTTTTAAAGCCTGCATGCTCCCGAATTGCTATTATTTAGTTAAAATTGTCTCAAGTGAAAATAACTGTGCCTCTCCTCCACTCTAAAGGTACACAAAGTTGCTCTCCTCAGAACATAATCACCAAGAAGCCTGTTCTTTTTTAGCTTTTTTTTTTTTTTGCCAGTGTGAATTATAATGTTGTTTTAAGGTTTCAGTCCTTAAACTTGACCTTTTCCTCTACATTTAAGGTTGTTTCTCCATTCCTGATCTGTAGTACCAACTCTATTTCTGCAATGGAATAAGGATCACTACTTTGGTCTTCTCTGTAACAATTACCTCTGTGAGAATTTTTTTTAAAGAAAGTACGTCTATTATTCAGGACCTTGTAAAACTACCTTATTTTCTCATAAGCTGAATTTTTATAATTTTTAGACTGCCAACCAGAGTAGTAAGACAACATCATTTGTTAGAGACAAGGAAGCAACCTTTTTTCATTCTAAACTTGACAACAAAATGGAATGTCTGAAATATAACCTCAGTCAACTCAACCAAGCCAAGCATCTTATTAGCATGGATATGATCACTTACAATTGATAGCTAAAGATTAAAGATTAGTAGTCAAAATATCACTCTGTTTTTCCACATGAAAAGTGCTACTGGTCTCTTGCTCCTTCATTAACTCTCATTTGTTCCATAATGAGAATTTTAAAGAGTAATAAACTTGCTTCACTAGATTCTGCTATGTCTCCTGGATGTGTAAAAGAGCAAATAAGAAGCCCATTCTTGATATAAAAATATGCAATCTTTTTGCAGCAATCACTGTGCCTTGTATAACAGACTTAAATGCATATATGTGTACATTCAGATTCATAGATGTATATATTTCAATGAGTATTTGACCCTCATGAAACAACAGGATTTTTATGGAACGTAAAGAAGTACTTTACTATAAAAACGTTACTTCATGGCATATCATACAGGTTTTCCTTGAAACACAAGATGTCAAGATGACCATCAAAATATAGGAGGAAAGTGCATTTTGAAATATTTCCAATGACTTCTGGATACTGCACTAGATTTTGGCATCATCTTTATCTATGGTGACTGTGAATTTAAACCATTAAGGACACACTCCATTTCCAAGCACAGTTAATGCAAATCTTTTACAGAACTCAGTATGTTTTGGGTTCAATACTAAGGTCAGATCACTTCTGGTCACTACATTTGACCCTGGTAATCATTTGATAGGGATTATAGAGGTGAAACTAATATTAAAATTTGGTAATGTAAATCAGAGCAAGTACTGTGGTCTTATGGCCTTACTGAATTTAAGTTCTTGCAGTAGTATTAAGTCAGACATACTAACATATATATTTCAACAGATACTGAAAAAATTCTTTAAACACATATTATAAAACCTATTCAACTTAGTACTCCTCTGCAAATACATTCTGAGCCTGAACAGAGCATTAAATGTGGGTAAAATAAGAAAACCTCCCTTTCAGAAGCAAAGTCAGTCACTCGGATGAAACCAAAGTACTGTGCAGAGAAGGAAATCTCTTTAACCACTGATTCCACGTGCTGTAGTACAGCCACAGTGACACAGGCGGCACGATGTATAACAACAGAGCAAACCACGTCGCATCCTATTTGCACGTTTTATATATAAGGCGCAAGCATATTAAGCACAAGTGTAAGCAAGAGTTCACTGAAACGGCATCACTTTACAAGTGTTCACAGTATCAACAACTTTATAAACCTAGAGCAGCTTTGGCCTTCTACTCAACTTTCATTTTTTCTTTCCTCTTCTGTACACATCCCATCTCTACTCATTTTCACGGTTAGTTCTACATTCATTTCCAACACCTTCAACAAAACATAAACTAGTATTTTACTCTCACACACCAGTTACGAAGACCAGCAGAAAGATGATATATGAATGTGCAAAGGAAAGCCAAATTAAAATTAAATTAAAAGCTGATTCATCATTATATATTGTACCAAGTTCTGAAATTGAAGCAGAAATACGGAAGAAAGTTGAAATTCATTACTTATTACATTTCCCTATAAAGCCCCCAACTTGCTAATATGCAGAAATAGAAACTGTGAATGTAGTTTGCAACTAGTTTATAAATCAAACAGTAGATTCACTACAAAATGAGAGGACCTGAATAGAAAGTTTAAAGTTAATAAAAGCCACTTACATCAGTATATTAGTCATTTGAAATAAAAACATTTATACAACAAGAGTACATTTTATATGTGCTAATTGAAGGGTTTGTATGCCATCACAGCTCAAAGCTTTAACATTAATGCGAACTAATTGCAGATTAATGCAAGCCATCATACACGAAAACCTCATTGGTAATCTGTCATGATAAGGTGGTCATGGTCAGCAACTTTATCTGTTCAAGAATGTGATCTGCTAACAGCTCTGTAATGCATTACAATATTTCATCATTATAAGCATTTCTTTAACTTCCACAAAGAAAACCTTGTAGTATGTGGCAATCTCGGTTGTTGCTTGTAGTCAATGAGAAAACAGGTATTTTTAAACACAGAAGAAAACATGAATGTACAAATACTATCCGTTGTGCCACTTCATTTTACCGTAACAACTCATTCTCTGTATGCAGTATGTTGTTAGAAAAGGAAACAGTAATGTACACCCTTATTTGATGTTAGGATATAAGAAACATCTTCCATAACCATTGTCTTTTTCAGAAAAGAGCAGTACTCTTTGCCTGCTCAGTTTACTCTTAAGCAAGAAAGGGCTGACGACCTGTGCTCTCACATTTCCCATGGTAATTATTTTCATTCTTTACTCACTGAACTATGAACTCCAGAAGAAAAACAGATCTGGGACATTTGTTATTAATCTATGTTAATAATGCACAACAATAAATATAAACCACAAAATAAAAAACTAGTAAGACTGCCAAAATCTTTGACCTTGTTGTTTTTTTTTTGCCGGTAACATACTACATGTGTTGGAAACTACCATGACTCCAACAGAAATTTTAAACCTAAAAGGGTACTAGAAAATTAAGGCAATTAGACCACATGTAATAATCCACCAGCCAAAGTTCACTGGATTTCCCAAACTACAAAGATGCTTTCATTCTCTTCTATTGCTTTACTGGTAGAATTATAGCATTGGACATGTAGTTAGGCAAGAAGACTTAAAGAAAGGTAAGAAATCAAAGAGTTTGAGCTATCACAAGCTCATTATTTGATACCTTGCTCTATACTGCCACTTCTTACTGGAACTTGCGGGAGCTGTCTTCCCCTCCGACTGCTGAAGGAGGTGTCTGCAGGAGGAGACTGCGTGGGACTTCCTTGTTGATGTGTTCTGCAAATGAAATTCAGATAAAAGCAAAATAAGGCAAATGAAGAGACATTTTACATTCAGAATTTTAAATACAATTTAAGTTGCAGGTGCTGAAGATGGGTTTGAAAAAGTTTGCATTTGGTCTATGACATATGCACATACTCAGGTCTAGAAACCTACTCAACTTATAAGGCCTCACAAATTTATTTCTCTAACTACCTTCAACTATGGAGAAATTATTTCCTTTTGTTTGTCTGCTTGTTTAATTTATTTGTGGGTTTGTTTGGGTTTGGTTTTTTTGTCATTTTGGGGTTTTTTTTGACAAAGTAATAGTGAAAAACCATTGAATGAAAAGCAGTTTTTTAAGAATAATTTATGATTATGACTCACAATTTATATATATTCTCCTACACTGGTACAAGGACAATATACATTGCTACTTTTACGTTTTATTAAATTTAGTATTCCCTTAATTATGAAAGCAACATTTCTTAATTATTGCTGATGCAATAATTGCACAAGGCCACACAGAACTGGACAGCAAGTATCTATTCCCATAGGATAGCCTGTGGCTTTTCCCAGAACTCAAAGAAGGAAAAAGACCTTTAACCTTTGTTTTGGGGTGGGGGACGGGGTGGGGGGGTGTGTGTGCAAGTATCTGTGTGTGCATGCAAAACATGCACAAGACTTTTAATATTCACATCTAAGTAAATACCCTAAACCACTTTGGCTGAATTCTAGCTAGCACTGTTTCAGAACATCTTGGCTACTTGATGTCTTATTCACAGACACAGTTTTGGAGAGTAACACATCAAACACCTTTGGAACCCTAACATTTAAAATAAGTATGGGCACCTATAACAACTGTAGGGAAAAGGTTTAAGAGAGTAAAACAAAGATGAGAAGCAGCGGATCGCTGAGGAAAGCTTACTGTGAAATGCCCTTGCCAGTTACAGTAATGTCACACTCACTGTAGCGAATAACCACTGTTTATTAAGTTGCAAGTGGATAGTTTGTAATTTAAAGTAGCACATTTGTGCAAGTTCAAAATACTTTTGGCTTTCACTAGGTAGATCAGCTGACTTTCTCTTAGCCTGTAAGACCAGAGTTAGATGGGTGAACAACACGTGATTTTCTGCACAGTGTTTCAGAAAAATACTTTGATAATTTTCGTGTGGATACAGAACAAAACACAACAATGAAAGGATGAGACACAGCCAGTCTTTTAATTTGCATAACTATTTAAGTTCATCAGCAAGAAGTACCATCTGGATGGTGAAGATAGATGGCATAAAGGATATGGGATAAGTATAAATACCATGAAGAGGGAATAATCTACAGTGCCAGAATGAGTGAATGTGCCATGTATGCTCAGAGAAGTACACACCACACTGAAACCTTGGAGGCAGAACATGAAAGTTATGCTGAACACATAATAGCAACCTTGTCAGAAGCGGAGAAGGCGGCGCCGAGCCTCCGGATGCTAGGTGATGTACAGGGCATAAGGGTCTGACACTAGCCTGCTCACTCGACCTGGAGCGAGCGTGGTGTTTCCCCCTAATGACTGGCTGCTCAGTCGTTCGTGGGGGTGGAAGTCCCCTTCTAGAAAGACATGGTAGCAGACCCCTAAAACATCAGGGCCAAAAAGAAACTGTTCAGTTGTTAGCTCCAGGCACACCTTCCCAATGCCCCCCTCCATCAAAGAACATTGCAAATCCTGGCTGCAGGACCAGGGTTGAGGTTTCAGATGAAAGTTGTTAATTCTGGATGCAAATGCATTTTCAAAATGACAAACTGCAGAACACTCACCACTGCAGATACACACGACCCTAACTGTGGAACTGCCGAACTGCAGTGCTTACAGCGGACAGTTGGCCAAAAACTCTAGCTGCACCCTAAACACAGCAAACACAAACTAGCAACACGTACGACAAAAGGACTAGCACAGAGTAGGCTATGAATACCTGGGTTTACCACAAAGCATTTCTGTTCCTAAAACATACCTTTTATCTTTATTAAAAATATTAACTGCATTTCAGTTAGTGACCTTAAAAAGGACAATATGGAAGCACATCTGTGATTCCCTTTGTTTCCTTTACAGTTTGAAACAAAAAATCTATTTACATACCTGTAAGTACTAAAACAGAAACATAGCTCTAAAGGAACTCTAACGAAAGTATAACTAATATTATGCAGTTAAATGATTAATCGTGTTAGTATAATACAGCATAATTATTACTAGTTCAATAACTGCATACACTACAAGTATAAGATAACCTGAAACATTTCAGGTTTGTAGAAGTGCCAAAATATTCTAACTGTGCCTTTTTACTCTTCTTTGGCTTTCCAACAGGGTAGCCTTTTGTGAATGGTACTACTGTAACACAAATTATATCAGAATTTTCAATTCCTGTGCCGTCATTTCATCATGAGGTGGTTTTTTTGTTGTTTTTGGCTTGATTTTTTTGGTGTGGGGTTTTTTTGTTTTGTCTTTTGTTTGTTTGTTTGTTTTGGGGTTTGTTTTTTTTTTAGATTTCTGCAGACTTATGAAGTCTCCCTTCACACATCCAGCACAACTTCCCCACAAGATACGGTCAAGGTATCCAAGGAACCATCTGGTTCATATGACTATCATACACTAAGAAGTAACCCTAAAAAAGCCCCTATATATGAAGTAATACAAGGATGCCTACCAAGGATAACAAACAGTTTTGGATTCAAAACCATTTCACCAGTAACAGTTCCTGTGGAAGAACAGCCACAATGCAAAAAAAATCAAGATTCTCTTGCTTGAGCTTGCATTCTCTCTTTTAAATCCTAACATTTCTTAAGCTTAATTCCTGGCTTGCCCTAGTGACAACCATAACATTCTTGCAGATACTGAATTTCCTGATTCTGAAACATGCTCACAATAACAAAGATGACCTGACTTCTGAAAATGTCTGTTTCTCCATGCTGACTGCAAAAGTAATCCATGCCAACTATTGCACATAACCAGGTTTTAAGCATCTATCAGATGTCTAAACATCATAACATCGCTAAGGTAAATATGGACCTCATTCTGTGCCAGAAAGTTCTTGTTTGTTTTACTACGGATGAATACTTCAATCTAACGAAATCACCATGTTCTCTGTTCCGATTTTTTTCCTTTTAGAAGTACAGAAATACCCAGGAATTTATCTGAGAGCCCAGTGAAACACTAGAAGTTTGTCCCGCCATTACAGAGCAGGACAGGACTTACCTGCAACTCAGAAACTTATCTCCTTCTCCAGTAATACTCTTTTTACAGACATGTCCCTTTCCAAGAGAAAGATAGAGGATCTGCTTAACTCAAATGAAGACAAATCACACTTAAGATTTGCATTAGCTGGGGTACTACAATGAGATGAATATGCTTCTTGGGGTGCAAATGAAAAGAGAGATAAAAGGCAATTGAAGAAGAACTAGAATGGAATTAAGGGATTGCTGTCCTAGGAGAAAGATCTGGTGCTTCCAGGAAGAAGCCTGCAAATGGTTGATCAGGAGAATGAGGCAAAAAGAAACAAGGAACAAGTATGGAAGACAAAAGCTAGCGAGGAAATGAGACAGAAGTGAGATAAGAAGTAGAGAGAGAAGAGGAATCTGGGAAAAAAATGATACCTGATGAGCAGTGAGACTGCAATGAGCATGTACATGCGCATCTCATTTCCTGGTTTCTCACAGAGGAAGGTGACACTGCAAGCAGCTAACCTATTAATTCAGCTGGCAGTGGCCTACAGGGGAATCCTACAGGTTCCAGCTCTGCCAGCATACAAGAAAACTCAAATTCCTTTCCCTTCAGACTGATGCCTCAGTAGCATTCTGCCACCTAAGAAACTATAAAGAAAAACTAAGAATAAGAGAGGGTCATCAATTCAGCTCACCCCTGGCATAGTGCCCTATGCCAAATATAGAAAGTACAGTTAAAGACTGCATGTATCCTAAACTATGACAGGTAATGTCACATCTGGCATTTCTAGGGTGATCAGTTAGGGCTGAAAGAAAACATTTTAGGATTGGGATGAACCAATTTTTGCTCATTCATACAAGAACAGAAAATTATTTTTGTGCAATCAATTTTACTCCTTCAGAACAGTTTACTTAATCCTATCTAAAAGGCTTATCTCGTTGAATTAAGAGAACTTTTAGGCTTTATAAGCTATCCTGAAAAGGCTGGTTTTTTCCCTTTTATGTACATTTCCTAAGCTATCACAGTACATGGAAAATTTAATCTTACATAGCATGTTGAAATGCTTTATAGAGAAGCTGACAGCATGCTGATAGGTTATTCCAGCAATCTGCTTAACTAATAGTAGGATTTGCAAATGGCAAAATAAAGACCAATTGTAAGACAAAAATGAATATTTGAAGAAATAGTCTCAAGGGAAAATTTAATGGGAAAATTCGCTGTCTGTCCTATTATCAAAACTTTCTGGCACTAGTGCAATATTACATCTATGGTGGAATACTGAACTACAGCATTCAGACTTATTTAGACATTTTTGTTTCACATCTAATACTAGTGAATCATTTTATGGAAACAGAAGCCTACGACATGAGCCACGGAGATGTAAAAAGAAGCAGTACAATTCATGTTTCCCTAGGCTCTTGTTCACCGGGTTCATTGCTGAATTACCAAGAGCCACACCCCTTGGACATCAGTTACTCTTCAGAAGTCAGAAAAAACAGGGGAAAAAAAGGGTTTTAGTAATCTCCATGGCACAACAGTCCCTGATTAAATCACAGCAAGGATTTCAGGCATCATTTAGGTAATCTCTCTGACTTAAATTGAAAAAGCACCTGGGTTGTTGTGACAACAGAATCATCTGACTCAAGGAAAATGTAACCACTGCTTTTGGATCAGGAACTATAATCTGGGACTGCAAGCAGTAAAACTAAAGAAAAGCTCTGAAGTTTTGCTACATAATGTGCATTTTCATTGAAAATAGAGATGCCTGTGTTGTTCATGGAAGTTTTTAAGCTCTCACAATGTTAACAAATGTACATTTCACCTCTGCTAATCAAAATAACATAAACTGATGTCTGACAAAGGCAGGATCTCATCCCTCCTCACTGCTCTTATTTCAGTCAATATAAAGGGTTTGAAATTTAACTAGATGTACTTATTATTCAGTATATATCTTTATTTTTGCACTTTTTCTTAAGAATTTGAATATGTAAACCCATACTACTGTAGCATCAAAGCTAAAAGATATAATGACAATACAAATTCAGAAAAATTCAAGTAATACAAAAAAGTTGTAGTCTTTATACAACAAATTTAAATGTGCAACTTAAATTTTTTATATTTTAAATTTATATTCATTTGATAAGAGACATTTTTAATTATTAATTTACTATAGTTATCTATCTATTTATATAATCCATTATGTTTTTTCATTCTCAAAGTTAATGTAAAATACCAATTTTTTGAAAAAGAATCAGTGTTAAAGTGCAGAAAAGGACTTCTAGTCTTTGCCATTGAACATCTGCAATGATGGAGAGTGCCAGAAAAATTCCATATGCATGGAACGCAGTGTTAATAATACAGATACAAAATACATAAGACTTTTTTAGAACATCTGTGACAGTACCAAAAGCTGTACTGTCATAATTTACAGTATTATTAGAGGTATATTCCAAAAACTGGAATCTGACTGAAAATAAGAGATGTTTACACATCGATCAACACCCCTACCTTTCCGTTTCAGCTGCAGGGCCTTTCCTAGTTTGTTTTTGGCTGCTATATCTTTCCACTTTTCTGGACTGCCTGCAAAACGACATGTCAGAAAAGAAATAAACAAAGAAGAAAAAGAATACAGAAATATGAAGATTATTTATTCATGTACTATAAAGATAGCAAAAGAAACAGTTGACAGATGAGAAAGTGACAACTATCATCATAAACAGGCTGGTGAAGTCGAGGTTTAAGAGACATTGCATTAATTAGGTTTGATTGAGGCTCATGGTGTGAAACTTATGAGGTACCAAAACAGGGAAGAAAGCAATCCTGACTGAGCCTGCAACTAGTTTCCCCTTCACAGCCTGTATTTGGCCAGAAACAATGACTCCTCATAGGCCTATAAGTCATTTCTTAACAGCACGAGAAACAAGTTCAGAGTAGACAGCAGGAAAAATACCTTGCAGAAAGAACCAGAAAACACAATTTGATGGTTTAAATAGATTTTTAAATCTAAATTCTAAAGCAAAACAAATACTGCATCACATCAGATTTTAAAAAGGCTGACACTATATTAATAAAAACTTTTTTTTTTCCAAAAGTCCCATTCTATTGCCTTTTAAAGTTTTCAGAAACAGATTAAACCAATTCTATTTTTTTCCAAGTCAATATAAGTTAGAAATTATTTTACTCCTTCACTCCTTTCCTACACAAATCTTTTACAGAATTCATCTGACATTCGGATAGTGAGGCACTAGTTACCTCAGACAAACTAAGCACTCACTTTGATATTAAATAAGAACAATGAAGAGTAATAGGAGTACATACATGTAAGAACAAAGGTAAAACCATGTTTCACCATTATTACCCAGGACTATAAATATAATACGTAAATCTCTGCAAGTCGTGTGTTCCAAAATTTTCTGTACTATCCATAGTAATGTTAGCATTTACAAATTAGGATTTACTACTTTAAACCTCAGAAAATTATCAATATGTATTATTTTTTCAGAAGAAAAAGTGCATACAGTGTTTCAGGAGCGGTAAAACCAGGAAGTGATGATTATTCATTCCTAGACCAGAAATGCTGACAAACTTTAATACATGTGAGATCTTGCAATGATACAATCAATATCATATACTAGGCTATATAAGAATTACTATGGGCAAAACAGAGAGATAAAAATAATATTTAAAATAATATTTTTTTTTCCTTTTAAACCTTTGTGGTTATAAAGGGTAATCCAGTGCCTGAACCAGAAGAGACCTAAACAGCTGTGATACCAAGTTATACCCAAAGAACATAATCATAGTGGATTTTCATTACTTTTACCCACTGCAAAATTGGATGAGCATTATATTGTGAAGCAGAAGATTCCACAACAAAGAAAACACTGCAGCAAAATGCAAAATGCTTTCTGCATAGCAGAGGTCATTACCTGATGCCTTCTGGATTTTGAAAAATATATTATATCACAAAAAAATAGTATGTCAGATTAAAAACTGAAATCCTTTTTGCCCTCAAGCTATTTTTTCAGATTTATTTTTTTGTATATTCTCATTATTTTTTCAATATTTTTCCTTTACCAGGACAAATATAAAATGGATACAGAGGAAAATGCACATATTAAATGCTGCAGCTTTACTTAAAACCGATAGTTAGCAAAGTATTTAAAGTTATGGCTAGATCCACTCTATGCAGCAGCATTACCACTCAAATTATGTCACCCTCTTCATTTTCTGTTTAGTTGGTTCTGATTGGGACTTATTTTTCTCTTACTCCTTAAGTTGCTTGCCTAGATTGTGACATTGCATACAATGGAGAAAGTGAGCATATAGTGAGTGGTTTTAGTAGGATAGAAAAGCTAAGAGCAGGACATGCTTTGCTGTGACAGGTAACAAAGTAATACACAGCACTAATGAGCTGAGTACACTTATTTCTCTGCTCTCAGGGCTGTCCTTGAGAGAGAGAAATTATTTAAAATCAGTTTCCTTTCTGCTTCCTCCCTCTGGCTAAGATGATACATTTCCCAATTAGCTCAACAGCCTCCTGCAGCACTGGAGTCCTGGCTCAGCTTGAACACACTGAAGGCATCGGCCGGTGTGCATTTACAGGGAGCTGTCCTTTCCTGCTCACGTGCAGTGGATGAAGAGTGCACTCACATCATACTCCAATTTACCTCCTAAACATACTTCTTCGGAGAAAAAAAATATTATCCATGAATGGTACATGCATATATGTACTTGTATATAAAACCAGAAAAAAAAACCAAAAAAAAGAAAATGTGTGGAAGTATGCAGAGCATATGAAGAATATCCACTATAACCAATACCTCATTTACTGTGATCTATGATTTGAGTAAATAAGGATACCTCTGTGCTGCTCCAGGTTTAGCACTTAGGTGGTCTACACTGTCCTGTTTTGGAATGCAAGACTCCAGCGTCCTTGTTCTTCACAATATTTGGAAACATGGATGTGAATTTGGACGGAATGAGCAGAAACAGAGAGATGGTCACATGCAGTGAAGGTGGAGACATGCAGTAAAATATATAAACAAAAAGCATTAAGTCACTATCTATTGAAAACAGCTGTATTTCTCACTTTCCTCTTCCAAATACTATGAAAGTTTAGATGTATTAACAGTCTAAGATGCAATGAAGCATAGAATGAAAGCCACAACCGTGTTTTTAAAAACCATTATACTCCACATCCTGAATGGCACCACTGTTATTAATAGGTGCTATCATCCTTCTTGAGAATTAATCTTGAGAATAAAGAACAACATAGTCTTGTTCATTAGACTTATATATAAATGTACAGAAAATCTTTTTGCTTAAGAAGATGTTTGTTTTGTCATTATATTATGAAACTCTCCTGAAAATGCAAGTAAATTTCCTAACTTCATGTATTTTGCTGAAAACTGCATATTTTATTGCCACACAGCCTGCTACAGTAACAATTAACAATAATTCAAGAGCAAAGTGGAATAAATTACTCTGTTTCGTTTCTTTTTTTTTAATAAAAAGAACATAGGAATACTTCTGAACTTCTTTCATATTTTAATTTCTGTTGAAGCTGCAGAATTTATTCACAGCTTTCAATGTAACAAAAATATCATTACCCTGTTGGTTTATTATTAGTTTTTAATGAAATATATTATAAGATCTATCAATGAAAGATTTTTTCTTCAAATACCAAATTTGGATTTTAATGAGAAAACTCAGTAAAATTTATGGTCCACTAATAACCTAAGTTATGTAATATAGTTGCATCTATACCTCCATTAGGGTCAGGGAACACTAAAATTTCTCTTTAAGATCATAAATCTTCCAACTGCCACACCAAATCATTGAACAATATGTATCACATATAGACAGGCACTATATATTATTTTATATACAGACAAGCTATTTACCATTCATGTTCCACAGCTATGTGCCTCAATATACTTAACAGTTGTGTGTAAACAAATCTACACAAGAAATATGACAATATTTCTACCGAAATTAAAAATCCCTTCTTCTGAAGTGACAACATAACATTTTGTCGGTGTCCAATATTGTTAAATGTTTTATTACTGGCTCGTACAAGAGTCCTCAGTGGTTTGCAGTGAGTGTCACTTTATGTAGCCTTAAAGCCACCAAGAATGTAATGTTCAAAACTTCCTGACTTTTACTGAACTGTTCTTAAAAGCTGGATCTGCACTGTACCTGAAAGTACCAGGAGGACGCTTGCTCTGCAGCTGGCTTCAGGTGACTGGGACTAGCATTCTTACAGATGCATGCATGACTGACAAAAGCTACTTCTCTAAACTGAAAATGCATGAGAATTCATTTTTTAAAAGGCTTATTTTATCCAGTCTTGGTTATATGCTGATATGATATGCAGACTTTTCCAAAAGAACAGTCTGAATAAAATTTCCACCTACCATTAAATGCTCAGATTTCATTCACCTTGTTTTTATCATCCCTTACAATTTCAGAGTTCCCCAGATACCCATCTGTCTACACTGTGGACATTAGACATTTAGACTTTCTAATTTCTAATTGAAAAACTCAAAAAACTTTCAAGCAATGAAGCCCTCAAATTCAGAAGAAAAATTATCCTTTAAAATATCTCATAGAAATACATGATACTACCCAAACATTTGCAAATTTTAAACTCTGAAATAATACATAACTCATGTCTTCATCTCATCAACGTATCAAGGAGTCACTTCTTCCTGATATGGCAAGTGAACGAATTCCAGAAGAACAATCTTGCCAAAAATTTTATTAAAATTTATGTTAATAACCATTAGAAATAAATGCAATGTTGAAAAAAACTAATTTATAAAAATTATAAATAATGCGTAAGTCATAGATTTAATAAATTTATTCAGAAATAGATCTTGATTGCACTCTATATGCAAATTGGACCCATTTGTAATATAAATCCGTGGTATACTCAAATGAAGAGTAAGATGAAGTCTGTCAAAGTCAATTAATCTGTGAAATATTATTCAAAAGCTGTGATGAGCAGTTAGTTAGTTATCCCTGCTGATCCATCAGCCATTCCCCAACAGCCACTATTTCAGTTGTCAAATTGGTACAAGCATATCTTAAAAAAACTTTAATTATTGAACTGAGTAGTATTGGCCTACTGCAATAAACACGTGAATTAATCAGAACAAACATAAAATAACAGATACAAACAGAAAACAAAGATAAAGCACCTTTGATTCCCTCACTGATATTCTCTCTACAGACATGCAATGTAAAGAGCTCAGTGTTCTCAGAACTCCCAATGTAGGAGACAAATCCTGGAGGCTGGTAGGCTGCAAACACTCACCAGCAGGGAGGTTAGCTTAAATTCCTTCTGCGTTCATCAGTGGCTGAGACTGCTCCTCACTGGGTTTTGGTGACCACACTGCATGCAAGACTTACAAGAAGGCACCGATTTCACACAGAAAATTAGACTGCTGTTTATCCACCTCAAAAACTTTCCTGTATCAGATTCCATGTCCTACAGATGCTTTACTGTGAAATGTTTGCTAGTGAGTATTAGATGCTTTCAGCCTTTCTCCACAAAATTTCAGTTGACGTAAAAAGGCTTACTATTTGGCATTGGGAATGGTAGTATTTAGATGAAAACCACTGTTCACTGATTTTTTCAAGTCTGATACTCTAAATTCAAAGGCAATCTTTCCACTGACCCAAAAAATGAGAACTAAAATTACTTTAAAAAGCCTAAAAGACATAAAGTACATTTGTAAACTATTAATAGCTGTCCCATCAAAGGGATGTGTTGGCAAAATTTCTAGAAATGCAGGATCTGCAATGGAGGACAGCTTTGAAATAATGATACAAATTTAATTTTGTAACTTATAATGCTGTCTACCTCAAATAAAAAAAGAAATGCTACCCAAACACAGTTACACTCTTCCCACCTGGTATGAGTGGACTATATCCAATATCAAGCAAACTAGATAAATGACAGTACAAATATCAGTACTGTAGGCAGACTTTACCTGAAGGTAAAACTGGCACGACTGGTATACTAATCTCACAATTTTACGTGCAACTTCTTAAGTTCATGTACAGATTATTTACATTACCCTGTACTTACATTAATCTGTGTCCTGTCACTTATTGTAATACAAAACACTGAAAGAAAACTTTTGAATTTTCATTTAAATATAAAATACAATGGCTGCATAAAATAAACCCAGACCTATCTGGAAAAAAAATAACAAAAAAAAAAATCACTACTGCCAAAGCAATGGGATACCAAAACTCATGTGATTAGAAAGCTTGTGAGAAGTAAAAAACAAAGTTGCTTTTATTAATCATAGGTGATATTCAGCATAAAAATTTATTTAGAGCCCTGATGTTCTTAATCAAAACCTACCTTATTAAGAAAACCTGCTCCATGGAGGCCATCCTGATTTGGACAGAATTTACAAAGAGTGCCAATTTTTACAGACATCAACTAGAAAGTGTTACCAAGACCTCCAACATATCAGCGTGTGGGGTTTTTTTCCCATTAGTAACAGTTTGTTAAAAAACCAAAAAATCAAAACCAATGAAAATAAACATGTATACAAGTATATGCTCTACAACAAGTATTTATCACATTATAAAGCACCACAGTGAAAGCACCATTTACAAAAGCAGGTAAAAACAAGACTAAAGAACATAAACACAGATGATGTTCTGTTGTATCAGACATCATATTTCATGTCTTGTGACTATTCAGACAAACAGAAAACTTGAAAAGATGTTCATTCTTCGGTGCTTTATAACAGCTCAACAAAATGCAGAGATGATATCTAAACTGCTGTTTTATTTTGGGCTTCTGGAGGTTGTAAGTCTCCACATATAGGCACACTTCTAAATTTCAGTGTACTCCTCTGAGAGTGCAAGATGCAGTAAGCCATTTTTCAACTGGGAGGAGTTGACCAGTACCTGTCATCCTCCGGAGATGCATGCTGGATATGAATCCTGGGACTAGTAGGTCGTCTCCTCTCTAGGGAGGGGGACCATCTACCCCTGTTTGCCCGTTCAATAAAACAGGAAAAAAATACGGTATTTAGTTTGTGATAAAATTAAATATATGGGATTAGGGACTGGAAAAATACCCCAAAAAGTAATGAAAGTGTGTAATTTAATTACATTTTCTAACAGCTTTCTAATACCCAAGCATACTTTACTTAAGGCTGCTTAATGCAGAAACTTCGCATCTGAAACAAAGAGAAGGTGTGCCCAAAGACGCAGAGTTTAGACCAATATATCTTCTATACAGTGCACCATCAAGTTTTCAAATATTTTCAAATGCTGGACTACCTAAAAGCCTATCATTTGTGTAGGAAGCTGCAATCCCAAATCAGAAAAGACTTGCTAAGACCATATGATGGTCATTATACTGGTATTTTGCTAATGCCATCTCTCCTAGCTCTTTGCATGGAAAAATGTAATCTCAGTAAAAATGTAGGACTATTATTATAATAAAAATTCTAGGGCATAAACTCACCCTTTCTGGAACGCAGTGAAAGACTGTAGGTAAATTATTTTACTAAAACTAAGCTACACACATTTGTGTACAAGTACTGGGGTAATTTTTTATCATTTGAAAATAAATACTGAAAGCATGTGCAGCCAGCTTCCTCTTCTGTTAATTTCTCTTTATCCCTGTAGTGCATGTCAGTACACTATATTATGCAATCAAATTTAACAAAAGGGACCTGAACTGAGAATGAAAACTGCTGTATTACATGATCTTTTTCTTGAAAAAACTCAGTCAATTTAGAATTATATATACTATATTATAGACTGATGTTGCTTATTTTATTGGGATGTCATGTGTTTGTAATGCAACAAGTGTATGTATAACAATTTACAATACCAAAATAAACTGATTTATTGACAAATAGCAAAATGTTACATAAACTCAGCACAAATATCTAATATTTCCCTTTCTGAGGCATTCTTCCAGTCCATGTAAAAAGGAAAAGGGTTTGATTTATG
Source organism: Ifrita kowaldi (assembly GCA_013398055.1). NCBI lineage: Eukaryota > Metazoa > Chordata > Aves > Passeriformes > Cinclosomatidae > Ifrita > Ifrita kowaldi. The sequence continues at coordinate 218,335 of VZRS01005793.1, forward strand.
GAACATGCAAATAACAAAGGTTTCGGGGACATGAGCATTATTTGAACAGTTAGGTAGGTCTTTCAGAAGTTTTAAGAGCAAATAGGTTGTTAGCAGTTAATTTTTCTCTCCAAAGCAAGAGTTAAAGAAAATGTTAATGCATCAGTGCACTCAGTCAAAGCCCTTAATATGCTGATATCCACTACAGATATTAAAGAGCATTTGATAGAATTAACCAGGTAATTTAGTATGAATTTTCAGAACGTGCTCCCTTTCATTGAATGCTGAATGACTGTGAGCCACTGTACAACACCAGCACATAACTACCTATTTCTTTATGTGGTTGGAAAGAACCAGAAAGACAGTATGTCACAGACCTCATGCAAACAGTTACTTCACTGTACATTATTTTAAATGGAAATGGGGATATTCAACATAACTGTTAAAGGCATGCAATACAAAAATCAACATGAAATCAGGACAAGCTTTCATTGGATCAACCTCCCTGTTATCTGTTTATGATTAGGCAACAGGTAACTGTTGAGCTTTGTCTGTTGTTTAGATAATAGGGACCAGCTGACAGCAAACATCCTGTTTTGATTCCTACTGCAGTGAAGCACCTCAGAACAAAGCTAACACAGCTGTGGGGCTGTATTTTGCCAGTATGCTGACCCTTGCACATGACCTATTCCCTGGGCTGTGCTCCTCAGTTTTACTTGCTCAGAGCTCCACTAAGTGATGTCTCAGGCCAAAAGCATACCAGAAGTGCCAATCGGTGCAGCTGTTCTTGTGCTAACTGCTAATACATACAACAACTGCGTGCAACATCAGAAACTTAGAAGGTAAATAATAGCCACACTACATATTATTAAGTGACTACTACTGGCTGAATCTTAAATCAGTCTGGGGAAGGCACTATTATGATGAGAGACCATTGCTAAATCAGTTCAGAGTCTGCCCTTAAACCTCATGCCTAGGTGTTTTCCTGACTGGAAACTGGGTGTCGAAAATAAATTTCTCCATTCTAAAGAAATAGCACCCAACTTACAAGGAAAAAACTAGAAATTTTGAGACAGTGAAAAGGATAATAATGAAAAAACCCAAAGCATAGTGCAGTAGTAGCAGGAAAAACACTTTCCATGCTCATAGAGGACATATTATAAAGATGCCTTGCAGATCAGCAAAAGAACTTCAACCACACAATCATTTTGGAAAAAAACCAAATGAACAAAACAGCTTCAAATAAAGAGAGGGTAGATGCCAGGAAGAGAAAAAAAAAAGGCAGGCATGGTGCAACTGCATAGAGGTACTAGTAGGGGCTGGATATTTTTGAGTGTCCTACAGTATACTGTGCAAAAGAGAAGTATGTGAAGGATGAAACTCTGTACAAAACCAGTCTATTTAACAAAAAACTTTGTCAGGTCTGTGTCAAGGCAAGATCAGTTTGCCAGTCAAGTTACATGGACATTACTTGGTTAAATGATGGAACTTACAGGAGAAGAAAAGGAATTCTGTCCTCGTTGTTGTTTTGGCTCTGCTATATTGAAACCAACAAGACTTTCACATCACAAATTCATATATACAGCTGAAAGTATTTTTCTGCTGGTATAAGCGAGTCAACAGAATGACTTTTACTGGTAAAGCAGTGTCTTAAAAACCAGTAACTACTCTGACCATTCCAAATGACATGAATGACATTGTATAAAGTTCAAGAATCAAAACTGCTTCCAGCAAATCAGCCACAGAGAGAAATAGGGCTCTACTGTCCATCTGTTATAAAAATACTGTTTTGTTAAAAAGGGGTTCATTTTAGCTCTTGTTCTCAAATATAATCCAATTTTACCCTTTGAGTCAAAAGATTAAGGGGAATAAATAGAAATAATTTTCCATGGGTAGATATATTCCTAATTTTGTTCAAGAAAAGATACAAAGCCGTATTTAGAAGTCTGTATTTAGAGGCATAAAAGTCTAGACTTTTAAATAAAATCTACAATGCTGTCATTCAGAGAGGGGAGACGGAAGAAGAAACAACATGAAAACAACTACCAATGTCTTCAACATAAATCTCTCAAATATAATGATAAAGTGCTGTAGACTGGATTCCACAAAACCTTAGAGTGTTTCTCTTTGATGGACCAATTCTACACCTGACAACTGTCTCATCTCCTCTAAGTCTCCAGTAATGACAACCTTTTCCATATTGTCTATTACGGTGTTTCATTATAATTACTTTCAAAAGAGATTTCCTACTGCTTAAGGTGAACTTGTCTTACCCTATTTTAAATCTTTTGTTCTCATCTTGTCCAGCACAGAATCAAAATGCCTTCTATACACCCTGAACTTAATTCTGTGTTCTTCAGACTAAAGACTTCTCTATCATTACATGCAACTGATTACTGACCTCATGTTCAAGTGTAAGCAGATTCCACATTCAACATTGGAGAATTAAATTGTCTAAAATTCACTTCCCCCAAAACAAAAAGATTAATTTGGTGGGGTTTATATATTAAATATGCCATCTTCCTCCAAAATTTGGGCTGCATAGGAAAAATCTTCTATGTCACAAGAAAGGAAGAAAAATCCTCTGCCAAAGCCACATGTATCTTATTATTTTCAATGAAACTATCAAGAAAAAATTGAGTATTAATTTCCTAAACAAGAGCTTTCCTGCTCTATGGAGGACCCCAAGTTAAAACCCCTTATTTAGGACTTCTAAAAGCTAAGAAAAACTTTGATAGTGATGGGCAATCTTTCTGGATCAGACACACTGATCATTTGGCAAAACCACATTTTTAATAGCAACAGAGGCCATTAATACTGACTAAACACTTTCCTTTATGAGGAGCTCATGAAAAATGCTGCAGATTCCGCACAGTGCCCAGTGGACAGAGATTGCTGGACATGAATGCTAAAGATGTAATAGAACTAGTTAACATCAGGACAGATTTAGTTTTTAGTATAAGATTTTAACTAGATAGTTTACAATTACCAGTTACTGTTTCATTGAATATTCGACTTGAGGGGTGGCATCTTGGAATAGGTACAGAACACACTGCTCACATTTATATGCAATTGCATTAAGTAACTGCTTGTAGATGAAGGCAGCTGTACATATGTACACACTCAATAATATCGTATTACAATATTTTTTAAAAGATCTAGAAAAATATTTGTATTTCATTCTGAGTGGCTTTATGTCAGCTGATTTTTTTTTTTTTTTATAACCATGTTCATATTATCCATAATGTCTTGAGCTCAGTCTTAAAAAGGAATGAACTACTGTAGATCCATCAGGGATACCTCAGCAGAACATTAGTCACTTCTCTGCAACAAGAGCATAACTCAAGAAGAGCACAGTTCCAACCAAGGAGCAGCAGGAAGTGAGGAGACAGGAAAAGGAAATTATAAATAAAAAACTCAGGAGAAGCCCTGTCTCAAAAAGGAAAGTACATTATTAGTGCCTTTCTTCACATGTCCTATCCCACAATAAAGGAAATAATGAAACTGTTAGCAACCACCACACTGTGTATTGACTGAAAAAGCACTATTAACTTCCACACTAGTTAAATATGTATTGCGAAATCATAATTCCATCCTATTCCCACTCAAAGGGAGCCCATTACTGCCCTCAGTGAACCTAAAATCTCACTCTAAAGTGGTATCATTCTTAGCCAAAAACACGGGTAGTGATGAAAAGTTCTCTTGTGGAATCACCCTTTTTATCAAATACATCAGTAGTATTTGATTCTCCTAAAATTTTGAATCAAGCTATTGTAATAGTAAAAATACAGAAAGCATCCATAACATGTCTGCACAATGTATGTGACACAATAATATTTCATTTAAATTGTAAACGTGTCTTCTTAAGACTTATGTAAACCTTAATACAATATCAGAGCAAAAAAAAAAACGTAATGCAATGATCCGCCTTGTAATTGCAAAAGCAGATGCAGCACATTCAAGAAAGCAATGATGTTTGGCTGTTTTGTAAAAAGTATGTCAGTATTGACACAGTTCTGGTTTGAAATGTGAGAGTTTTGTCGTATTTTCTAATTTATGCCACCGCTTTATTAGCAGTCCACAGAACAAGCAAGAAACAGATGTAATGCTTTTTAGCAAATGATGATGAAGATTCACAACCAAGTGGTAGTTTCAAAATACTTAACACTGCAATGCTATTATCAGCATACTGAGGACTTTTGTAAACAATGAACATCAGCTTGAACTGAAACAAAGGAAGTAGCCAGAAGCAATTATAAACTCCAACACACAATTTACATGACATACATGAATATAGGAGCAAAAATGTCTACAAATACCAAAGCAGACAAGAATGTACAAGAATGTAGAATACTCATATGAGGAAAAACAAAACTTATAAAGATCACCAGCACAGATGACAAGAAATTCATAAGTTTTTATTTTATACCTTTCTCGTTCTGGTGAATGCAAACTAGTATCTGGTCTCAAGCAGTTGGTACTAGCACTCCTAGCCCTGTCAAGGGAGGGCTGCAGTTCACTAGTGCCAGTGCATTGCATCCAATGGTAGAAGAGAAAGAAAAAGAAAACAAAGAAAGGAATACAATGTTAGATATTAACTCATAAAATAATGCTCTCTTTACAGAAAATGTAGAATCACAATGATTTAATTAAGGAAAACATAAAAGAGTTGACTGGATGATAGTGTCAAGATTTGTTCAGAAAATAAAAGCAAACAAAAGACTGCTAGAAATTTTTTGCAAATATTGTTGAAGTGTTTAAAACTGAATGAGACAGAAGAGCATCCACTTGTAAGAAAAGTGGAATGAGAAATACCAAACAATAAAGTTATATCCTTATTAACAGCAGTAAATCTTAAGCCAACAAAAAAGAACATGATACACTATATGTCATGTGAAATCCCTTTACAGTGAAGCTCATTTATTCTGCAAATCCATATTAGATACCAAACAAATGGGGGGATTAATCCTCAGTGTCTTACCTAACCAGTAGATCATCTCCAAATTTCGATATTCGTGAATTAAGGCAATCATGAAGGAGTGAAATATCCTGTCTAATCACAGATTTGGTCTTAGCACATGCAGGAAGAGTTGAGCTTTGTAAATTAAAATTATTTAAACAGAATGAAAATAAATTTAACATGTAACAGAAATCTCATACATAAACAAAAGCATGTAATAAAGAAAAACATGCAACATATAATTCTAACAGTGAAGACAACAACTAATGCAAAGTAGTTTGGTTTGGGTTGTTTTGTAATACAGGTGTTAATTTAAACAATTAGATGAAGCTATTTTAGGATTTTATCCCTTATCTCTCAGTTACAAAAATGTATGAAACATTTTGTTGTTTTTTTTCTTTAACAAGGGAAGTCTATTATTTTTTTAAAAAGAAGCTAACTACTTAAAGGGGACTCTAAACACTTCTTACCTGTATAGGTTCCAATGAGTACCATTTTCTAATAAAGGCATCTTGGGTGGTAATGTTTTATAGTGCCTAACCGAACTTCTTGAATGTGGTGGGTCAGAAAAGAACACAGAACAAAACAAAAACATGCCAGAAATAAAAAGACAGGTAAAGGCAAGCCAAGAATGACCAGAACATAAAATAAATGCATAATGTTCTATTACATTGTATAGCTGTAGATTTCTCAGTATGTCTGACAGCTATCTGGGGGATAAATTTTGTATTTACACTTTTCTTAAAAAAGTGCATGAACTTATAGCAGTACTAGACAGCTCAGATGTTTTCTTGAAATGGAAGTAATATATATTCCATTTATAGAGATTTTTAATTAAAATATACAGGCTGTTTTAAAGGATTAAGTTGATATTAAATTTGCTCTTTATTTCTCTTAGTGATGCCTTACTTAGACCTGCAGAAATTTTAACCTCTTCAGTAGCTAAGCATGAAAACCTTACTAAAACAGAGATATATAGTATCACAAATTTTATTACAGATGTATTAGCATCTGGCTTTTTTGAATGGGGAAGTCTTTTGAAAGCAGCATATCAGCTTCAAAACTTAACAGTAATTAAATGTTATTAATAATAAGCTAACTAAAAATCTTAGGAGAGGTATTACATCAGCCAGCACAGCAGCACTAAGGTGTTACTTGACAGCTGTCTAATATCATCATAGATTTTAGAGAAGAAAATGTTTATTTTATCAGCCAGCTCTACCCAATGAACAAGGGAGAAATTTAAAGGCAGACAGTGTCTGCTGAATGGGAATTATGGCCATTATATGGTTACGGGTTAATAATAACATTCTAACAATTTTCCACATACCCTACTAGGACACAACTATGGAACTGTTAGGAGAAGAAGCAGCAGACTTGAGGATTGGTGCAGCATCAGGAACAGTTTGTCCTGGTAGGACATTCTGATCCCTGTTAAGCCTTGCACCTAAACACAGCAGGATCAACATTACAAACCTAGCTGTGTCACAGACAGATGACTCAACTCTCTGCCTGGAAATATTAGTGTTTGTCAAAACCTGAAGGATTTAACAGAGGAGTTCTGACCCTTCTTGTACGGTTTTAGTGGTCACCACTGGTGACTTCTCTATCAGAGGTCACTGTAACGTTTCAAAGGAGGAATAAATAATTGATTGTCATCAGGCCAATCCTGGCACATGAGCAGATGTTACCAACCTAAATAGGGGTAACCTAAGACATGGAATGTGACAACCCATGGTCTTTCCATCGTTTCTGCTATTAGTCAACAACTGCATACAGAGGGATAGGATGGATAGCTAGGACTAGTATTCCAAACTGCTGCATTAAACTCATCATATATCTTAACTTTGTAGCTTGGACTACATAATTTCTTTCATTTAATATGAAACCATTACACTTTCTTTCCCATTTTAAGCTGAAGCTGTCTCAACAACTAATTAAAACATTGTTCAGCAAGCTGTCTAGAAAACAAGGATAAAGCCTTATGAAGTTTGTAACACAAATAAATGTCAGGCCACTAGAAATAAGAAAGGAAAAAAGATGGCATAGAACAAATTTTTGTGGAAACTGTTTTTGAAACTATTCTGTCAAGAATGGATATTGCCAGTTTTGGGGTATTATTTGGAATTAGGGTATATAAGCCTCAGAGTTAAATTTAGAAGAATCAATCTATTGTCATCTATTGCTTTTACATTCACCTTCAATAAATTATTTTAAGTACCATCCTGTTTTATAGGATTTATAGGTTTTGTAGCATTTTATAGGTTTATACCATTACTATTGCTTTTAAAGGGTGGATTTGTTTGGTTTTTTGAATCATACAAATATAATAACAATAAATGGAATAAAGAAAAAGGCAAGAAAGGGCTGTACACTCTGCATTCAGTGTAGCTCTAACCTAACTCTATTGCTGTCCATGCACACCTTTTAGCTGTGACCAGACTGGTTTAGTAGATTTGTAAAACCATTGGAAAGCTAATGGCTGGGCAAAGTGCTCCAGAAGTTTATAATACAGCATTTACTTCATTAATTGAGACATTAAGCAACAACATTGAAAAATCATAATGACAATTAAAATCTTTAAGAGGGAAAAGAGAAAGCACAGGGCTAGGGGCAGGAAGAGGGTAAAGCTACAGAAGATGCAGAAGAAAGAACACACAAAGGAGGCAGGAAAAATTGCCATTATCTGACAATAAAAAGACATACAATAACAAAAAGTTAAATAAATTATTAAACCCTAAAACCTAAAATCTTGAGGAAAAAGCCTTTTTAGCTGAAGTATGAGAACAAAAATATTTCTAGTGATAATAATACACTTAATTTAACAGCTTCACTGATGCATATTTTTTTGAAAGCTTACATATTTATTATTTTAGTTTTTTTCTACTGTGCTTTATAATAGAACCCTATCACAGCATCTTCAACGCTGTTTCAAATTTGATTATGAAAATTAAAGCAAGCCAGTGCTTTTAAAAAAAATAAACAGTACTTTGTAAGAGAAAATCCTACATTAAGTAAATGAATAATGGCACTAGACAAAATGGTTTAACATCTGATGATTTCAAACATACAGCACTGACACAAAGCTCTTATCAACATCAAGATCCTGAAGGGACAAATGGATAAGTACCTGGTTGAAGTAGCTGAATGGTTAACTACTTTAACTTCAACCTACATTTTTACTCATTGTAAATGAAACATATTCTACATAATCAGTCATGGGTTTTTAACAAGGTTAACAGACATGGTGAAAACAAAGGTGGAGGAGCAGACTTTGATTTTTTAGATAAAGATATTTCAGTCCCATTTAGTTTCACAACATTGGAAAATGGTAAGACAGGGAGCTCCAAGCTTTGGAATAAGAGATTAATGAAGACTAAAGATAGGCCCAAACTACGAAGTTTACATGTGGATCCAATTTATAGAACAATTTTTAGATGCAAAACCAAGCAATACCCCTCAAATCTGGGACTTCCAGTAAGCCCTTGTAAAAAACTATTTATTCCTCTGCAAGTGACTAAATCAGCATAAGATTAGGTGTCACAGCAAGCAAAGATTTTTTAATTGTGCATGGCTGTTATATAAACAAAAAATGCAAATAAAAGAAAACATAAAATCAACTAAAAAACCAAAGTTTGAAATTTTAACAACTCTGTCATGCATTGGAAGATCAGGACTTTTGTGACTAGACAGAAAATCTACCACAAAATACAACTGCAAAACCAAAGTTTCTTCAATTCCTTTAATCCTTACTACTGAGGTACACAAACATATATACACATCTCAGTCTGAATTAAAACAGGCAAGAAGGAACAACTGACATCTGGATCACAATGTACTTGGAAGTTCTTTATTTACTGGGACTAAATACCACCACGGAAAAAAACACTGGGCACACAAAGTATGGACAACTAACCAGACGTGTTCATGATTCCGACATTCCTGTATTTACCTGATGGTATGTAGGCACTCTGCACTTCTTCCTCGCTTTGCTCTGGGCAGCATAAGAAGCTCACTGCACAGACAGGATGGGTGGTGAGTGAAACAGGTATAGTTATGAAGCATTAGATGACATGGGTTATGTCAATGATAAGCAAATGAAAACATAAAAAGAAACAAGAAGCATCCACCCAGATAGATAGTCCGATAAGACTGCACGTCTCATGAAATTTGAGTCAAAAAATGCACGTAATAACTACATTTTCAACAAATTCTTTTTAGTGTGGCACCTCCTTCTGTGATATTTTTCTTTAAAATTCAGAATTACTTTTTCAGAGCTCTTCATGATGAAAAAAAAATACATAAAATGGCTACAGTTTTCGAATAACTTCCTGTCTCGTGAACCAATTAAAGGAGAATTGCTTTAGGAAGGAAAAGAAAGATGCCTGTTGTTTTTTTTGTGTTCAGTTTTGTAGCTTCCTAAGCTGCAAAATCATATATGTAAAAGCAGGGAAAGTTTGAAAACAATTTAGTGCAGATTGGTTTATAAGAAGAGTAACCAGTCATCCTTTAGGGAAAATCAAAAATATATGTTCCCTTGAAATATTTTGTTTGGCCAAACATAAATTCTGTCTCATAGCTCTTGATGGTATTTTGTAATACAATCCTAAAGAAACAAAACAAACAAAAAAAGCCAATCAGCCACCAGACTTTTTCTTATTCTTTCAAATTGAGGAAAATCAGCCATCTATTCTAATTTTCTTATACTGTAGCCAAGCACATACTACAGCCATCAAGATGGTAAAATTAATGCATATTTATGCCTTTGGTAAATATGGCTATGATATGAAATATCCCTTGAATTAATCCTGTAGTTTTATGCACTTCAACACAATCAGAAAGACCAAGCTCCAAAACTCCTATCATTGTAAATATGAAATTAAAGGTAAGCTTCATGGAAACATGCTAATTTTAAAAGAAGCAGGGAATCCCATGAAGTACTATGGCAAAAAAAAAAAGAGAGAAAATATTACAAAACAGATAAAGCAGCAGTTGTTCAATGTGTTTCACACTTCATGCCATTATAAAATGAACCATTTCATTGATACACTATAGGCATTATTTATCTAAAATTCTAAACTGGGCAGCTTGAAATAATGGCTTGTGAGTCACGTAAGATTTAATTACAGCTCGAGCTGCTAGCTTGATTCTGATGCAACAATATGTACTAAAGTTGAATTGAATTTTTAAAGTTTCTTTCTAAGCCAAATTTCTATTCCTAAACTCAGAGGACTGACAGAATTTATGTGCAGGTTTCCAGATTACAACCAACTACATATTTTAAGAAAAAAAGTTACTATTTTCTTTATAGTTGCAAAGTAGATGTAAAGTCCACATTAAATCATAGAGTACCTTGTTAATATTTACCTTTGCTAAGCCAAAGGCTATCTATTGCAATTGGCCCAAAGCAAATACTAATAAAATGTCATCTTGAAAAGTGATATAAAATAACAAATCCACCATGAAATCTTCAAGTTTAAAAAAAAAAAAAAGAAAAAAATCCATCAAGTAGATTACCAATATTGGGAGAATATGCAGTTCTCTGATAAATTAAGTCTGGTTTGGGAGACATTTAAAATAGAGATTATTATTCTCAAGCAAGTGTTTTCTATTCTCATAATTAACAGATTTTACTTAGGAATAAAAGAAACACTAAAAAAAAAGAAGAAAAGAAAAGTGCCATGCTCTTGAAAATTGGACAATGATTTCTTAATAAAAAGCTTTTCCTAACAGTTTATATATATTCATATATGTATATAAATATATATAAAACTGTTGGACAAATAAGTTCCACTGGAAATTTATTGCAACAGATGCTTCTGTAAGAGAGTGGTAGTAACTATTTTTACAAAGACCTATATTATTATTTAATACTGATTTTGGACCAGTAACAGATCATTGAGAAAATCATTGAGCTGCAATTTCTGCCATGTAATTAGGGGGTAATTCCTCAACTTTCAAGCTAAGTTTATATTAGATATCCATGTGAATGTACTTGTTTAGATGAAGGGCTCAGTAAATGCACTACACATAATATCTACACTACTCTTGATACTAATACATAATATTTAATGAAGTTGGATTTTTTAAAATTCTTGGATGTGACAGAGGATCTTTCTGAACAAACCTGGTTTGGATCTTTCATATCATGCTATTCTTTTGTACTGAAAGCTGGCAAAACCTGCCAGAATTAAACAGCCTTCACAACTGACGAAATCTGGGGGAAAAGATGAAAAGGAAAAGGGGAAAAAGGAGACCACTGCAGACAAGATTATTATTCAAGGACAGTAAGTACATGGACCCATCTTTAAATCCTGCAAATAAGCCACGTATGTTCTTCATGTCTGATCTTTAAACTTCCAAAAAAAGTTTTGTGAACACTGAGAAGAACTGAAGACTGTCTCACTTCTGTGAACAAATCCAGCAGCCCACTGCTTATCCCCAAGAAAGGCTCAGTGTAAACCCTGCTCCTCTCCAACCATAATCCATGCATGTATCACCAGTTATGTCTTGGTTTGAGGCTTTGCTAAAAGAGAAATTTCTAGATAGCTATCTGTCTATATTTATACTGACAAAAGCTACTTTTTAAAGCCTTTTTCACTTCAAATCTGATGAATAAGAAATTTATTCAATAAATATCTTCAGGAATCTTTTGAATCTATCACTGCCCAAAATAAATAATAACAGAAAACATTTGCAGAACAGAAAACAAGTGGACATTACTTGAATTAGCCTAACTATAAATCTAACTACTATATTTAAAAACAATTTTAATTCATCTCCGAAAGAAAATTCAGTACAAAAATCCAACTTAGTCAATTCTGTACACACTTCTTGCCTATAAATTTGAATTTTTAAATGTACCAGATAACCCATTAATTCCCCTACCTATGTTACCATACTACAAAAGTAAAACAGGCAAGATCATATACAAAACTGAACAAGCTTAACTGCAAGACCGATCTGTTATTCAATCTTTATGTTGCTTCAAAACTGGCCAAGACTTCCAGAGATTTTTATGATTTAATATTTACATGTTTTCACACCACTATGAAATGTATGTTCTGTATTGAATTTACTGGATTATAGAAACGATTTTGCCACACTTAGTTCTAAAAGTAGCTACTTATTGTCAAAAAAAAAAAATCAAAGATGACAATTGATCTTATCTGAATGGTAAAAGTTTGCTGTTATAGTCTAGCTATACGATTTTTTTAAACGTAAACAACCCATGAAGATTGATAATCTATGTGACTGCCATCATTATTTTTCACAAATACTGAGCTGAAATACCTTTCTAAGCTTTTTTTTTCAGCTATAAACTTAACAGAATTTTTAATTTCTTCCATTTTATCAGAATATCACTCCTAGATACCTGAAAACAGCGCCTACTAGGAGAGACCAAGTGATCTTTGAGTATAGCCACTCCCTATATTCCAGGGAGAGACGTGTATGTGTCACACATCTAAGACTGGAAATTTTTGCAAACTACAAGTTTGTACCACAAGTCTCTTTGCTATGCCTGGGTAATGTACCCAGTTCACCAGAATGTTACATAAGATGCTGGGAGACTGCACCCATAGATGTCCAAAATCTATAAGCATATGAATGCAAACCAGCGTACACCCAACTCCCAGCTAGGAGGAATTCATGTCTGGTATTTTCCTGGCTAGCACAACTGGTGAATTCTGGTACATTACAAGAATACCTCGGGCATACATGAAGATGCATGGCTTTCTACCAAAGATCTCTGGGCTTTATTTATGAAAAAGCAGAAGAATATCTAGGACAAGCAGTCAACCCAGTACAGTTTTACCAAAAATAAAAGGTATAAATAATTTAACAGTGGCACTAGATCTATCAGTTAGGATGAATTCTCTGCGTTCCCCATTGCTATCAGTCACATTTCTAATGAAAACTTGAAAATTAGGCAAACTGACAAAGACATTTCTAAGCTTTTTTCCAAGTCCAGGCTGACAATGTACCTTTCTTGATCAGACAAATACTGACTATCCATCTCTCTGGATCTGTAATCAATGGGAGTTCTGGAGGCATCATGGTGTCTTGTTGGAGAACGTGACCTTCTCATTTGATGAATTTCATCTAAACTCCTGAAAAGCAGAAATAGGTATGATAATCTTGTTTTCTCATGAACAACAATGGATCACAGTACAAGCTGGCTGAAGGAAGTTTTTAATCATAAGTTATTAATACATCATTTCTAAAAGAATGCCATTAAAATAATGACATTTATACACGCCACTTTTATCCTACAAATATACTTAAGTGGCTTCATACAAGATGTGGCCACTGATTGAAAAAAAATTTCCAAACCTATGTATTAGCTATGGTACACAAATGATGAATCACAGACAAAATATGAGTATAAAGAGGTAAGTCTTACAAAGTTATGATTCATCCCATGAGTGCTCTTGAATCATTAATAAAAGCATACATCAAGTTCAAATACTGCACTAATAAATTTAGATACAAAAAACAAGCTTTAAAATAGTGAAAAATTCCTGAACAAGAGCAAAGTTAATGATGACACATTACACAGACTTGAAAGCACGTTGAGTTTCACTTGTGATGCCTACCTCTGTAATGGCACATTTGGTAAACGTGAACGGGGCCTGCCCTGATCGTCGCCACGGTGAGGAGACACAGAACGTGAACGATGATGTGTTGTTGTTCTTTGCTGCTCTGGCACAGTTAGCGTTGTGGATTTACTTTCTCTAGTACTAGACCTATAACCTACTGGCGAGAGGGTAACAAAAGGCAATTAGAGAATAAAGGTCTGGGTTTAGAAATAATGCAGATGGCTAGACTTCCAGGAGCACATATCTAAATGTTTACACAGCTTTCAGGTCATCATTCAGCTGTTGCACATCCCGATGTATCATGCAGGATAAATTACTAGCATTGACTTTAAATGTCTACATGTACAGAGACTGAAAAAATGAGACTTTTTAATGTACTGGAAGATGTGGAGCAGTTTTCTTACTTAGGGAAGAGTATTCTGGCTATTTTGTGTATGCAAAAAAAATATTTGAAAGGAATCTAAACAGTTTAGAATCTAAACAGAGTAGGTTTACCTCATCTAAAAAACTGAGAAACCATGCTTGCATAAAACAGCACAGACTCACACAGGGCTCCTCATATACAAAGCATCTTTCTGCCTCTTGTTTCAGTTAAACACAAAGATGTTCTCCTTCTGAACTTAGCCAAAGCCACCTACTTAAAAGAACTACTAGGATTTAGAGTATATTGTACCGAATAATGGATGTCACATACCTCGCAGAATATTTTTGCAAAATACTATGATTAAGCAGCAAAATTTCTCATAGTATTCTTATATAGGATTAAAAAAAAAATCAGTAGAATGTTAGTACATTTTCAATATTTCAATATTGTTGTGCCTTTTTCTACGTAGCACACTCTAACTTGTTGTACGTTTTGACTCCCATCCTGAAACAGACAACGAAGCTCAGTAAGACAACAGCTTTCAAAAGGTACCTGTTATCTTTCCAAAAGAGCCTAAGAAGATCTGCTCAGACTTCACTTGCTCATTTCTAGACATTTAAATTGGATTACAAGAATCCCTTGACAGAAAATCCCTTAATGATATAGAAAGTCATCCCTTAAATCATCCCATAATCACTTTACAAATTCTTGTTTAGGTATCAAAATAATAACTTTGCTTCTTCTCTGAATTTGTCTAGCATTAAAGTTACTGTAATGTGTGATTTTGTTCAGCTAAAAAACCAGCCTATATCAAAAATCTTCTTTTCATGCAGGAAAAGACTGATTTTGTCGCCCAGTTGTCAATTGGAGAAATTAAATAAATTAAATAAATTGCACTTTTTATGGATCTCACTACACGGTTTTAACTGTGGGGGTTTCTCATATTTTATATAATTTGTATAATTCTTCTAGTTCTTCTCTGATCTTCCAAGACCAAATTACAAACAGGCCCTCTTCTAAGAGTGTGGCCTGCATACAGAGTCTGCATTAGGCTTGATCATGTATTCAATGACATTTAATAACCTCTTTAGCTGCAAGTCTGAACTCTGACCACAAACATCAAAGAAGCTTTCACAGTTTTTTCCCAAAATGTGTAAGAGTTTACCAATGTATCCTAATCTAAAAGTTGACAACATGCATGGAAGTATCTACTGGGGTTTATCAACTTTTTAACAAAGTAGGACTCCAATGTCCCGCAGGTTTTGATATGTTGTGATGTTGGAGTACCTAACCTACCAAAAAAGCGTTTCAGAGTTCCGTAATAAAATTATAAAGAAACAGGAGGATGTCCCTGATCTCAGGACAAGGATTGGGTGCGAATTTTGAAACAAAAGAGGGACTCCCTCAGGACTTCAATGGAGATTCACGAACCAGGATTGCTGCAGAAAATGTCTAGGTTTTTTGTTAGAGGAAGAAAATATGTGACAAAAGTTGGATGTGTTCCCTTTCCCACAATAACTAAATCTAAGCTGTATTTGCAAAAAGATATTTCATTTTCCAAACAAGCTTGTGTTAGAAAAAATCCTGTCATCTCTATCAGAAGGAAGAGCAGTTTACATTTATTACACTAAAACCAAAGAAATCCTAAACTTCTTTCCAACCTTTAGGCCTTGTACTGAAATACATGCAATTTAAGTATTAAAAAATAAATATGAATTTAAATTTAAAATATATTTCTAGAGCATTTCTGGTCCATCTAAAAAATGCATGTAGGATTATCCTGTAAACTCAAAAATCTAGTATAGAAAGATGATTTTATGTATTTTTTTTCATAGACAAGCTATCTAGGAAACAACACCTGAAACTTATGCAGTGTGTGTACACAAAGCTTACAGAACAGACAACAGTAATTCATACTTATCCTAAGTACTAATTCAAGAATTGTCGAACTGGTGAAATCACACCCATACTTTCACAGTGACCATGACAGTGACAGCAACAGTAACATTTCCTCAGATCCTCAAATAAAAAGGCCCTGTGCTCTTCAGGGTGAGCAGAGAAAAATTTTGCATGGACCAGCATGATAGCAGCAACCAAGCTGATGGTAGTTTATGCAGAAGTTTCTCAGTTGCTCATAGCAAACTGTCAGGTGTGACAGGAAATGAATGCAGGATGGATGATGAAAATGGTTCCAGCAAACATTCGATACCAGAATTATATTATTTTTCTTAGAGACAATACAGACAACAACAAGGTACTATACTGACAGCACCCTGCTACTACAGGAGGAAGGTAAATACAATGCAACCATTTATACAGGTTACATGCGACAGAAAAATAAACTGCTCTGAAGAGTTACCTATAGCCTAAGCAATGCAGCTTGCTAAAAATACCACTGGGGATATTGCCAACTGTATATCAGGGCTTTTTTTGGTTTTGTTTTTAATTAAGAAAGTTACTGAAGCTTTGGTTAAACAGATTGGTCTCAAAACATGTTCAGGTTTCATTAAAACCTCCACTGACCCTAAGTACTGGGCTGCCCAATACAATACAGACCAGAGTGACTGGTTTAAGAACAGCTCAGGATCACAAACATCCTTGAGACTTGAGCATGTCTCATATACACAGAGGTTGAGAGACTTAAAATAATATTTTCTTCATGCAAATGGATGTCAGCATACCACAAAAACCCTGTCAAAATCATTTTTGTTAAACCTGAGCTTCAAATTAAAGTTAGTTTCAGCTGTTCATATAAACTTTTATGAACATATCTAAGCTGATTTTACAAAAGATATGTATATCACTGCAAGGTACTACTAATAAATGCAGATGGTACAATTACATGAAAGATAAGATACATTAGTGATATGACAACCTAAAAATACTTTTCTTAAAATATTTTGGAATTTATTAAAGTACTTCAATTTTTGATGTAACAATCTTTACTTCCATTGAAAAACAGTGATTCTTTGCAGCTGCTGAAACTTCTAGAAAAACAGTTTTCTTTGTTATTACTAAACTCCAATAATGCGTTTGCCTTAGCAATTGGTAAAAAATTTGAAACTGTAGTTTTAAGGATTTCCAATGTTAATTAAATTAGCAAAACTATTTTCCTTCATTTTTTTAGCTTGTGTGGAGATGAAGTGAAATTTTGGACTTTTACATTTTGTAGTTATGTGTTTATTTATCAGAAAATGAGCAATAACCTTTGTGAAAATCTTGAGCTATTAAAGGGGCAAAATAACTTCATCTTTTTCTGAATATTTCAGGAAAAAGAGAAAATTAGTAACTTTCAGGAAGATTCTGCCTGATTAACCTGATCTCCTTCTACTACAAGGTCACCCTCTCAGTGGAAAAGGGAGAGGCTGGGGATATTGTTTACCTTACATTATTAAAATCTCTTACACTGTTTCCCCAGGACTCTCCTGGAGAAGCTGGCAGCCTATGGCTCGGACAGGTCTTTAAAGGGAAATATTTTCTTACGCGTCAAATGTTGTAAACTCAGTTTTGATATTCTTACTTCTCTTGAGAAGGAATATCATAAACCTAGACTAATCTGGTTGAAGCCAATAGAGCCTATTCCAAAATGGTGCACCACCATACCACATGGCAGGGAAATATGGATATTTTCTGTTCCTTCCCACATGCACACTGTGCAAGAGAACGTGTGGGAAAACTGAACCAGACAAGAGCTGGGGTGCACTCTGGTGAGGACTGTGGTACTGAAGGGCGGGAGGAGGGCAGGGATAAAGGCCCTGCAGAACAACAAGGAACTTGCATGGAGCTTAGTTTTAACAGAGGAGCCTGTTTTATGGAGAAGACACTGCACTATTCATTCCGTGCAAATGAAGGGAGCAGTCCAAAGTCTTAACAATTTAGCAGTGTGGGAAGTTAGGAAGGTTGGACAGCAGGGTAGAAAGGCATACACATATATGAACTTGATTTCCAGTCACATTTGTGAATCTGTGCCTTAGGTTCTCGAACAATTCAACAGACATTGGGACTGGAAACCTTTCCCAGGTCTTATTGCAAAACACATTTCCATTCACTGTCTAGGCTTTCACTGATCTGTGGCTGATGACTCAAATTTTCTTTGTCCCTATGTGCCTAAAGTCTAACTTCTTTCAAGAATTCAGGTAGCATATGCAAACAAGCCCCACACACTTATATGTATATCAACTTCACACAGGAATCACAAAGAGATGAACTCCACTTAGAATTGCCAAACAAACATGTCTATTAAACTCAAAATGGACTGATTTGTGCTTGGTTGGGTGAACTAGCAGAATGTTTCTGATTAGGTGGACTTCAGAAGGATTTTCCTTACTATGCCCTTCAATTCTTAACTTGCAGACTCTCAGATCATTGCAAATCCAGTTATAAAGATTAAATCTTCCTATTTTCTACAGTCATCTCTGAGAAAGTTTGGATCTGTGCATTTGTCAAAGGCACACCTGAGCTTGCAGTCCAAAGAAATTTCAATAAGAATCAGTTACTCAAATGCTGGCCCAGTGAACAAAGTCCAATACATTCAACTGAACCATTTTGAATGCTTCCTGTTAGGTGGAAAATTATTTCTTTCAAAAGGATAGGAAGGACAGCATGGAAGGACTGGCAGCTGAAAAAAAGCCTCAGTTCTTAATAGAATATACTGAAACTTTAAATGTAAGTAAGTCTACAAAGACATACTAGTATCTACATTGTTAACTACAAAAAACCCCCAAAAAACAACAACAAAGAAAAACCAAACAAAAAACTATGAAAAATATTTAGAACCTATTATTTATATTCAATTTTAAATGCTCACTCTCTCTGCTGATGTAAAAACATCAAATATCATAACCAGGCATACATGAATGAATTCCCTCTTAGCAACTGAGGTGCAAAGTATATAAAGTAAGAAAAGAACCCAAACAGCATCAAAGGAAGGAGAACTTGTCTCAGTTAACATCAAGATGATACTGCATTAATAAAATAAGTGATTCACTTGTACTGTTATAAAATAATATAAAAATTATTACTATCACAAAATATTTATAAATAACAATAAATTGTGATATTATTTTAAACACAGATCATGAAGATAGGAAGCTTCCTGAATCCCACCATGATGTAATTCAGTGGTCTTCGTCAGGAAGATCTACAGAAAAATGGATTTAGTGGTGGCAATGACATAGTGACTCTTCAGTTAGCTGGGAACAACTGGAAAACATATTTATCTGACTTGTGGCAACAGTCAGCTAGAACTAGAAGAATGCAGTACCCAAGATAATCCTCAAGATTTTCAGTATGTAGGAATGCCGAACTAAAAGTCAAACCATGATAGTCTCTACAAGTATATATTTATGAACATTTAGGGTAATGATAGCTCATGAAGGCTTATGAAAACTATAAAAGATATAGCCATGCTACATGCATCTTAATCTATAGCCATGCATTATCAATAGAGTCCATGGGAGACGGCATAATAGCTAAGTTACAAGCAAAAAGCAAAATAATAAAAAAAAAGCTTTCAATAAAAGCTGAAATCTTAACTATCTTAAAATGTGGGGGTCTTTTAAATTTAATTTGCATTTTAAATAATGCTTGGAGCATTACAGAGTAAAAAATTAACCAATTTGAACCAAACTGTGGTTCACGTATGAAGAATGATATGCAAAATAAATATATATAAATGAATAGTAGAATCTTTTAATTTACCAGGTATGATACAGGTACCATGGAATAATCAAGAAAACTGTTTTTTCCACAATGCACTCTCCGAAAACAGCATCCTCAATATTCCAAAATACTATAAAGAAAAAAAAACCAAACAACCAAAAAAGAAGAAAAAGAAAGCAGGACCATGCTGTTCATCCACGCACCTGGAGGAACAACTCCAATAGCATCATCAACATCAAAATCTGAGATGTCACTATCACTGATTGGCCGAGATCCTGCACAACAGTAAGGTAAACAAATACCTAAACATCTGGTCATGTTATAAAATGTAAGAATATGATCATTTAACATAATAATGAAACCAAAATGATGATTTTAAGTCAAAACAATAGAGAAGGAGAACTCAGCTGCAGTGACTAACTGATGCTTTACAAGACAGGTGAGCCAATTTAACATCTTAGAGCTGCTGCAGCCTCCTTTCCCTTTCTCTTCCCCTCAAGTCCTCAGTAATCCCCTACTAGAATAGTTTATCTCACTAAATCTCCAAAAGCAAAACCCAAGTAAAGAAAAAAACAAACCACTTTTGTGCTATTTCATTGAATATGCTGAATCAGCTTGCTGAACAGGAAAGGAGATGAGGCAGCATATGGTGAGAGAGAGGAAGAGGAAACAGCACTGCCAGCTTTTGGAAAAGCTCAAATATCTCATGAAAACTAACCTTTAATTTGCTCTCTCTATACATATCCTTGGTTTGGGCATCTATGCAGCAATTACAGCAGTATTGCATATTTATAGTTCATTCCTGAATGTGCACCGATTTCCTACCCACTGGCTGTACTGAATGACTTCCATGTTTTAGAACAATAGGAAAATAGCTTGAAAATGTATTTTAAAGTAATCCCCTACATCTTTCGTATTTCTAAGTAAATCCTAATTTAAATGAACAGAGAAGCTACAATGTTGAAATACCTCCTTCTTTTAATGTGCCTCATACAAACCTGAAATCAGACTCACTAAAACAACTCTACCTCCCAAATACATGAATACAATTTCTCTTTCCTACACTTTAATGAGCATATTGGAGGTTGAGACTAACTTTATGATGAAAAGTGTTTTTAAGCCTTTTAAGTCTTTAAGGACTTCTTTTTTAAAAATAAAATGCTTTTAATTTTTTTTAAAGTATCCCATAATTATAAACTTCATCTTTCTATTTAAAAGGAAACTTATGCAACCAAATCTTCGAACAGTTTAGTTTTGCTATTGAAAGCCAAATCAATTCCAGCAGGTTTTCACATACTTGAAAGTCATACGTCACAGGTGTAAGGCTGACATGTCATAATATCATAATTTAAATCAACTTTCTGCCATACATTTTCATTATTTTTAAAGACTATGATATAGTATCTTTTTATTTTATTAGGAATTTAAATACCATTACACCATATCCAGCATTTCTAATTTAAAATTTCAGAGACCTTAATGGAATTTGGACCTACTTTGTAATTTTTTGCTAGTGCTTTCTCCACCATGAACATGTCTTCTTGGCATGAATGGTGATGGCTGAGGCAGAGGTAGTGAAGATTCATCATGTGTCTGTAGCTTATACCAATGTGGTTCATCATCTAAAAGTGCTGTCTCCAGCTCTATAAGAATCTAGCAGAAAAATCATCAGGTTTCAATTTTACTTTGAAGGCACACACAGAAACATATTTACAAAATATATATGCATATGTATTCAAAACCAAACAATGAACTCAGAAGAAATGTGATTGTATGCATCACCTCTCCAAGAAATTCACTCTCTTCTTCTTGTACTCTTGGCTGATCCCATACAGTAATTTCAAGCATTCGTTCTCTAAAATCTCTACGATGTACATGTGAGTAGAGAAAAGTTTGATTCCATTTTGGCTCTAGACTTTTCTTTACTGTTTTGGTCCTTCTTTTACTTTTATCACTGAAACATAAATATTTTTTGTAAATTATTCATAGAGATAAATCAGAAAATACCATGTACTCATCAGGACTTAACTGTTTTCGTTCTCTCTTAGGCAATAATGCCTAAACGAAAAAAGCATTTTCTGCACAGTGGATCACATTCTTACAAAAGACCACAAAGTTAAATTGATACTGACTTGCATGATTCAAGTGCAATTTTTTGTTACAATTAATCTAGCTATAAAAAATTGTAAAAAGGAGTTATTCATAAGCACTCATTAAAAAGTTGATTCAATACATGGTAAATTAAAATACAATTTTCTAAACTGGAATACTGTTACCTTCTGTCTGGAAGAAAATACATTTTTACATAGGGATTTCTGGGGCGTCCATCTACTCTTGGTGGCAAATCTGTTGCTTGTAGAACATTCACTATTAACTGATGACCCACTTTGTCATACCAGAGTTTAACCTATGGGAATCATGTTACCAGAAAACATTACTGAAAATGGAGAAGAAATAGAATTTTCAGACTGCATAAAAAATAACCACAATGTAAAAGTAACCACTGATTTTTTTCCCAGAGACAATGAGATATATTGCATTTCAAAGCCCTTAATATTTAATTAGGTGAGATGGAAAAGATGATGGTATATACCAAAGACTTATATTTATCACAGCTGAATAAAATTATGGTGCCTGATTATACTTACATTGTTTGCTGTACTCACTGCATAATCTTGGATCTGTAAGTGCACTTAAACCAGCATGTCTTAGCCCTGCACCTTAAAAGCTACACTAAATAGGAAGCTCTGACTGCATCTAATCTCAAAGGATAGTTGAAATCTATCTACTCAGATTTGTAACCCTTTCAAAAGTTTTTATGAAAACAGTAATATACAGCTACATCATTTCTTAAGAGAATCATAATATTAGGAAATTTTTTAACCTGCTGTATATTTATGAATTATGATGATCAATATAAAAAATATAAGAATGTAGAAAACAAATTCTAAGTACGTACAGTATATTTAATAAGCAGGACTTCAATTAGTATTACAAGAAATTTCCAAGATGTATCTAAATTAAAATGCATTACTGAATAGTGTAACGCTTAACAAATACACAGCTCTTTAAATGCTCCCATAAAGAAAATAGTGATACTATGCTTGTTATCTGCAGATTACTGGACACGTACAGCAAAGTCACTATTTTCAATGCAGAAGCTACAAAATGACAAGTTTCAAGGCAGTTTAATGGGCTCTTCTCAATGTAAATTCCTGCACTCTTGAGTGTATTAAGACAACAATTTCTTATGTCTGCTATTATTACAGTGATGGCTTGTTAGTGCATACAGAGGGTGCCAAAAAACTCTTGAAACATGTTAATCTTTACCAACAATGAACACTTCTCTTGGTCTCCCAACAGACCTTGGGAATGTGCAGGGCTGAGGGACCAGCACCTCATAGATTTCCATTAAGAACTCAAGAAAAACAAAATATGCTCACAGAAAGCTGCCCTGGTAGGACCTGAGGTGCATCCCGTAGGGCTCCAGGGCTAGTCGGAGATATAACAGAAATAGAAGGCCTTTCCATCTTCTGAGATTCAAAAGAACTTGAACCTACAACCACATGAGAAACACATGAACTTACCATCCAAAATTTGGGTAACTTACGAACTATTTTTTCTTAGAATTGTATAAAGCTGATGTAGAAAGCATAGTGAAAAGACTGATTGTTTACCCCTACATCCCAGATTAAACCATTTTTTGGTTTATTTGAAATAACATATAAAAAAATTGTTCTTCATACATCATTAACAAATCATAGCAAGTGTTTTAAATAAAATGCTGTTCTCTGACCGAATTACACACCTCCCTTCCCACGCAACCTAGTCTCATTCTAAAATCCAAAGTCTTTGATGAATAAACCACATCTGTTGTACAGATTATACTCCTGGTAGCCTCTGAATCTTTGACAGGAAGACAGGCAGGACATGCATCTCACATGGAGGATATTTCAGCAACTGCTGGACATCATCAGTTCTCCACCAGTGAAAAAGAGCCCTCACCAATGATATGAGCTTGTGACAAGTGAACACACCTTCCCTGTCCCAGGGAAGGCTTCTAGTTGCATGTCAGGAAAGGCTCAGATGGGAAAGGACTGGGAGCCATGGCCCTCAAATACTCTGGCTGAAAATGTTCAAATGGCATAGTTAAAAAGAACACCAGTCTTTTGAAGTATCATGCACAAAAAATTCACTTAACCAAGGTTTTCTTGTTAAAAAAAAAGAGAAACAAGAACTCTGGACTAACTCTGGATGGTGCAGGAGGTGAAATCCTGACACTGTTTTTACCTTTGGCAGTCCCTTATACCTGTTTCCTCTCTTAAGGGAAGTAAATTATTATTTTGGTACTAACAATACAAGATACAGAATAAAAAAAATAGAGTTCTGCTAACAGTTGAAATCTTTATATGCTTAATAACATCCATATTGCTACGAATTTAACACACATGACCAAAACCCACTGAATTTTGTCACGCAAAAACCTCAGAGCCAATGCGACTTCCACAGATCATCTTTTAGAAATTTCACAGCTGAAATAATTGTGCTGGGTATAAGATCATGCTTAAAGAAAGAAACAAGGTGTGTTAAAGAAAGACTCTAATGGGGGATGGGAGGTCTCGGGAATCCGTGGTATATCACTAAAACATGAATACACAGTAATTAGAAACAACAGAGACAACCTTTGGCTGTGACAAATACATTGCTGGGACAGTTTTTTAGAAACATGGATCTGTTTCTGTTCTAACAGGTTACAAGGAAAGAAAGAGGAAATATTTAAAGACATACTTTCCACTAGCATTCATGAAAATCGTACTAATGCAAACTACCTTCAGGTTTAGGAACTAGCAGTTAAAACAATATGAGCACTACAATGTTAACATTGTGGATGGATTGCATGATACTTTTACAACCAGAACAATAAAGAAAGAGAGCTTTTAGGAAAAGGAAGGTGGCAAAAAGAAGTACAGATATGGTTGTTCAACTATTTTTTGGAGGAACAAAAATCAAAAAAAGAAGACAAAGATTAACTCACTAGTAATTTTTATATAAACGTCTCAAGGAGTTCAGAGAATGAAACTGATGAAAATGTCTTACAATAATAAAAAAGGAAAATAAAGAGCATTAGCAATGTTAAATGAACAAGAGAATAATGCATTTCTCCAAAGGATAAAATAAAATCAAACCATATAACAATTGTGTATGGACATTTTTCAACACATACATATCCAACACATATACAGATACAAGCAAGATAAACTGCTTAAACCACACACATCTATCAGCATTTTCCCATCAACAAATTCACTCTTCCATCAAAATCTGGATGATTCTAGTTCCTGGCTCTTTCTATTTTCAGCCAGCATTGAAAATACATTACAAGAGCAAGAAACACCTAGTATTGTACAAATCTTAGCAAAGCAGCAGAGCAGGGAAAGGGAAACAAAACTCTTCAGTGAATTACTTGAACGTATTTTCATCCACATAGACTAATCCAAAATTGGAACTGCAATAACATTTCTGAAGAACATTTACAAGATTTTAAGTCTATAGTTGAGAATTTTAAAGGTATTCAGACATTTGTCTGCTCAGTGAAACACAGAAATCTTTCTGACTTGGAAGTCAATAAAACTAAGACTCCTAGGTATATAAAAGTCACTTACAAAAAAGAACCAGACACTTGCATCAGAAAAGGAATGCAACAGTGCCCAATCACTGAGCCTTAAGTCCACTTTTCATGTCCTGCAATTTAAACTTACGGTGCCTGTGTTTTAAAATAGACTATTTCAGCTGTGCGTTAATGTCTCAAATCAGCTTAAACCTCACATCACTAAACAAGAATGCACCGCTCCTTGTCTTGACTTCATGAGTCAAGAATAATGTGGTTTCCTCAAACTCATGGAATTATAACTGAGTTAGTCATTTTTGACATGGCACAGTAGTACCTTACAAACATATGAACAGATTAATGACCTGTTGCTCAGCAGGGCCGCTGTGCAGACTTCTTCCTCTTAACATTTTCTCTTTTTCCAGGTCAGACTTTTCCAGGGCATTCCTCATCAGTCTGAAGTATTTACTTACCATAATCAAACAGATTTTTCTGTTCAATCCAGTGTTTAGTTTGCAATATTTTCTTGTGCTAGAATATGAACACTCTTATCTGCAGTATAGCAATGTTTGTAATAACATCACTTTTAGGATATCTAAACGAAGGTTCACATGTGCAAGAAGTGTTTCAACATGGAAAGTGCCACCTACAGTATCAAGTTCTATAATCCTGGTTAAAGAAAGACACTAAAACTAATTCTGTTTGGATTTTTTTTCTTGTATTGTCAAAAATGCAGTAGGAAAAAAAAGGCTAAAAATAAACTACAAATATTAATTACACATACAAGCACTTAATAACTGATTCACATTTATGCTAAGGCACTGTCACTCTATTACAACTAATGCAGAAAAAATTAATAATAAATCAATATGAGAAACAGGTCCACACAGTTTACAAAAGGCTGGCATTTTAATTAGAGAATGAACATTCTAAAAGGAAACTATAATCTAAACCCTTTTATGCAAGAAAACTAGTCTTATCTAGTCTGTTTTTAATTTTGCACTGCAGAAAATATTCTGACATATGATTTACAAAAAAGCTCTCCAGAAGAAATAATAGCTCACGACCTAAAATATTCAAAACTAGACTAGTCAAAGAAAAACGAAGTGAAAAGTTGCACAACTGCTCATCTAACACAGTAAAAAAAATTTACTCCCCTTTCGGAGCAATATGAACTTGAGAAAAGTAGTGTCAGACACACATCCAGTAAAGAGCTGCCAACGTCAAACTTTGTCTTTCTATCTCTACCTTGGAAGACAAAGGTACTTTGTGGTCTTACGTGATATTACATATGATTATCTTGTGTCTGATCCTTCCACACCTCAATGAATACATAAGCCAAACCACACTATACCTTAGATTGAAACTACTCTGTGCAGATACATGGTTTGTGAGAATCACCATTTTGCACAGGAACAGCTATAATTTCTCTGAGGGGTATAGTCAAGAGGTTGATCACTGAAGACAAAATAAATTCAAATGTGGTTGTAACCCACACTTTTTAGGTTGTTCGAGGAACAGATGTATCATCTTCTACACCCCACAGAGTTTCTGAGTACCTCTCCCCGGTGCTCATCCTGCTATTTCCGAAACCATTCCTTCCCATCAGACCCTGTGGATCAATCTGCAGTTTGCACTAATTACATTACTTGGGCAGCTCTCCGGAGTTCAGCACTGCCTGGTTTATGATGGAGGTTCAACCTCCTTGCCGGGACCTAGAGCACAGCAGCAGTCCCTGCACAGAGGAACTGACTCATATCAGAGAAACAACGGTTCTGGCAGCATTATCTGTGAAAATCTCAGCAAAGATAGCTAGCATCTGACAAAGAAAACAGAGACAAATGAAAAAACATTAGTTTTACCTGCACTATCCCACAGAGCCCACAAGAGATGGTGAGTTAGTTACCATGCCACGTTTCTTCTCCAGAAAGCATACTGCCAGAGGATTTTCTGTGCTGTAGTATGTTAATCACCTCTCACACTGTATGCATATTCATAGGCAATTCTTCCCCTCATATTGAAATAGCCAACCCATTAATTCTACTTTTTATAAGTTCCCTATCTACCTTGTGTTGCAGCCATTAGAATTAGTGTCAATTAGTTTCTATGGAGTTTCCACAGTACTATTGCAGTTATACTGTTCATTATTATGTTGTTATGCCTTTAGCTGCTAATAGTGTTACGTGCTTCACATTTTTCTCTAATAAACATCCTACAATTATCCATTACTTAAAGTTACATTTGCTGGTAGACACAGAAATCCAAATTTACAAGACTGAGCAAATTGTTTAGACTGCAATTTTGTAACTGGCAGTCTAATTTGTGGGCAGTCTAATTTGTGGACTTACAGTCCTTCCATTATTCACTTAAGGCAAACCGTGTCATATTTGGGCTTTTTAGACCTAATATACTAGGAATTTTTAAATCAAGACCATTAAAAGTGCTGGTACATTATTTGCATTATTAATACTGAGAGATGAAAACACTTAAATTATGCAGATGAAATACCATTTTCAGGCCTTTCGGGAACTTATTCCCTCACAGGAATTTTAGCTGTAATGGATTATCACTTAATGCTGTATCAAGCAACTTCAAATTTTGCTTAGTCAGCACCTGAAGTACCCACCAAACTTTGACATACTAGATTTGCTGGATGGGATGAAATAAAATTCCCTGTCACAAATCTGAAACAATCACACAGTTTGGAAAACAAGACAAAGTGAAGCTACAGACAAAATCAAAGTAATCTGTTAATGTAAGCAAACAATTTTCCATTATGCAACACAATTTACATAGATCTTAATTATTAAGAAAAAAGAAAAAAAAAGGATAAAGAAAATTATGTGCAGTATGCTCTTTCCTCTGATAACTACTACCAGGATTTCCTTTGTTGTACAATGTCTGAAATTTTCGGTTATTTTCAGATGACAGACCGGTAAATACCAACCTGATATAAGGCAACTGGACTTTGACTCATTACTGCAGATAAAAGGGAACTGTCTTTAAATTCCAAAGTTCTATGCTCTAGGGATATTAATTTATTCTCATAAAATCCCTCAAAACCAACCTGACCCTCAAGCAAAAAAAAAGAAATTTTTAAAAATCTATTGAGACATAACTCTACAAGAATAATGTTGTTCTATTATGTAAAAACCTCCATGCCAAGAGTCCATTTATGTCAAAATAAAAGCACAATCCGATGTGCTCTATTTTTGCCTATGTATTGAAAAAATATGCATGGGTCATCCAAAGAAAAACTTTACATTTTATTGGTACTATTTCTGGGTGCACTATTCTAGTGTAAAATCCATTGTTCAGATTCAAGAACATTCTTTGACTTTGAACACACTTCAAAAAAAGGGTGGTATTCTCTCAGTTTTTCTTCAGGAATGTGTCACTGGGATGCAGTTACCTTGTACTTACTTTTTCTAAACTAATAGATTTATCAAATTCATAAACTAAAAGAATATACTTGATTTAATACTGAAATTATCTTAGAAGTTAAGGGCACACAACATTTGTAATTATATTGACAGCAATAAACATTTCTAAAGTCCATTGTTTAAAATGCTAATCTAGCACTTTCCTTTTACATCAGTTGTACAAATCCATTTCCATGTTTTCTTCAGCTGAGATGTGGACTCCAAGTTGTGTCCAGTATCAACATATTTCTTTTTTTCAGATTTAAATATAAACACTACACTCTCAAAAATCTCCTTAAAGCATGTTATTTTTAATAACAAAGGTGTATGACTGAATTTGCAATTTTCTTTTAAGAATATCTCCTAATTTATCTGACTCAAAAAATGCAAAATAAACCTTCTACTCCCCCACAGTCTTCATCAGAGGGTAATTTTAGCATTTAACAGACACTATTATTGCATCAAACTTTAATTTTCCATTAAGAGGTCAAACTGATAGGTGGAATTACCTACTAATGTCAATTTTAAGTACTTTTAATAGCGATTGCCATTAAAAAGGCAAAATTTATTTGCGAAATACAGCTACACTCGCATAGTACAGACAAAATCAATAATCAAAATGTAGAAGAAGAACATTTTAGTCAGAAAGAAAACGAATAGCTTTTTGTTCCTAAAACTGAAAAAGTATCATATTTCAGACAAGCAAAAATTATAATTAAGATGAAAATAGCAAATTCAAAAGAATCACTTTTTATTGTTAATCATGTGACTCTGTTTCATAAGGTAAATGTGAATTTACAATAAATGATTAATATTCAGTGCTGTAAGACTTAGAACAAAACATTCCTGATATCACTAAAACTACTATGAATAATGCAGGGCCAATCTCCGTAATTTTATCAATTTGAACAGATTTTATTCTCTTTCTCAGTTTTGTTTGGGAAATTGAGAATATAAGAATTGCTGTCACAAAACCCCGAACCTGGGTTCATAATAAATAAAAATAGGGATTATAAACATAACACGTTAATGTTAATTTTTGAATAAACTTTTTACTTCCACATTTGACTTCAATAACAGTCATTTAAGGGTAAATACAGTCTTTTCAATTACAAGTTTTGTGTCTCCTTTTTTAGCTCTTTAAAGAAGGCCTCTTTAAAATCCTACTAGCACTGACTTATTAGAATCCTGCAACGCTTCCTTCCACTCACGGAGACCTTTACAAGTTACTCTGATCTAGCAGGCTGAAAGCCTGAAAACCAGAATTTTCTCATGCACAGGCGTACCTAATCCACCAATTTTCCTTTGCCAGTTGGCAAAAACCTTTATAGTACTTTGACCACACAGAAAACAACATTTATGCTTGCACATATGCATCACTGCAAAGGCACAAGATTGGAAATGGCAGAGAAAAAATGGACAATACAGAATGTCAATAATAGAAATCCTCTTATTAAGCAATATTAATTATCCCATTATTAAGCAATAAAAAAATAATTAACTCACAAATAATCCCTTTAAAATTCCCATTAGCAGAAGTAATAGCTACGCTTAAGAAGCAAGTCTTTAGCCTTACCCAATAGGCCTTGAAACAATAATTTCAACTTGAGGTTCTGATTTTGATTCTAAAATAATGTTGTAAACTTCTTCATTTGTAGCTCCAGGCAAGGGTTTACCATTCCATTCTAGAACTTCATCCCCTTGAATTTAAAGAGAAGTTTATCTCACTTTCATATTCTTTTACAAAGAATTAAATTTATATTATCAAGTAACACAAAAATTATTTAAAATCATGAAAGAGCTGTACTGAAACCTTCAGACACTTTCCTGCCAAGCTGCTTTCCAGCTGATTAGCTCTCAGTGCTTTCTCTTGTACAGGGATGTTCTGTTCATCATGCAAGATTTCATATTTGCCATTACTAAAATGTATACAGCTTGTGCAATTACTCAAAGTTTTAGCAACTACTCAAATTTGTAGCATTTTTTATAAGGACAAAAGTGGTTTTTGCTAAAAGCAAGGACTCATCCATGCCTTTTTTGTGTGTGTTTGAGTCCCATACAATAGGATGAACAGACTTTCACTCATGGGAAATGAGCAAAACAATGTATTTTTTCCGGGAAATAATTTTGGCTCTAAAACTACTTTTAGAAATTAAAAATAGCTTTTATTAAAAAGCCTCAAACAAACCTAGACCAGAAATAGAAAATCAAGATTTCAGCCCAAATAGTTTAAGATTAGTGGAGACAAATTTATTTTCTGTAATTATATAATATGCATTTTATATCTATAAACAACTATAATAGTTGGTGCTATCAACCCCATGTATATTGACTTGGTAAGAAAAAAAAATTTAAAATGCCAAAAAAAGTATAATATTGTTAGTAACTCTTCATCCTTTCTACTTCTTTATTACTATCTGCTTCACACAACTATCCTAACGCCATTCACATCCGCATTGGAGCTTCTGGGTTCTTACAGCACTGCCTAGGTACTTTGGTTTGCTAAGACAACACTTGGAAGGCAGTTGCTTCAAGCTATAGTAAAAAATATAAACCATTAAGAAGTGACTTTGAAAACCAAATGCTGTGCATAATTCTCACTTCATTTAGAGGCTTGAAAAGTGCCATTAGCACAGCCATTCATTTGTAAGTGCAGTATATACATATAATAGAAATGACACATTTTAGGACCCTTTTTTGGGCTTGTTTTCCATTTTCATTTGTAACAGTTAACACTAAAAGGAACACTAATAAAATCCACTGTCTATGCAGTGTATCATCCTTTAAGGATGTGAGTTTTGTTTGCCACAATCAGTTTTAAAAAAAATGTTTGCATTGCTTCTGTAGAGTGCAATAAGTAGCTCCTGAGCTATCAAACAAAAGTTTGCCAGTGAGACTCAGTCCTGATACCAGAATTCCTCAGGAGTGTCTTTTGTTTTGCTCATACATCCAAGCAATTGGAGCTCATAATAAACTAGAAATGTAGGCAACCATGGCAATTCATAATAACATTATTGTTCTGTACTTAAAAAATATTACCATATCACATGACAAATGTTGATATAAATTAAAGGTTGCATTCAATAGGCCATTACGAAAAGACAATATATTTTATATGCAAGTGATTGATTTACCTGCTCTGAGATGCCCCACCACATCAGCCAAGCTACCTTTCTTCACTTTGGTAATGAAGGCACCGAGTCGTCCTAATTCTGTCATTTTTCCTCCAACAACCTGGTTAGTCACAAATTTGTCAGTCTCCAAGCCACAAATCAGACATCACATTAAGCACAAATATATAGACTAATCAGTTTTCACATTATTTTTAAAATTACACCTGAAATGTGCATAGACAAACCTATTGTCAATTTGGGTTTTAGAGAGGCTTAAAGACAAAAAGAAGTAAAGCTGATGCAGAATGAATAAAATTGATATTCCTTTTACTGTGTTCGACTAATCAACCTTATGCAGTTTGGTAAGTACCTACATTTGTTGCAGAAAGAACAATTTTTAATAAATAAAGTGGCAAATGCACTTTTTACAAGTAATTCTCCGTCATGTACTCAAATTTAAATTGAAAGTGCACATCAGTTCAAGTGTATGAAATCTCGAAATGCAGTTGGTACAGCAACTGAAAACTCAGCAAATACACTACTATTAAATATGGGCAACAAGTTCACAGGAATGTCGATACTGCTAAAACACAGGCACGCCCATCCAAGAACATGACAGGACAAACCAGCAACTTCTGGCTTCTGTTAAACAGAACTGAACAGATCCGTTTTTGAACATGACTCCATGCTACAGAGATCAGGAACATCAGAAAAAAAGCAAGAGCCCACAGGAGACCAGATTTTAAATAAAATACAAAGAAAATGTAGTCTTGCTGACTTTTCTCTTTAACTATCTTTAACTTTAGACTATTCTCTTTAACTATCTCACTCTCTTCAGTCAGGTGAGGGGTTTTTTTTCTGGTTGGTCAGGAACATCCTGGAGGAGTTTTATAAGAAAATGAAAAAGCAGAATGATGGTTCATTACAGATTAGTTCACCATGTTGCAATCACAATAGCTAGCAGGAGCTTTAATATCAAGAAAAGATTCAGAAGTCTATCTGCCAACAATATTGTCACGTGATAATGTGTAAAATTTATCAGTGAGAGCCTTAGCTCGTATTACGTACAGCTGAAACTTGAAAAATCAAAGAGAAACTCTACAACCCTACAATCTACATTTCCTACTAGGACCAACCTTTTTTTCTCTCACATTCAAATAGAATTGTTTGCTGGCAGCAAAGATCAGCTTTGTGCTATGGACTACTAAACATTTAGTAGAGCGAAGCTGTTTTCATCTTTTGTGTTACCATGCCACACTATCTCACTTCAAGACAGGAATAGTTCAGATTTTGCATTGCTTCTGCTGTTCTCAGTGGAGAAGGAAGGACACCCAAATTAAAGTCTCTCTGTCATCTTTGTTTCTCCATAGATTTAAAAATATACACAGAGAGAGAAATGCTTGAACTGGTACACTGTATTCACCGCTAAGTTCTGAAACAGCACTCTCTCTCTTTTAAGTGTTCTGGCAATTTAGACACATGAACCTAAAGGTCTGCTACAAATGTAAATTAGGGATTTAAATCAATTGGACAGTGTTGCCAATATCACAATTTTGGGGTGCTGGATGAACTGGTATTACATTTAATATAACCTCTACTATGATTTAAGAGGGTTTTTTGCAAGTTTTTATGTAAATGTTTAGTTTCTTTCTACAAAAGTTCTGTTTTCAAATGGCTGTGTAGCTTTTAAACACTGACCTTGAAAGCATTTGCATCCAGATGACATTTCAGTATGTGGATTATAAGATGAATTACTTGACTAAATTGCAAACAGTAGAGCTAGAAAAGGCAGTACTCCATTAGTGTATTGCCATGTGCAGTATATATCTTGCAGACAGGAAGCTGAATAAACATACCCTCTTTAATCAAAACGGTTCAGCCCCTTTGTCATGGATGACTGAAGACTGTATAGGAGGAGTAAATGTATTTATAGCCATAATTTATCTGCATAACTTTCAAAATTTACTAAAAGAGAGGAACACATTTTTTGTCGAAAGACCGTATGATTGGAGAGTCCTCTGATTTACTGTGTTAGACCTCTATGTCTAAGGTCAGTGGAACTTCCTTTCATTTAGCACATAAATCATGTAATACTCACTTTTAGCCCCAGTAATGCACCTGATTCTTTAGGCATGGTTGTTCTCTTGTTAAGAATAACACGCCCAATTAAGCGATCTCCCTCTTTGGAAGGCTGCCACGTTACGGGATGCTGTGAAAAAACAAGCAGCGGAATTAAAGTGTGACCATCTTCCACTACTTAGATGCACATGTATAAACCAATGAAATTACTGTATCATCATGTCACAGTAGATACAAACATCCTCCTGATGTGTTACATATTGCACCTGAGCTTTCTATTATTGTATCTTATCTATTGGACCCTGGCTACATTAAACATTTATATCTCTTGTAAGAAAATCTCAGCATTAAGTCTACAGATAGAATTATAATACATTTCAAACTTCAATACAATTAAGCATTTTAAACACACCCTAGGTAATGAAATTAAGTACTTGCTTTTAAATTACACGACTCTGAAAAGTGCATTCAGAAGTTTTGTTCTTTAGAATAATACATATTATGCAGGTCTACAATATGAGGGTTCATTATACAATAAAATCAAAATTATACTTTCCAAGTCCAAGCCTTAAAAAAATCACTAATCTTTCCCAGAGCAGCATCACACTCACAACTGCTTTTTTTGTGGTTCCTAGTAAAATTAAGTGCCACGTCTATAAAGAAATTAAATTCAAGTTAAGATTCAGGCAATTTTACAAATATGCATTTTGATAAAACTTTTGTTCTGATTTCCATTTCCATGGTCCTCTAAAACGATTTTTTTTATTATGTGTGTACAATATTTTTTACAGCCAAATGTCTATGCTGAACTGAAATAAAAAGCAAACATTTTAACTCATACTCACGAACCCCTATTTTTCTATTTCTTACCGAACTAATAGGGGACGTCTCCCTGCTGTGCCACGTGGCAGGATCCAGCCAGTAATAATCCAAGTCACCTGGAAGAATATGAATAGAAAGAAATGTGTAATCTCTCAAACAGAGAAAGATGTACGAATGACTACTTCTGCATGCATGAATTTTAAAGTGCAACAGTTTGATGAAGCAAATGCAAAACCTTTATTATGATTCAAATTAGTATCTCAATTCAAAAACAATATGGCATATTAATATAAAAACGGAATCACTAAAATAATGCATTTATTTGGACCTCTGCTTTTTCATGAATTGCACCTTAGAATTGTGCGCACTGTCTATTTTTACCTTTGCCCAGTCCAAGCACGGACCCCAAAGCATCACATTCACAGCCCTCCTCCTCCCCACCATCTCCATAATAAAACACACAGGACTACAGCTAATGACGACACGAGAGGGAATACTCCACAAAATAAGCACTTAGCTACAGTTAAGGACAGAACAGTCAACCATGCTCTAGGATCTGCAGAGCTCAACGCTGTGACAACAGGTACTGTACAGACGGAGAGCCATAGGAGCTGGTAATAGAGTACCAGAGAGAACAGCCACACAAACACAGCAAATAGTACCAACAGCAGGTACAAGGCTGCAATCTTCTCTTTCACTTGGGACAAACTTATATGCTGTGTACATCAAGATTAAGCCCATGAATTACAGTGGTCTGGAAGCCATCAGCCTATCAGGACAAGGAGGGCACTTTAGGCAATACATCTTCGATATCTCACTTTATGAAACAGATCTCTACAATACTGTTGTTAGATGCCTGTGTTCTAGTAAGAGCAGCGATCTAAAAGAAGCCCAAACAAAGCATGCAAGGGAAAAAAAAGATACCTTTACAGGAAGAAATTATTATTTTTTTTCTCTACAAATATTTAGATGCCAAATATGAAATACAAGTTGTACCATTCTCTATAACTCATAAAATCTTTAACAGCTTACCACTACATGATCATATGCACAAGTTTATTTTTAAACAGCATATTACTATCATATGCATAACTACATGAGGCAGTTTGTGGTTTCATTAGCTACTGCAGTTCTGCAAGTTTGGAAAACACATTAAATCACACTAAGGATCTTTCAGTTTTATTTTTAGCATCCTTCCTTGTGCCTTTATAAACTTCAGAATTACAACAAGAACAACAACAAACCCACAAATTCCTTTGACACCTGCACTGCTGGCAATAAGCTTAAATCTATGGTACAGAGGTCTCCAACTTTCAGTAATGGACTCAACAGTAACATCAAAAATCAACTCTCTGCTGTGTGGGCTGGGCTGCCACCAACAAAACGCAACACACTTCGTCTTCTTCTTTCACAGCTATTTGCTCAGCAGTAGAGAAATGTTCAGGAGGGAATAAATGTCAGTTCCAGCATGCAGACGAATGTATCCAAGTGCTCAAAAACATTTCTGCTCATCTCCACTGTTCCCTGCCTTCTTTTCCTGTCTTGCTTCCTAGATTCAGCTTCTTGGTCCCAGTTCCCTTGCTGGTCGTCCACCTGGTTACTGTATATCCATGACCATTTAATTCATGCACCTAGCATCCTTCTCTACCAAGTTCCTGCTGTAGCAAGATCCTCTCATACACCTTCTGTCTTGGCTAACCTGCTGATTTTCCTATTCTCACCACCTACCGATGGCAGATCTTTGCTGCCTTTTCTTCCCTGCTCATGTTTTTCTGTTGTCCATCTTCAGTCTGCTTCTGCTTCTGGCTCTGGTGTCCTTTCTTGAGGTTCTGTATTTTAATCCCTCCTTAACCTCAAATCCTTTGATACTAAGCTACATTCCTGCACCCTCCTTCCCACACCTAAACCTTTAGGTGTCTGTGCCTTTCCCCCCTTCTGTCTGTCCCATGCTTTGCTAAATTCCAAGCCATTGGCTACATCCACAGCAGTTGGCCACGACACCAATTTTCTCACCCCCTGCTCTCAGAAGCTGAGGGCAAGAACTGCACTGCAAATGCAGCTCTGCTGAGCTCGAACATGAATGATATGCTCAGAGCTGTAAAGGTAGCTATCAAATCAAACATCTTGACTGAAAGTCGCGGAAAATGGTAAGTCTACAATTTGGTGAACATTTTAAAAGCATAAAAATGCATTAATTGGGGAGACAAAAGTACACATTCTTAAAAAAGGACTTAATTTAAAAATTTCCATTAAAATTCAGTATGAATTTTAACAGACCACTGGCACACAAACTTCTGGGAGAATTTACAAGTATATAAAGGTTACACAGTGGAAAATGTCAGTTAATCTATTCATAAACACTCATCAAGTAGAAAATAAAAGTTAAGACACAAATGAAGAAACTCCCCAAACAAGCTTAAAAAATACTTTACGCTAGCAACACTGACACTAGGGACATCTGCAATTCAGTACTCTGTTATATCTTTAAAAATAATTTCTCCTTGATCATCCTATGCCATTGCTGGCTCTTTGCCTAATGCCTAGTCATGCCATTCTTGCACTGCCACACCCCCAAACTCACTGTTTATTTAATTGCACAAAATAACTTCACTGCACTAGCATCATAGAAATCCAGGAATAGGTAAATAACACGCAAAAACTTACTAAGAGCACAGACGCAAAATTTCAGATTTGCTCCAAAAAACACCCACCAAAACTGAAAACAATAATCCATATACACAGAGAACACTTCCCACTAGTAAAAGTCATTAAAAATAACTAGTAAAATAAGAAAAATTTAAGACATTATAGAGGGGAAAAAACTACTTTCATAAAGAGCAAGTAATTGCTTTACAGGCAAAAACTGCTTTTAAATACTTTTTAAACCATTCTTTTAAAACATGAGCAACTTAAAAATAATAAGCTCCAATGAAAATACACATATACCGTATCATTATTTTTTGCACATTACTGATGTATTTCTAAAACATATTATTAAAAATGCACTTGCAGTTTTAATGTATGATTTCATTAAGACCAACTGAGTGACACAGCATAAATATTTGCAAAACCTTTTTTCCTAAGGGAATAATTCGAAAGTTGTATCCTGACAGCAATGAAGTGCTTTTCCTGTTAACATGCTGCTGGCTCAATTACTTTATTCTTGGATGCACATGAATACAATAATAAATTGCAAGACACAAATGTGTCGAGCTTTTTCCATGAGAAGTCTTTTGCAGCCTTCAATCAAAATCCAAGATGGGGAGTAAAACTCTTAATAAATTCTTATTGTTTTTATATCCGCAAGATGTATGCTTTCAAAATAAAGGGAAAGCTAAACTCATACCACCAAAAATCCATTCCATACCAAAAGTTAATGCTAGGGTACTGTGATTTCAAGTGAGATCCTGAAAAGCTGAGAAGTGCTGGAAACAACAGCCTTGTCTCTCTTGCAAAGCCAAAACAAGCACAAAATATGAGAGGGTCTGTTATTGTGTATGGACAGTCATGCTGATTTCCAAAGAATCTTGAATACTGGAGATAAAATACCCTGAGACTTTTTCCCAAATCCATCCAGACAGTATACAGAGACTACTGATATTCAGCAAAGAATGTGCTTCAGCAATGTGCTCAAATCCATATGCACTGGATTTGCAGCAATTACTTAAGACAAGAAGCAGAATTTAATGATAAGAGTCAGTCAGTCCATGTTAGGCACTTAACTGACCATTAGCAGCATACAGATGCTAATTAATACAGCAGTTCTATCAGTTAACTAAGAACACTTCGACAAATATTTTTCAGAGGCTACACCTAAAATTCCTCTGCAAACTGAATAGTCAGACTACGTCTCTCTAATTAATCCATAGAATCACAGAATGGTTTGGGTTGGAAGGGACCTTAAAGATCATTTAGTTCCAACCACACCTTCCACTAGACCAGGTTGCTCCAAGCCCCATCCAGCCTGGCTTTGAACACTGCCAGGGATGGGGCATCCACAACCTCTCTGGGCAACCTGTTCCAGCACCTCACCACATTCACAGTCAAGAAGTTATTTCTAGTATCTTATCTAGTTTGAAGGCATTCTCCTATGTCCTATCACTACAGTCTCTTGTAAAAAGTCCTTCTGCAGGTTTTTGTGGTCCTCCTTTAGGAAGTAAAGAGCTACTAGAAGGTCTCACCAGAGCCTTCTCTTCTTCAGGATGAACAACCCCAACTCTCTCAGACTGTCTTCACAGGAGAGATGCTTCCATCCTCTGACCATCTTCATAGACTTCTCTGGACTCACTCCAGCAGGTCCATGT
The DNA here is from genome assembly GCA_013398055.1 of Ifrita kowaldi. NCBI lineage: Eukaryota > Metazoa > Chordata > Aves > Passeriformes > Cinclosomatidae > Ifrita > Ifrita kowaldi. Next base: position 257,247 of record VZRS01005793.1, read on the forward strand.
CCAAAGTCGAGATCCCAGACCTGGATGCAGCACTTCATGTGATGTCTCACCACAGTGGAGTAAAAGGGCAGAATTACCTTCCTCAGCCTGCTGGCCATGCTGCTTTTGAGGCAGCCCAGGATGTATTTGGCTTTCTGGGCTACAAGCTGCCAGCTCGTGTTGAGCTTTTAATCCACAAAACCTCCCAAGTCCTTCTCCTCAGGGCTGCTCTCAATCCATTCTCCACCCAGTCTGTACTTGGGGTCTGTTGATCAAATCCACGTCTCCCCAGTTTAGAGGCAAGGATGCCATATGGGACAGTGTCAAATTATTTGCGTTAAGTCCAGGTACCTGATGTCACTCTTCCTTTATGCTGTAACCTCATTGTAGAAGGCAACCAAATTTGTCAGGCATTATTTGCCTTCAGTGAAGCCATGCTGGCTGTCACCAATCACCTGTCACCCTGATCTTCCGTGTGCCTTAGCACAGTTTCCAGGATTATGTGCTCTATGACCTTGCTGGGCACAAAGGTCACACTGTACGTCCCGATATCTCCCTTTTTTCTCTTATTAAAAATGAGGGTTATGCTTCCACTTTTCCAGGCAGTGGGAACCTCACCAGACTGCCACAACTTCACAAATATGATGGATAGTGGCTTAGCCACTTCATCTACCAGTTTCCTCAGAAGTGGCAGATGCACCTCATCAGGCCCCATGGACTTGCTCACCTCCATGTTCCTTAGGTGGTCTCTAACCTGATCTGCTGCAGTGGGCAGCTTCTCATTCTCCCAGCTCCGGCCTCTGCCTGCAGCAGCCTGGGCAGTGTGGCTGGAGCACTTGTCAGTGAAGACTGAGGGAAAAAGTAATTCAGTACCCCAGCCTTCTCCATCTCCCAGGTAATCAGGCCTCCTGTTTCCCTCTGGAGACGGCCCACATTTTCTCTAGTCTTCCTTGTATTACTGACACACCTATAGCCACTTTCCTTGTTGCCCTCGATGTCCCCAGCCAGATTTAACTCTATCAGGGCTTTAGCTTTCCTAACCTGATCCCTGACAGCTTGGACAATCTCTCTGGTGAGCTGCTGTTACAGATGTGGTACATCCTACTGTCAAGCAGGGAAGTACTTCTACACCCAAGAAAAAAAGTTCCATCATTTTATCAGAAAAATTATTCAGTGTATAACAACCATATGCCTAAATCATTCTAGTTCAAGCTGTTAACTAACCACATAAAGAGAATACATGAGTACCCTGCATTGGCAAACAACCCTCACATTCATGTGGCAAGCAGAGAATTCAAAAGCTACCTATTTCCCATTTACACAGAAAACTTCACAAATATGCTCATTATCTCTTAGTCTCAAACCAATCTACTTCAGATGTCTACAGTCAAGAACTTAAATCCTTGCAGGACAAGATCTGTGTTTTACCATCTACACAGTTCAAGGACAGGCTGGCTCGTGCAACTTGTGGGAAGAATGAACCAGAAGGCTGCGAAACTTAGGTTTTCCTTCATACTGAAAATACATAATTGCATCAGATTTTAGTTCCCTGCTGGCAAATGTCCTAAAGCACTGAATATTAACATACTGTAACTACGACTCCAAAGTTAAAATAAAGATTAGTGCTCCTTAGAAGTAACAATTTATATACACAATACTCCTATTTCAGATACAGATGTGGCACATAGCTCCCAAAGCTAGAACTAGCCTCTTAAATTGCTCCCTCAATTCAGTATTTATTTAGGTATTTTCATTTAATGATGAGATATAAAATTGCTTTTCTATATCTTAATTAAATTTCTGAGTAACAAAAAAACATTGGAAGAGGGTCTACAGAGCTTTATCAAGCACTAGGCTTTTAGATTTAGATAACTGACAACCTGGGCTTATGCAATACAAACTGAAAACAAATGGTTATTCCTTACGTTTTCATTTAGAAGATAAGGAAATTCCATACTCCTTCTCATACAAAATGAACACTTCAGCATTTTATTTTGAAACAAACCCCTTAGTTTAAAAATCTTTCTTAAAGTGGTAGTTACATTGTGAGCAAAGCAATGCTAATTGATATTTGCAAACAAGAAAGACAGAAATAATTAGGCAAGGACATAGTGAACTTATGAAATATTAGCTAGATAGTTAAGGATGCTAATATTAAGCTAAAACCCAGTGAAAAAGAAAATCCATTTGACTCCTCCCCTAGTTACCATGGCAACAGTGTTCCTTTACAAGAGTTTGCAAATTCACAATTATTTTTGATTTTGTAAAGGAATGATTTGTCAGTCAGTTGCTGATTATGAAAAAGTCTTTCAGTGTATTCTTTTTTTTTATCTGGGCATAAGGCAAATTTTCCGTGAACTATTTAAAATAGAGCATGAGTTTGTTGTCCAGGTATTTATTTTTATTTCATAGATTGTGATTTTCTTTTAACAAGGTGTACAGTTTAGAGACATACATTTTTATAACAAAGTATTGCACTTGTGTTCATTGATGGTTGAAGGTTTCTCAAAAGATATACTTGCAAAAGACCTTCCAACACAATAACAACTGGGCCCATTTCTATGTTTCACAAAATGGACGTCCTACCTGAATTATTTCAGTGCTGTTTCAAGGCTTTATAAACTACTGAAAGCAAGGATTACTAATCTTGCCAATGGAAGCTTAAAGTCAAAAATCACAACCTATCTAGTCAAGTAACAAACTGAGGATTTTTGATTATTCCTAATTTTTTTAACATAGACACAAGGGACATAACAAGGAAGGTGTTCTAAGCCTCCTGAATCTCTAGGGAATCTTCTTATGAACTCCCTGAGCCAACATTATTCGGTAACTTCACTCAAACACCAAGAGTCTTCAAAAGTTCATCAACCCCTTTTCAGCTAGATTCTTTTTTTTATCTCAGCGACCATCTAAACTGCTATTCTAAGGATGTGTAAGTCTTACTGCGAGCACGTGAGTCCAACAATATGTGTGATTCACAGAGGGATGGTCCTCAAAAGCATATTCTGTAGGGTCATCACAAAGTGTGACAGACTTAGATATGTAAAATACTAAGCAAGATGCATTAACTCACAATAATCTGAAAGTTATTTTACAAAGTTAATTAAAAATATTTTCTTGAGGATAGCAGAAAAATGGTTAGCACCAGGAACCTAAAATCAACAACTGCAAACATTTTAATTTTGATACTATGGCATTTAAGAACTTAAAGAAAATTTTGCTGTCTCATTGTTGTCTCTGATTTTGCTCACTGGGATCACTCTCTTGAGTGGAATCTAATTTTGCAGATGGATGGAAGGAGATCTTCTTCCGGAAATTTAGAGCTTCTCTGAATAAATTTATTATTGCTATTTAATTCCAATTCAATATTGACACTAACTTGTGTCAACAGTTTCAGTGAATTCCTGTTTCATATAATTAACACCTTTAGTTTTGACATGATTTCTTGATAATATTTTTGTTCAGCATATAATGAAATTTGAACAATGTATAGCAAATTATCTCAAAAAGTCACGTCATCCCCTAATGTTGGATACACATCTACACATAGCTATCTAGTCCACTAAAAGCCTGACCAGTTCTTAATACTTTTTCTTCTGTTCTGAAAGAATTCCCAGCACTTCAAATACACCATGCTGTTCTTCAGCATAACACTTTTTTTCTTCCTGTGGGTTAATTTGGGGTTTTTTCCCTATCTCCTGTGCATATTAAACCAATTGAGTAGGAGTTGATTGCAAAAAAAGGTAATATTTCCATCTTGGTCTCCTTTGGTATTTTTCCTCTGAGAGTTTTAAAAATCTTAAGGTTTTTTGTTTTGTTTTGTTTTTTTGTATTTGTTAAAAATTATTTTATTAACAAACTATAATGAAAATCAAATCTGAAAATAAACTCTCCTCAAACCCTAGGATGTTTCTATACTGCCAATAGCTAGAAATTTTAACTTCTTCATTTAAAGGATGAAGAAAACAGGAAAAAACTGTAAGGCTGTAGAACAGCAGCCCACACATTAGAAGTCTCAAGAACACAACGCTCAGTAAGGCTTCAGTGCCCTGGTAGCACACACTGCAAATAAGGTAACCAAAACAAGTAATGCCCAGAGAAACTTATTTGAACACACATTTTCTACTACTGTGTGCAAAGAAGAAAGGCATTTCTGCTCAGATACAGAAGAAAACACACAGTGTTTATAGACACGCCGATAGAAACAACAGCAAATGACAGCAAAGCTTCTCGTTATCCACAGGACCAGGGAAAGGGAGAAAGTGAGCCTTTCTGTTGTCCAAAGCACACACACAGAGTCCATCCTGCAAACTTGCACAAGATACTTGAGAACTAACAGGATTGTATTTCATAATCAAAGTTATAATTTCATCTTCATGAAAACTGGGCGAGACAATTAACAATCTAATGAAAAAGAAAGTCTGAGGATGGGAAAAAAAAACTCCTGACTGTTCTGATCCTCAGACTGGAGAAGGAAACACAGCAGATGAAATTTTCTAATTAAAGAGAAAAGCACTTCAGCAGTACCATGATGGGGTCACATTCCAGAAGACCAAATTAGGAAGATTAAGCCTGGCGAGGGATTTTTTTTGTTTATTTTTTTGTTGATTTGGGCTGTCTTTGTGGCTTTTTTTGTTGGGTTTTTGGGGTTTTTTTCTGTTTGTTTTGGGTTTTTTTACTATCATTCATGAGAATCCTCAATTATGATGCATTAGAAGATAATAAGAGGTTTTGTTTCTCCAGTTCAGAGGGGAATACTGCAGGGAGAATCTTTGGAGGGCACTCTAAGAGATCACTGACACTAGTAAAACAATGAGCAAAGGATCATTGGAGCTTTACTTCCCACCAGTAGAGAGGAAATAGTTAAGAATGTGAACATGAACAAATTTTGGGATCTTTAAAAAGGGAATAAAGTCAAGCAGAAAAAAAGCCAAAAACCTTTCTAAAAAAAAAAAAAAAACCACCAAAAAAACAAACCCCAAAACAATCCAATGCCAAATAACCAAACCAAAAGACTCTAACCTTAGAGAAAACAAGGAACAGCCACAAGAGTAAAAGGAGTCCAGCAGTCATGGAAGCATTTAAGAAGTAATGCCAACATTAAAAGCAGAACCAGCCCAATTCAGAAGAGGGAGAAATGCAGGCAAAGACTGTCCAACTAAATCATAAATGTTTCACTTCCTGGAAGAATCAGTGGAAAGCTCCCTTTGAGTGTATAACTTAAGAGTGATCGAGTACCAGGAAGCACACAAGACAAAATCAGAAACGCAAAATATAATGCAAACAGCGAAGTATGCAAACACAACTGAGATAATTCTGCTACTATTTAGTCCCTACTACTTAGTATCTAGTACCAAGCAATTGCCAATCTCGAATACTATGGAAAGAATCTGCTACTATTCAGCTCTATCAGCAGATGTCAAATACATTCACTTGAGCAGGAGTTTTGTTTATGAGCATGCCATGTTAAGAGCCACACCAGAAAAAGTGTCTAGCATAAGGTGAAAACCTATTTAGAATATATTCTAAATATATTCTAATCATATTCAGCTAAAATTGGGATCAAATACCCCCTGAAGTATTCGTTAAGCAGGGTCTGCAATGTTTGTCTGGAATATAGTAATAGTCAACACTCACATTACTGTTCTATGTAATAAAACAGAAACACATCAGATTTGTAAGTGACTTGACCCTAAGGACAAAGGAATGGCTTTTTATAGGAGGCCAGAACCAGACTTCAAAGCTATCCTGACAAACTAGAAAAAACTAACTGGAAAAAGAGGATCAGGCCGAGTAGACAAGGAAATGGCTCCACACTCAGACCAGTATAAACAAGTGTAGAAACAGGGAGAAATCCACCAGTTGAGACCTAGCAGTGCAGAAGATGATGAGGTGGATAAAATCGATCACAATGGTAACAGGAGAGGACAGCATACAAGCCTGGCTGCTGTTGGAAAACCACTACCCTTGCACTTTGGGAGTTACAGGGCTGGCCAGAGACCAAGACTCCACGCCTTTCCTACTTTTGCTACCAAATACCTCGAAAGGTCAAACTGGTGAGGAACTTAAGGTTTTGTTGTTAGTCAGGGGGACTTTGTTTTGTTTCATTGTCCATCATGGTTTGTCTTTTGGGCATCTTTGCACTTAACCAATACCCTGACATAAGAGTTGACCTTGATGACAGCTCATTCTCTCAGGTTCTGTCCTTGCAGCACACAGTTCAATTTTCAGAGAGGAATATTTAGGATACTGAAGTGTCATTATGGGGGAGAGATGATATAAATTTAATGGACAGAGAGCTATAGATAGCCTGGTTTAATAGTCCATTATATCCCTATAGTCTATTACACAAAAGCCTCAAAATTTTTTAAGAGAGACCGAAGCTGGACCAGAGGACGTGGGGCTCAGTGTGATTTTAAAGCATCTTTTAGATCTCCCAGTTCCATGCTATTCCAAAGGCTGGAGACATGCTGCTGTTTGTTCACTGCCCGCAGCACAACCTTGAACCACCGCACCGCAGGGTGTCACTGCTCTGTATTTCTCAATCGCAATCCTATTTCACCTTCTTCATCTGCTTTTGCCAAGATGTGCAAGAGATCTCTGGAATGCAGTTTACAGCCATCTACCACAGTGAACAGCTTGAAGAAGAAACAGGGATTTAGCTGCTTTATGTAGCTACAAAGAATTTACTAAGCGTGAGAGAGTGCAAGGCTTTGATCTCAGCCAAAGGTCTTATCCTCTAAACTCCATGCAGAGTGAAGGCTGACCATTGTCTCTGCCAAAACTCAGCATTTTGTCTTCCTGATATTCCTGCTGCTTTTTCTGTTCCATCTCTGTTTTGGCTGCTATTAAATCACATTTTCTCCAATGCATCCCTCAATATTCTGCCCTCAGTAAACTCTAATACTTCGCTAAACTCTGTTGAAATTAAATAGATTTCTAACATGTATGTCTTAAAATATAGTATCTAACGCACTAATTTCAAGAGGAAAAAACCTCTTTCATGACTTATTCTATCACACATCTTTAGGATTAATTCTTCTAGTGAAAAAACTACTTTTCAAGATCAATTTTTATAGACAGTGTTATCAACTACTTAGATACAGGATTTTAAAGTTATTTGTTATTCTCAACACACTGCATAATCCCCAAGGAACTTGCAGTGGTGAATCCTTCCTCTCACTCTCCCCTGTGATCCTTTAGTGATTTAGCTGAGGACCTTATTTCAAATACAAAAGGGAAAAGCTGATGCCCTTCCCTGATCAGGAAGGGCAACGCATCAATACGATCCTGCAGAAATAATGTACAAAATAACCAGAACTGTACATTTATTATAAGCCATATATTATTATAACCATAATCATATCTTATGCTAAAGAAACATATTTTTATTCTATGTACATGGATTTTATGATTTTTCCCCCTAAATAATATGCAAAAAGAAAAGTAACAGAATCACATTCCATTCTGAACTTGGTAAAGCTCCTAAGAATAGAATAATTCAGGAGACTGAGGACATGTCAGCTGTCTTCTGCCAAAAAGAAATAACACACAGGAATGTTCATTTGTTTCCTGCAGTAAATTTCTACATTCTTTATCCTTGACTTCTCCAAAATGCAGTAATGCAATAAGAATATTATTACTTTTCAAAAACGCATTTATATTTTGATGTGCACTTTCAAAATACAGATTTTTGTTTATAAGCTCGTTCCACACAGTATCACTAATGTCAGATTATATTTGACACATGAGCTTATTACAAGCATAACTGAAATACAGACTTAAAAGCAAAATGGTTTTTTATTCCCTCTTTAAGCTGAATATATGCTACAATTAACACTTTAACATTCCGAGGATATAACATCTCCACTAAAACTGCACAGTCAAATAAATCTGTTCATAAAAGGATATAATTTTTGTTTAAAAATATGAAATATAAATATATAACTAAAACCTCAGCACTATATAGCTCCTTATTTACCTGTCCCTGAATGCAACGTATGGAGCAGAAACTGAAGAAACTCAGCAAACATAGCAGCTTCAGCAAGAGAATGTTTAAAGCACAACTGGCATCTAGTAGGTTGCTGAATCCAGCCTGCAACTGTAGCAAAACCGTAATGCCAGCAAAAATCCACTTCAGTGTGAAGGAGACAATATAAAAGAAGTCATAAGGTCCTTGCGTCCTGATTCTAAGCCAAATTATTCTGCAGTGTCAAACATTCAACACCGGTGACACCAAACAGGGCTAACGAGAGCTCTTGTCATCAAAACAAATCTCTGCAGTGTAGTGCACGCATCGATTACTGCATTCCTTCATACACGGTCGCTGCAATGACAAGGAGTTTCAGCCTTCAGAAGGCGTTAATGGTTTTAGGAATCCAGAATCACCGACCCCCAGGAAACAAGATGGGGAAAACAAACAGCTCCTTCCTCTCTGGATAGAACAGGAAAGAAGTTTCTTAGTGCTTTAAAGCCAACAGTAGACACAAGCTCAGGCACCTAAGTAATCAATACTACTGCTGCAGTTATTATTTATATTCAGCAGTGGTGCACTGAACAAGTTTAATCAGCTGCATAGACCAAGCAACTGTGCAAAGGAAATGTGGCTCTTTTAATTTATGCTAAACTTCCCAAGCCGCAGATTTACTTCTGGCACATTGAAAACACAAATGGCCCCTGAGAAAACCTTACCACTTTTTACAAATTAATAGGATAATTCAATTCTTTTAATATATAATAGATGTGTGCATGGAAACAATTTTATATAAGAAAAATATACTCCAGATAAAAACCCCCAGGAAATAACATTTTGTATTCCAAATCACATGTTTGAGATAAAAAAGCAGAACCTGTATTTGCAAAAGCCAGATGATTAGAGAATTATAGCTAATAGAATTTACTGAAGTATTTCATCCAGTGTAATCATATCCAAATGATACAACAATAATAAGACTATTTCTGTGGCAGAGATAGTCTTCCTCTGTACAAATAGATGTTTCTCTGCAGCATATCTACATACTGCAGGACTTCCAAAATACAATGCGGGACATCCAAAATACAAAAAACCTGCCATTTAGAAACTAAGATATGAGAAAGCAAAGCAAACAAAGAGAAGCTTAGAAGAATAAAATATAAAAAATAAAGCTAATAAGAGTTTACAGCTCTTTCATATCCAACAACATATGGATCTATTAGTAATAATGAAAATACACTTTTAATCAAGTTGTTTCCCTGTAATTCTGGATCCAACCCAAGGCACTGTACGCTCTCTTTCACACTCTCACACGTCAGTCAACAGCAAAAGCCACAGACAACGTCCCTGGCCACTGCTGAATTTAAGTGTCCCCAGTAGCACTGTATCAGCAGGAGGAAAATACAACCATCTAACTCTGCTTTTCTCATGGACATGCCCTTGTTAGGAGATGGTTTTTCAGAGGCGGACAGTGTCCAGTCTTTATATATTTCAAGAGACAGTGATCATCTGCTACTGACCAAGGAACATGTACCCAGCTTTCTCCTAAAGTCGGAAACATTTCTTGCAAAAGAAACAAAAGACCAAGTATGCCAAATACCTGATGCTTCCACAACGCATCCCCTGACCCTTCTGCATTACTCCTTGAAGGATGACCTCCTCTTCTGCCAGGGCAGGCATTGAGGGCTTTGTACCACTTTCAGAACATAGCACACCTGGGTCCTGAACACTCACCTCAGCTCACAGCACATACTAAACAAGGCAGGGGATCTTGTCATAATGCAAATCAACAGATGAAAAATTCTCACTTGCTGCAACCTCAGAATTTGTAAATGAGACTGCACTATATGAGGTTTGTGTCCTGACTTATTTCAAGTGTTCCTGTCCTTCCCACAGCATACATGTTTCTGCAAAAACAATACTGAACTGATTGCCCAAACACATTTAAAAAAGTGGTTTGTATCTCATGGTGTTGTTAAAGGTCTCACTGTCTCCCACTCCCCTATATGATAGCCCCTCCCTGCTCTTCCAGCTGGCAGTCCTTAATGCCCATTTTACCCCCTGCTACTCCTACCCATGAGTTCTGCCCAATAGCCCAGCCTAACAGCTTCAGACGGAAGAGATGTCTGCAAGTATTTGCCCAAAAGTAAGGGAAGAGAGGAGCAACAGAAGAATGTTCTGAGGTCAGAAAGGGCACTTTGCAGAAAAGAACAGTACCACCAAGTCCAGCATCCACTGAATATCCCTAAGGGTGGATTTCATTCCTCCCAGCCCCAGTCACATCAAGCCTTTCTGGCTGCCCCAAATGCTCATCTGACAGGTTGAGAATCAAGTGCTAATAGTTGGTCTATTTACTTTTACATCCATTAATAGTATCAAAACAGTAGGAAACTAACTGGAAATCTGGACACCATTCCATTTTCCTCATAAAAATACATAATCAAGTGTGTTATAACACACTTCCAAACCTTGCTCAGGATAGTATTGCCTTCGTAATCTCTGCAGGTTTTTAATCTTGCAAATGATTTTATTGCCACTGTCTTCTGAGGCACATTACACTATGCATCTGATAGTTAGACCTTGACCACTATATTTCAGCCCTTCACAATCTTCCCACTAACAGTTGTCCTAGATCTTAATCTGTGTATGGTACTCCTGCATTTATAAAACTTTCTAAGACCATTAGAAAAGCATGAGATTGTTCAATCTCATGCAAGTTTACCATTATTCAAGCTTTAAGATAACAAATTCCAAGCATTAAACATATTGTTCAGCTTTATGCCTAGGTGAAAATGCAAACCAAAAGTATTACAACACTTTTTTGAAAAGAGGAAAGCCAGAGAATGGTCCCAAGCTTAATTCAGTAGCAGAAAAAGAGCAATTCAAGTAAAGAAATCCCTATGCTTGAAGTTGGAATTTCAATCACAAAATGAGAGAAGCAACAAAAAAGATCCATGTTACAGTCTCCAGACCTCAAAGCCAAGTCACAGTGGGGAAGATATTCTAATACAATCACAGGAGTCTTAGACACAATATTAGGTATTGTATGTGACATTTCGTACTGTAGCCCTGTCTGATCCGCTTCAAAAGGCCCTGGCTATTGTGGGAGACGAACAGCGACTGGACAAGCCAAGCATCACACCTCTACAAGGAGGGCAAGAAAAAGGACTGGGAAACTACATACTGAGAGGGTTAATGAGCAAATCCTTCTGGAAGGCAGTCCTGAGCACATAAAGGCCAAGAACGTGGCTGGGAACCACCTGCATAGCTTTACCAAGGGCAAATCATGCCTGACCAATACGGTTTCTGGATCTGCAGGCAAGGGGAGAGCAGCAGATATTGTTTAACGTAACGGCAGCACAGCTTCCAACCAAGTCTCTCACAATATCCTTCCAGCCAAATCAGAGAGCTGTGGATTGACTGGTGAACTGTGAAGTGGGTGGAAACCTGACATAATCACTTGACTCAAGTGATGGACAAAGGTCTGGAGTTTGAGTGGTGGTAAAATGTTAGACACATAAGAACAGTATCAAAGATGTATGGGGAAGAAACAAGGCTTTCCTTTGCTCTGCTAGCAGCATTCCAGACCACAAAATGCTCCACTGAGATCATAGAAAACTTGAAATAGTCTTTGGCTGTGCATCCAGAATTAAATTCATTAGAAAAAAAATACTTGCTTCTGATAGGCAGCGCAGTGCATTGTTTAGCTGAGAATGGGCTAATCAAAACACTTGCAGCATAAGTGCATCTTCTCTTCAGTAAAGTATTGCCCCGTAAAGAGACTGAATGTTTTTTGGGCTCTTTTTCAGATTTTTTGGCAAAATAGTTACAACTTTAGACAATGTTTGACCATTTACAAGAGAAAAACTTCTACATATAAATATACAAATACATATATTCACACACTTCTGAAGAAGGGATTACAGATTAACATAGCACCAATTGTGAAATTTCTCATAACTACTGAGAAAAATCAGAGGTTAAGACACTCTGGTGAAAAAGACACATAGCTCCTTATAGAAAAGTCTGCCCTTAGAGACACATCAAACTTGTTAGAGCTCATCAAAATTCCCTCCCCTAAAGGCATGAGCATATACTGTTTATATTCCTAGCCAGCTAGTAAAAAAATCTGAAAAGCACCAAAGCAGAAACTAGGTTGTCACATCAACAGAGTAACATGCTGAAGCCAGTAAGTTTGGTCTTTTATTTAGCTTGGGCTAAATGAATGTCATAGTGTCGTTGTTCCAGCTTTCAACTCAAACCTCGATCCAAGCCAATCAATTCAAAGTGAAAGTGAAGTAACTTGGCATCCATCTGAGTAACACCGTGTAAATGCACACACTGGGAGCAGGCTGTGGTGTGCCTCTCACTGGCAACCCAGAATAATGGCTTGACCACATTGTTTCTAAAGGTCCTCCAGGGGAGTCTTACAGAACATCGCCCATTGCAGCAGACTGGAAGAGAGGAGAGCATTTCTGCACAAGATAGGAACCCCTTCAAGCACACAGGTCTGAAAGACCCTGCTATTTATCCCTTTTGTGTCCAGCATTCCAAGTTCCACTGCCAATTGCTTAGTACTGTGCTGCCACTGATATTTCATTTCCCCTTCCTCAACCTGTGTTTGACTTGACAGCTCTTGACTCCTCTGAGGAAGATGATCGTGACAGTGAAACTGGAAAGAGACACGTTGAACGCTCACGCTAGAAAACCTGTGTTGGGCCTTCAATTCCATAGGTGCACTGGCTGAGATCTTTGCTATCCAACCTTCATGATCCAGTAATTTTGCAATGCATTTATCTTAGCTACCTTATCTACTAAAAAAAGTCAGCAACTCCTCAGACAGAACATTATGATAATTGGCCTTGACTGAGGAGGATCTACTGACATCAAGAGAGAACATCAGTGCAAATCTAACAGCACAGCCACTGTCAGATTTACAGATTTCTGGACTTCCTCTGACATCACAGGATGATTAATTGACCTCTGTGTGTAAGAAGATTTTGCGGAGTATTTTTCTTCATGACAAGGGTAGTAAGTAACATGTTAACCTTTAATATCTATAAAAGACCTGCTGGATAGCATCTTTTTAGAGCCAAAGGTCATCTTAAACAAACCCTAATTCAAGCAATTTGCTCAGCTATTCAATTGCTAACCAAAGCCAGACGTTTTCAGTTAAGTGGTGACCAATATGCAGGCACTGACTTTCCAATTAACTTATCAATGGCATCAAAATATTCTTTTTGTTCCCAACTTTAACTGGTGTTTCTAGTTGTTGTGTTACTGTCTCCACGGAGACAGACACCCCACAGCACAGTGGATGTGGAAGACCCGTATTCAAGTCCCTTTCCTGCCTGATGCAGAGTAAGCTGGTATGAAGGGGTGGTATGCCAGCACCACTTTTGATAGCCATGCTCAGGTACAGGCTTGAACTCACAGAACCAAATTGCTGCAATCAATTCAGCCTGTGGGAAGAGACTGCAGGCATCTACCTGCACCTGAGGTTTCCTGCCAAAAGAGAAGTCAAGCAAAACATATCACCTTCAAACCCAGACTACAGAAAAAATAGGAGAATCAACCTAAGGTGACAATGTCATTACAGCTTATTTAATTCAGGCACATAACCTTACCAAAATTCCTTAAAACAACAGTTTTTTTCCCCCCCTTCAAAAACTCTCCACCCCCATTACAAAGTAAAAACCAAAAGACGACACATGTTCTGAACTAATTCCTTTATAGGCTGTGATTGAAAGGGTTTATGGCCATGGGTGACAGACATCCGTGTGTCACTATTTTATTCTGTTTCTCAATTTCAGGATAAGTTTGACAATTTAACTCACATTCTTTCCTTTTCTTTTCCCTACTACCTAAGTGGACATAGACATAGTTTAATTTCCAAATCCTTCTACAATTCAGATTCCTCCCAGATCCTTTAATTCCAAAAAAATGCCAGGTTTAAACCTAGAAATTAAAGCAGCAGTCCCCTACGTACTGACCATTCCAAAAGGAACCTCTACTAAGTAGCATTTTCTATTACTTTAAAATGTTATATACCATCCACACAAACAAATAAAAAAAATTACTAAAACCACACATCTAAATGCAGGGTTTAACAGTGACCACATTGTTTAAGCATTGTCAGAAAATTCATTCCTAATCCTTATAAAAATTTTCTGGGGCAAAGTAAGATTAGGTCCACAATAGCACAGATAACTGATGTTATGATGATAACATGCCTAAAATTAATATCAATATTTGTTGTTGTAGCTTTTTTTTTTTAAGGGAAATGATGCTGATGGATTAGAATTTTAAGGATATATGTGAAGAGAAGTCAAAATTTAAATGGTGCATTTGTTTAAGAAAAACAAACAGCTGCTCACTGGCAAATATTAATGTCTTCCTAAGTGTTTCAGTGGTTTGTAGGAATACTAACTCCCTAAGAATTTCTTAGCAGAGATACTTAAAACTTGGTAACAGGAACAGATTAACCAACTTGTTTTGTAACAACAAAGGTTCAGAGCAACCTTTCTGTGGAAAAGAGCCAGCAGCAACACAACTGGATTTATTCCTCAACATTCAGTTCCAGTTCCCTTCATAGGGGACTGTTTTGCCCTCCTCCAGACAGTATCTGCTTGAAGAGAATGACAACTCCACTACTGGCAAATCCATAAGGCCTCTCCCATGGGAGATAACTGAACCTACCTGGGTACACTCATAAGGTTCAGCATATTACACAAAAATTGGCAGAAACAGCAAACACCAGAAAGTTGTGAGAATCCACATCTATTTAAAATTGTGAGCTCCTTTGTAATGTCCTGTTTCATCTTAAAGTGCAAATCACTTTTATACCATATTTTAAGTAAAATCTGAGCCTGTAGAGAATACAAGATTCCTTGGCATACCATGTATTTTGATATCAACTTACACTAATTTGCTGTGGTAGCACTCTGGAGCATGACGGGCAAGAACTGCCATCATACCTCTGCACGACCCAGGATTTTGGAGAGTTGAAAGAAACACGGCATCCACTAGAGCCCTCAGCTCATGGCACTGATTAGTATTCACTGCCAGAGCAGGTGTTTTTGCTCATCTCACAATCCAGCTGAGAACTGTATAAAGTGCACACAGGTTAAAGAGAGTCACCTGGGGAGCACTGCTTTGCACAGCATGAGCTTCCTGCTCTGCAAAGCTGCGTGTCACTCCTACCCAAAACTGACAGGACACCGGTGCCAGGGTCTGCAATTCCCACCTGAGATGTGGGAGCAGGCCTGAGACACTCCAAGGACTGTATCCAGCTGCTTCCAAATGACATTCCCTCTCTTGTGACACCTGCTGATAATCTTTAATGCAGAACATTCTGACTTTCAAAGACATGACAAAGGCAAAGAATAAAACAAAAATCTGTGGGATTTTATATTCACACATAGCTCTATTCCCTACCTCTGGGATAATGCCCTGTAACTGCATGTAATGATCCCTGAAGTATTTAACTGGAACAGACTCAACTGAGTGCCTTCTAACAGCACGCATACATTCTATTTCATATAAACATATATATTCACAAACTTGTACACCTCCCAAAAAAATCTTGTCTTAGTAATGCTATGAAACTACAGTAAAACAAAGAATATGAAAACATTCATATACATTATTGCATATTTCCTGTTTGCTCCTGAACCCACTACTGCAGCATTCCTAAAGCAGATACTGCGATCTCATTAAACAAATGTTTCTTATGCACTAGGTCACAGAAGAGAATTAGGTTGGAAGGATACTTTGGGAAGTAGGAAGAGAATAAGAAACTCCACCAAGATTTCGTAAGCACAAACATAGAGAGTCACATGTAAATGTGTAACTCTAAACCTCTCAAATTTTGAAAATCTGGCTCGTAATCCTTAAACAAGAGTACCTTTTCCTTGTCATGTTTTGGGGTTTTTTCCCTGAGGAGAGGACTCAATTCAAGAAATGAATAACTGCTTCCATAGAGCTATTCATGTCAGTGTAATTTCCAAATGCAGAACACATCCCATGTATCATCTGCAACATTAAAGCTACAGGACTATGTAAATCTGCCTACAGAAAAAAGTGCACATGGAGATAAGATCTGAAGAAAGTTTTTAAATTACTGGTTTAACTAGCAAACTGTGCCTGCATTTCCAGATTCTCTCTGTGCTGAGAGAGAAACCGTCTTGCACAGGCTGATAGAAAAAAGTGAGATTTGACTGCTCCATCTAGTGGCTCATTAAGCACAATTTTAATGGTTTAAGAACATGTGAACTTAGGGGTTAAAAAGGGCCACATCTGGAGTTTTTGTTTTCTCTGGGCAACAGGGCAAAAGAAATTCTTAGAACCTAAGCATTTTAATAGCATAGCATAAAAAATGTAGAAATACTTACCTACTTTTATGAACCTAACTATATTAGACTTCCATGTAATTTTATTTTCTATTTGTAGATTATTTCTATTTATTAGCTGGTTTATGCTATTTAGTTAATAAACTTTATTAAAACCAGCAAAGTTTACAAATTGTTCTTCTGAATTTATAGCAAGTCACATTTATATTTGAGTTTACATTTCCAGTGAAAAGATACCTGTTTTCATTAAAAGAACAAAATTAATAACAAGCCAAGCATTAAAACATATACACTGACTTGTTACTACAAGAAGTAAATTTCAAAGCTCATGTCTGATTCAGAAAGTGACTTCTACTCTGCAACTGACAACTCCTAAGCAGATCTAGAGCACCAACTGAATTTTACAGGGAAAAAGAAGTGTGTGCCCTGAAGTCTACACAAGTCTATTCCACGAGAATTCTAAAAAATACTGAGAACCTGAGTTCTGCAGAAAGCTAGTAAAATAACATGACAAGTTGCTTTAAATAGAAAATTTTTTCCAACAATCATTTTGAGAACAGCTAACAAGAATTGAAGCTCATATTGCAGAGGAAAGAAATATGAAATTGAGGACTAGGTTACAAAAACTGGAACTTTAAATTCTAGAAATTATTTGTGTGTATGTTGCTGCATGTCTGAAAATATTTCGCCTTGAATTACACTTGTGTGAGAGGTATCCAAGGAATAGAAAATAGAGGGAGAGTGACTTTTTACACAAGGTAGATAATGGTAGGACAAGGAGGAATAGTTTCCAACTAAAAGAGAAGAGATTTAGATTAGATGTTCAAAAGAATTTCTTTACTCAGAGGGTAGTGGGGCACGAGAACAGGCTGCCCCGAGAGCTGTGGATGGCCCATCCCTCGAGGTGCTCAAAGGTTGGATGGGGCATTGAGCAACCTGGTCTAGTGGGTGGATCCCTGCCCACAGCAGATGATCTTTAAGGCCCCTTCCAACCCAAGCCATTCCATGACTATAACCATTTTACATATTCCTTTACCACACACAGTTCCCCCAACTACCATCATATATATTAAACCAGGACCCGATATGCAATGAAAACCTCTATGTAATGGAATTTAAACATATCCTTAAATTCTCTGCAGATCTGCATTGAAAATTGCAAAATAATCCCATGCCAGTTATGGCTCAAATGAACCATACAATACACATATCTCAACTCACTCAATGGAGCAAGTTAGACTTGGTCCAATTTGCATATAAGGTACAGCAAAGCCACAGGTCACAAAGTAAAGAACGCTGATATTTTCTTTTTTAAAATAGAAAAGGCCATGTTTACACAGAGGAAGAAAATGAAAAAAGAAATTATTCTAAATAAAATGTTTTCTAGGAAGTTTCCTCATGGCTTAAAACAATGTGTAATAAAATATTTAATACTGAGGGTCTAAAAAATACTGATGTGAGCGTGCATTTACTGCATAGCATCACAGTATTTCCAAGACTTCCACTCTCTGACAAAATACCTCAAAGGCTGAAGTTGTTTAACAATTAGAAAGCTCGTCATATACAATTTTTGCAGTCAGTCAAGGGTATGTGCTGAGGAACTCATGCATAAGAGAGAGGCATTTTTAAGACATCAGACATGTACAAATGCAGAAATTTGAAGAGCTTGAATACCTAAAAGAGTAACTAATTCAACTCCCAACATCTAGAGCAGTTGGGTATCTGCAGAAGGAGTGGTGAACTGACTAACAGCATGTTGGGCCAGCAGCATGTAAGTCCTAGCTGTCCACTGCGTGCCTTAGCCAACCAATAATCACTGTTGCATATTACACTTTGCACATTGCCTGCTTGCAGACTTTCTAGTCTCACAGCAGAAGGACAAAAACACCTATGCAGAAAAGACAAAAACACCTATCAAACTGAAAATAGAACTGTAAAACTCTGCCCTGTCTTTACATATCTTCAAGCTGAATAGCAAACCAAAATGAAACCCCTGCCTCCCTTTCAACTAAAGCCTTAGAAGACTCTTTTTCTTGGACCAGAAAACAAACATGATCAGTTATCAGAAGCATTATATTCAGGTCTTAAAAATGGGGTGGGGGTGGGTGGGTGTGTGGGTGTGTGTGGGTGTGTGTAAAAAATTAAAAAAGCAGAAAGGTCCCATGCACACAAATATCACATTGTTGTATCTTTTAGTGGTGGCTCCATCAGTAAAACAAACAAACTAACAAACAAAGTCAAAACAAAACCCCACAATGCCATTAAGAAAAGGCCCACAAAACCAAAATAACCAAAAACAAACCAAAAAGACACAAACCCAAAGGATGAAAAAGACTATAAGGTCTGAAATAAATGAAAGAAAGCATTTCACAATGCTTTTATAAGCAAGTATACATAGTATACATACATGAATCACTTTGATACCTGATAAGAAAACCAAAAAGGCAAATAAAAGGGTAATTTAGCTGATTAGGAACAAATTAGTATGTAGTGAAAACAGGCTCATGGAGGCAACCTGCAGCTATCTGCAAGAGAAAGCAAGCATGTCAGAGGACACTAGAAAGTAACCTGAAATTCTGCTGCATGCTGATAAATGGAACAAAAATTAATAATATGTCCTTGCATTAAATAAGCATACTAATTTATTATCATCAAGGCAAGTTGGAGTCTCAGTAATGTACTGAAATCTCACAAAATTAGGCAATGTACAATCATAAAAAGAAAACCTGGACTCTGCTCAACTTGCAATTTAAACACAAGGCAATAAAACAAGCAGACAAATACATAAGGAGTAAGTGACTATAACTTATACCACTGCATTAGCCAGTGCCAAATGGGTTGTCATTCATACCGTGCCTTTAAAGCAATCCCTGGAACAGTTGTGCCTTGCTTCAGCTAGCACTCTCTGTTTACTACTAGGCAGGACACAGACCAAGAATAAACCCTAACAGACAGCTTCCATGCACCCTTCTCTTGAGGAATTCAAGAATGTGCTACAAGTCATTCCTTGGCCAAAAAAGTCAAAGAGTGGCTCTTTAATTTACTAGTCAGTAAATATCACCAATGAGATGGGCATATTTGAAACCATAACACGTGTTGTGCTTGGTATCACAGGTGAAATGGAGATAATAATCATTTTAAGAGATTATAAAGTGTAGGTGGGGTGCCCCTTATTTTGAAGCTCACACGTTGTACAGGAGAAAGGAGGAACAAAGAAACCATCAGAAGAATGCAAAAACACATGAGCAAATACAGGAAGACAATTTCCAGAGGGACAATAGAAGTGGACAGGAACAGGAGGAAACCATACCTATTTATTCAGAGGAAACACAGACATCTCATAATTATTAACCTTCTTTCTGACACAATCAAGTTTTTCCCATGCCATGGTGGTGTTTGAAAAGCACTGCTCAGCAGCTAAAATTAGGGCAAGCTTTTCAAAAGCTTTTTCATCTTCCTCTTAGACCCTTAAAAAGTGCTCCATGACCCACAGCTCACACACACATTCTCATGCCTGCTGCCTCCAATGGCTTCTGTATAGAAAAAACTGACTGCTGAATTTTCTGGAGAACTGATCTCTCATGGAGAAGCCTACAGAACTCCTGGGTTTTTCTACAAGTTCAAACACTCTAATAGCTCCTGAAAATAAAGGTACCCTGATGTCAAACATTAAGTGGTTTTGAACATAAGACTCCAATCCATCCATGCTTTAGTATCTGCCCTTTTGTAATTAAAATAATCATCTTACTACTGGAAAAATTACTATCAGGACAAATTTGTTCCTATTTCATTAACTAGATGTGCAGAAGAAAGGTAAGTGAGAAAGAACAATTAATAAAATCATGAACTTGTGAAAAATCAAGCAGCCCAGAAGACAGGGCAGGTTAAAGATGTTTTTACTGGAAATGGCTTACAGGCTGACAAGAAAAGAATAAGGCACAGATAGGGGTACTGTGAATTTAGCCCCAGATGTTCCCAACTTAGCTCAGGTCCTGCCACAGGATCAGCAGCAGCATTTCTCACACAGAGCAATCTCAGTGCAGGTTCTGAAGAAACTGATTTTTATTTTCAGGAATCCTCCATTTCAACTGAGTAAGAAATTATGATTACAGTTTTCCTTACCTTTGCATATCTGTCCTCAGGGTTAACACGGTTTTTGGCAGCAAGCTTCAACCTTCCTAGCAGTAACTCCAGGGGAAGAGAGGGGCACTCACTCCACCTCTCTCCCTTCAGCTACTTCTTTCTGTTTTCTTTTTTTCTCCCTGCTTCTTTCCCAAACTATTCAACCTCAATCCACGCCACCTTTCCTGATTTATCATGTGTTATAGACCTTGGTGACACTTTGCTGTTTCCTCTGAACTCCCTCCAGCATGCTCACAACCTTCTTAAGGTGAACTAGAAAAAGGGCTGTATTAGGATTTTAGAGGAAAATTCAGCCACATATGTCACTTCCATGACATCCTCATTTATATGGTTATATATCTTTCTGAAATGCAGAATATCTTGGCAATAATTTGACTTTTTTCCCCACTCAAGTTCAGCTTATCTCATTTGTATACACATGTACTTTAAATAATTCCATATACACAAAATAGATTTCTTACTGCCCAACTCTAATTTAACAAGCACTTATTTACAGCTCCACAAGCATTGTAAATAATTTCAGCTCCTCAAAAGCACTGAATACTGATAGCATTGAACAATGTTAGCAATGAACAAAATTCCGAAACAAGAATAATTTTAAATTATATTTTCATTAAAATCTGAATCAGATGTAGATCTAAATTACTGCACAAGGACTAGAAGATAAATTTGAACTAATTCCTAAAAACCAGCAATCTTCCTAGGAAGGGTATTTTATTTTACACTAAGTTAAATCTCAGCAGCAGTTTTAAACAAACTCTGCTCCAGTTTTAAAACTCCATGCCCAACTCTCCACACAAACAGATGTTAAACTATGCTAGCAGATGTTACAGTACAATTTGACTTGCCTACATTCCAGATTGAAAATACCTCAGTCAAAAAGTTTAACTAAAATAATTTAATACCAGCCTCCTCTTCTCTATAGCCTTTTCCTGATGTTCTTTCTTTTGGTCCCTTTACGGGCCATGCTGCATGTGTGTGGTTTCTCTCTTAACCCCCAAGCTACCCTCCTTGTCAACAATGCTTACAGAGCTTGAAACAAATCACTGGGGCAAGGATATAATTTATTCTCCCCTTCCCCTGGGAGCACCCCTAAGCACAAGCATGCAAAGAGACACTTGCAACACCAGAGAAGGACAGAGGAAGGGGCCAGATCCTTTCCTCCTGGAGCTGAGCCAGCACGGACACATTTGTTGGCAAATCACAGCATCCCTTTCTACTCCTGACCTCCATGTCCTCACCTCCTGCTCACAACCCCCCTGCCTCACACCTGCACATAAACCAGGAAAACAGCAAGATTCCTGCCCATATCATTTTCTAACCAGAAGTTAACTTCATAAGAATGAAATAAAATCAAATCGAGTCACCCTGTTCCTCACAGTGCCATGAGAAAGGCATTATGAATGAAACAATCACATCTTCACTGAAAGAAACCAGAAAGTCATTTCAGGAGTTTGTTTTTCAAACACGGCGCCAATTTTATCATGCTCTCCTCACTCCCAAATAAATCCATTAGCAAGTTTACAGAGTGAGTTTTACTTGAGTTTTCAATATTTTACTACCAATTTGTGAGTATTAGTCATAATTTCAAGCCCAAAGAGCGTGAACAGAATACACATTTAGGAAAATATGAACAGTAAGTATGCAAAATATAAAATCATTAGCACATTTATTTACATAAAAGTACTGGAGCAGTACCTCCTCAGCATTGCTCCAATTTACAACATTACTTTATCTTCCAGTTTCAAAGGTTGCATGACGAAATTCTGGAATATCTCTTGTATCCATCAATGGATAAAATAAGTTTTTTACAACCTCATCTGGATGCAAATCTACTAGTTCTACACAAATTCTTATTTTTCAACTTCAAAGAAAATACCTTTTCTCAAACTTATGCCAAACGCAATTTGCATTCTTCACTGGACAACAGTAGACAGAAAACGTTAGTTTTAAAATGAGGTCTGGATTTAATTTTTAATAGTCTGGTTTATGTTATTCTAGCTTGTCTTTGAAGCAAGTATGAATGCAATTTATGCCTCTACGAGGACTCCTTTTGTCTTGCCAGGACTTCACTGGAAACTCAGTCCACCTATTGTTTGGCTATTAGAGATTTCAGAAAAAGGAGTCCTACAGACTCTATTAATAATAGAACAAAAACAATTATCAGCAATCAGTAGCGTCCTGTAAAGGGAGATAGTTTAATAAGAAATTTGAGAGGACATTCATCAAAATTTTTTTGGACACTGCAAAAGTCCTCTTTCTTTAGATTTACTCCACTATGGAAACAATCTGACATAAATCTTTGGCTCCTCCACCAAAGAAGTAAAACCCCGGTGTATTGCAAAAGACATTTATTTTTTGGAAAGAAAGTATCTCCCGGTGCTTTTGCATAATTTTAAAAATAATTTTGAAGAAATACATATTAAATGGTTACAGTAAATAGCAGGGGATGTACTAGCTAAATTAGGTTGCTTTTTTTGAAGGCTTTTTGGGCTCAGAAGACAGGGTAATGCAATACTAATCTGTTTGTAGGAAATGCAAATGTTAAAAAAATAATATTTGCACAGTATCCACTTTATATGACATTTTTGGCTATTGATTTTCAATACAGTCTTATCTGCTCTACCTATACTGTATCTTTCTATGGGGCATCATTTGCTTTTAAACATCTCAGTAAGCTGTTTCTCATAGAAACTTTTATTTTATTTGTTCAACATAGAACTGAAAATAGTACATCTTCATTACTTAGTTGCAGATCGTTTCATATTGGCCCTCACCAAATGCAAACATTAATTTTAAGATCTTGGGGGTTTTTAATAGGGCCATTCAAAGTTTCTAGCTCCATGTAGATAACTTTGGCACCAGGTTTCTGACTGAGCTGACATTTAGATAAGAGGGGATGGATTCCAGACCCTCTTGGGCTTATAAAGTAAAGCACTGTAACTTTGAACCTGTGCAGTATCTCTCCCAAGTTACAAGCAAAGAACTGAAGAAATTCTGGTGAAATTCTGTTTGCAACAATGCTGCTAAATTGCAAAGAATTTAAAAATATTAAAATATTAAATATTANATATTTATGCTGACAATTATATACAAAGTCTCAAGGAATGCTCAACAATGCAAATCACATATGTGGAGGCCAGTGGTCAGGTCCCAAACATACTCCTAGTAATATTAATATTATTCAAATATTTATTTTAATTCAAATACAGTGAGGTAGCACTCCGATTTGATACAAACCAAGATCTCCACCATGTAAAGGGGGAGCTTAAACATGTATCTCAGAGGTAACCAAGAACTTGATTCAGTCATTGAGAACATAAGCCTTTAGCAACATTTGAAATTCTCTGGAATTCATAACACTAAAGGAAAAAAAAATCCAACCCTTAATGTTTTAGCAATACACTGGGAAATTGGTCAAAAGCTGAGATAAGTGTCATGAGCCTGAAAGCGGCTACTGAAAGCTTTTACTTATCAAAGAGTACTATAACACAAACTATATCAAACTACTGATATCAGTATCAGCAACTTTCAGCCTGGACTTGACTTTCACAACAACCTTCCAGTTTGCAAGAATAATCTACACTGGTTATGGGAAATTCTTTCTACTTCATAAGCAACCTCAAACTGATAAACATAATGAAAGCAAAAGACAAAGATGGAAAAGAAATGCTACATTAGACTTCTCCTACCAACAGATGGAGTCAGGGAAAATGACACAAATCCAAACGTCAGCTTAAAACACTTCCACAAAATAAGGGAAACAGATGTGTTGTCTTAGAAAGACAGAATAGCTGAGGCNATATATTTCTTTAAAACTACATCCTTTGCTGTAGCATATATTCTTCTAGAGTATTGGGGGATTTCTAAAATATTTCCTTAGGTAGTAAGATTCCCTGCCTTTCCACTTATTTTTATGAAATATTCCAGAGTATTTCAAGTACTGATGAAAATGTAACTCTAAAAATAATTGGATATTTTGTTATCAAAAATGTTCCTGCTTTCTCATTTGTATTCATGTTTCCTAGATCTTTTTTATGGGTTATACATCCCCATCTTCAAAGGCTTTCCATTTACAATCCTTGTTATGGAAAAGTCATATCAAAAACCAGGCAAAAAAAACCTAATGGCTAAATATCATAGCTATTGAGTTAATAAATATACCTCTGTAATTAATGCATTGAATACCCCTCCATACACACACATACCCCCACCCCACATATATATACATATATATACATATATATACATATATATACATATATATACATATATATACATATATATACATATATATACATATATATACATATATATATATATATAAAAAAACACACACATATATATTTATGCTGACAATTATATACAAAGTCTCAAGGAATGCTCAACAATGCAAATCACATATGTGGAGGCCAGTGGTCAGGTCCCAAACATACTCCTAGTAATATTAATATTATTCAAATATTTATTTTAATTCAAATACAGTGAGGTAGCACTCCGATTTGATACAAACCAAGATCTCCACCATGTAAAGGGGGAGCTTAAACATGTATCTCAGAGGTAACCAAGAACTTGATTCAGTCATTGAGAACATAAGCCTTTAGCAACATTTGAAATTCTCTGGAATTCATAACACTAAAGGAAAAAAAAATCCAACCCTTAATGTTTTAGCAATACACTGGGAAATTGGTCAAAAGCTGAGATAAGTGTCATGAGCCTGAAAGCGGCTACTGAAAGCTTTTACTTATCAAAGAGTACTATAACACAAACTATATCAAACTACTGATATCAGTATCAGCAACTTTCAGCCTGGACTTGACTTTCACAACAACCTTCCAGTTTGCAAGAATAATCTACACTGGTTATGGGAAATTCTTTCTACTTCATAAGCAACCTCAAACTGATAAACATAATGAAAGCAAAAGACAAAGATGGAAAAGAAATGCTACATTAGACTTCTCCTACCAACAGATGGAGTCAGGGAAAATGACACAAATCCAAACGTCAGCTTAAAACACTTCCACAAAATAAGGGAAACAGATGTGTTGTCTTAGAAAGACAGAATAGCTGAGGCTGGAAGGGACCTAGTTCTGTAAGTCCCTAGTTCAAACACTCTTCCTCAAAAGTTGTGTCAGCAGAGCAGAGTGCTCAGGGCCTTCTCCATTTGGGTTTTGAGCATCTCCAAGGGTGGAGACTGTACCAATCTCTGTGCAATGCATTCCAGTATTTGACAAAATTCAGTCAAATAAGGGAGAGCTTTTTATGATTTAGTAGAATCTGGAATAAAACTTCAGAGTATGGTCACCTCCTTAAAAATGAGCAGAAAAGCAAGTTTCCATATTTTCAATGGAAAAGCTCATGCTTAGAAAGTTAAACAAGCACCTATTCATATGGGATAGGAGTGAAATCTGCTATCTTTGCTATGTATACCTGGAGCTTTAGGGGATGCTAGGAGACCACAACATCAGATAAAGACAGACAGACAGGTTAGCATATAGGAATCACAGACATGTCAGGAAACAGAGCCAGGAACTAAAAGGCAAAGCAGACAAGCCTTTAGCATTTTCAGTATGAATATCAGCAGGAAACTTTCAAGATACAAACACAGATAGTTAAACTAAGGAGCTAAAAGCTACTTCCAAAGACACAAAAAGCTTTCAGCTCACTGTAGCATCACTTCAAGACAAAGCAGAGTTAAGACAGTTGCTAAGTTCTACCACAGTCTTTCCTGACAATGCTTATTTTATCTGTTCACCATGCCTGAATTTAACTTCTTCAGCCAGAAGAAAGGCTTTGTTTAAAAGCACACAGTGTACTACAGCTTACTCCCTGCTGCTGAGTGTTACCATCAACAGATGAAGACAAACTGAAATAACAGATTTTAAACATACTTCTTAGCTCACAAGAAAAGTCATCTAGACAACACCTTTTTTAATTCTCATTTCTTTTCTACATAACACTCCCTTTTCCCCATATCTTGCCCTTAGTAACAATGAACTCTGGCAGATTTTTGGTATTTTATTAAATATAGTAAAAATTTGCATATCTTATGATGCTTTATAACGGTCTCCTCTGATTGTTACAGAACTCACTTTTTATTTCAATCCATCCACATAAAACTGTTCTACATACAGCCAAAAAAATGAAGTAATGACCAAGGGAGTACAGATATCATCAAGAGAGTAAACTAGAACTCTTAAATTCTGTCACTTTCAGGTGAAAGAGGGCAGAGAATGAAAAGGAAACTCATCAGCTGATGCTACCTGTAACCACTTCATCTAAGAATGCAACAGGAAACATTGTAAAGCAAATGTAATCAGGTATAAGACACTTCTCAGTTGGTAAAAAGAGAAAGGCAAGGGGAAAAAAGTGTATGATTAAAAAGAGGCAAAAGAGAGAGAAAAATACAGATTTTTTTTTTTTCCCCAAATCATGGCCATGTGCATAATATACAGAAAAGTCCTTACCTTTTTCACTGACACTTTCACTTTCTATCTCCACATCTTCACAGCTAGTATATTCTGGTGTTGATGCCCCTTCTTCCTCTGAGCTACTAACTGACATCTGCCTTTTCTTTCCGCCTCTTTTTGCTCTATGAGGCTTTGGAGGGGATGGCCGCACTGATTCCGACTGGTCAGAGCTAAGGGAATCATTCCTTAGCATGGTCTCCATTTTCTCCCGCTTTGCTTTTCGCATGAGAATAGCAGAGCTAGGATCAAGGCGGCTCTGTTTTATAAAGGAATCGTGGTTCTTGTATTCTACGTGTTCTATAGGAACTGGACTATGCCTGGGAGTTGGTGGGCTATGATTAGTTAATTGTTTAGAAACAGAAATTCTTACATCACCTGTTCTGTCTATAGAGTACGACCTCTGAGTTTCCACAAGAGATTTTCTGTCCTGAGTTCCCTGTAATTGTGAGCGTTTTCCTAATTTATTCTCAGGTACCTCCGCTTCCTCCATTTCTGTGTGTGGCAAAGCTACATCACTGTGTCTTCTCTCGTGTCGTGCTTTAGAAACTTTCGCGTGCATGCGCATCTGCTGCTCCTCGGGGTGTGGTTTTACAGGATATCTTGCCAGATTGGGGTCACTCCTGTAACGGGTATGATATTCATCTTCCTTCCTTTGTTTTTCATCATCAGGCACCTGGCCTTCCTCAAGTTTCTCTGGCAAGTCTGGGTAATCCTGTGACTTGCCTTTCTCCAGCCTTCTACCTTCATGCCGCTCTTTACGCTCCCTGTCATCTGTTGGTCCTTCTTTCTGAAGAGAGGATTTTGGCACACGCTTACGCTCACTCTTCACACCTTTGCCGTTCTGGTCAGAAACCAGGACTGCCTTCTTCCTGCAATGAAAAGGAGTACAGTAATATTAAGAATTGAGTGGAAAACAGAAATACTTGCATACCGTTATGGGAAACAAATTCTAGACCAGGATAAGCTACGGCAAAACAAAGTACTGAATCCATCAACACAAATTAAATCTATTAATCCTTCCATCCTTATTTTATTTTCCAATAGCAAACAACTTCCAGAGACCACAAAAACATAAATAATGAATGGTCCAATTAATGAGTAAAATAAAAAAAACTATTAACATGGCTAAAGAGAGATAATTTACCCATGTAAGTAGGAAGACTCAGAGTTGTCTTTGTAGCAACTGCATTATTATGACAGAGTACTGAAGTATGTTCTCCATTTTTCTGGCAGCAGTCATGAGGCTTACAGACTAACCACACAATTCACTTCAAGTGCCCTGACAGCACAGATATAAATACCACCAAATGGAGCATCTACCACAATAATATTAGAGAAAAAAGTAATATAGATATAAAAAACATGCAAAAGATAATATATCCAGAAATAATATTTAAACTAGTTTGATTTATCGTATTAAAACTCTAAAAAGAAGTGCCCATTTCATAAGCATATAAAGGAAAGCAAATTGATTCTTTGAGATAAATTAATGGCATTTCTTTCTCGAGTAATAAAAGAGGATGAAAAGCTTATTCCTCTATGCAGACAAAGTACAAAACAGTAAATAATGAGGCTGCACAAAAATTATTTTCTTTTCTCTTTTGTATTTTGCTTTGGTTAAATAAGCAAGCCAAAGAATCATAAAAGTCCATTATGCTGGATACTTTTATTTCTCTCATCATTCCAGTTGCCCTTTCATTTAGCAGTTCACATATGAATCCATTGATTTTGAAGAAAGATGAACACAGCTATACAGTATATTTGAGATGAATGCACACCTAGTGACACAAAGTCACTAAGACATGGTTTTGTGGCACTGAATCTTCCCTTCCACAACCGACACATCTTTGGATTACATATCAAAGACCCTCAAAGAGTACCTGACAGAACAAAGTTGGACATCATCCATGTTAAGCTCCCTTCACTTTTTTTTCCCCCATCTCCTGTTCCTCCTGCGTTTCCAGCAATAAATGGAACCTGAGCTTACCATAGATGGTCTTCAGTCAGAACGCTTGGAATTAATTTGAAATTCTCAGTGACAAGTAGAGAATACTAATTCTGTATAATTAATATGAACATCTCACTTTTGGACAGCAAAGCAGAAATATAAAGTGTTTTGCTGCCCTAGAAATGACAGCTGTTCTAGGGGCCTTCCCTAGAACAGGGACAAAAAATCAGGGAACAAAAATCAACAGCATTAGGGGAGGGCATCACATGTTCATTTACACCATACATATACGTAACAGAAACCTGAATTTGATACAGTTAAACGCAGACAGATCTCACCCACACAGTAAGTTACTAGCTACTGCTCATCATCCATTTTCAGCTCCAATAGCTAGGGGAAAAAAAATCACCAACCATTCTGGCCAGAATCTGGAGAATCTTCTATGGCAGGCTCTTGTTTTGATGCCACAGTCTCCCTCCTCAACTGCTCTGCCATCTGCCAGGCAGCAGCCAAAAGAACAGCAACTGTTTCATCACATTAGCCTCTCTTGATTTGCTACTCCTCAATCCATTCATCACACAGAACGCAGCTCAGGAATTAACTCATTTACTCACTTAAAATAAAATAGTTTGCTTCTGGTTGCTTTATTCTTGCGAACAACTTGCTCTGAATTCAAGATGGTACTATTGCTATTCTACATGAATGTTAACTTCGCACATGTGAATGAGGTTTTCTAATTGTATTATTTTTAACAATAAAATTGGAAATATCATTGATGAAGAAATAACACATAAGGCTATATGAAAGAATTCCACAGGGTGTGTTTTCTGATTTCTTAGGTGTGGATTTTTCAGGAGAGTGTTGCTTAAAATATTCGAGTAAAGCTAAAGGCTTGGTCTTTGTTTAGTAACTCTAAAATACCAGTCAAATTTATAATTTCAAAGAAACATAAAATTCTATATTAAAAGTGTACAGCAAAATGCATTGAAGTATATGGGAACATCCATAAAATAAATTTTTTTCCTCAATTTTGTTGCACAGACCAATACAGACAAAGTGTTTGCTAGCAAAAATTTATCCTTCCCTGGTCAGTAAATCAATTTGCTCTTTGTTTTTGCACTGTAGCAGACATAAAGAAGGCCCAGCTGAACTAGCATTTATAACTGTAGGCTCTATCTAGACAAAAAGCATTACCTCTCTTTTGGAGGTTCACTTCTAGACCTTGAAGCTTGCTTTTGGTCCAGGCCCATAGCCGGCTGCGACACTTCTGCTCCTTTCCTACGGTCAGGCTGCACACTGGAAGAAGAGATTTCCTGTGACGAGGCAGCTGCTGTACTTAAGGGAGTCTGTGACCTCGATCGCTCTTGAAGTCTCGCTTTCTTTTCTCTCGGTGCATCCGAGCTTGCGCCGGTCGCCGTGTCACTCAGCGTTCCGTCCTGACTGGGTGAGGGCTGTGGTCCACTTCCAAAAAACCACGCTCCAGATTTCGTTAGGATTTCTTGTTGCTTTCGACATAAATTGCATACCCACATAACCTAGTTGAAGACAACAAGAAGAGTCAGTGCAGCTGCCTCGCAGCGCCTGGAATGCATGCTCACTACCGCAGAGCAGGTACGACCTCTCACTCTCTGATCTAGGGAGGCTGGAGCTCATGACAGGACCCAGAACATGCTTCTCCACTGGCTAGAGCCAAGCATCCTACAGGCACATGCTATGCGAGCTTCTCCAAAATGTGTTGTCAATATACATCAGTCCTACCTGTGGCAATCCTCCCTCAGCCCAGCCCTACTTCTCCTCTGAACAGACACCAACAACATGACCAGCGTTTGTTGGGGGGGGCTGGTGCAGCAGGGGGTGGGTTGGGTTGTTTTCACTGGTGTGGAGCACTGTCAGGACAGACAAGCCCACCAGGCTCTGAACAGGACCTGTACCTCAGGGGGTAGTGTCCTGCCCGGCTGACTCCCAACTTCCGTGGTCACAGAAAACTGACACAGTATTTCCTTGTAATTAAATTTTCTCACATTAAACAACTCGACATTATCCTGCAAATAAATTCAGCATGTACTGTGCATGATTTTAGCTAGACCTACAGCAACTACTTATCAGAGGTGTAAAGTAAAACCTAAAGAAATCTAAGAGAAAACTAAATGCACCAATGAAAACAATGCAAAAGTACCATATTTTGTACTACCTGGAAATTATCATCATTATCTCTTTGAGTTATAGCTGCAAATAATAAACAAACATGTTTATTTTTTATTTCCCTGTATTTATATTTTTTATGTCCCCATAAATCCCCATTAAGCTGTGTACACAGACTGTTGTGCTTAGGATTTTTTTAAAAAATTGGGGGCTTTAATTCCTTACACACAGATATACAGGAGTACACACATTAAAGCAAGACTCTGTTTTTCAAGCCTGTATACTGTAGAGACAGTCTTATGCACAGGAGCAACTCACCAGACAAAAATAAACGGTTAATCAAGACTAAAGAAAGTGAAAATTTAAGAAAAAAATGAGACAAAGTAAAAAGCAGATTTCAGAAAGAAGAAAAGATAGGCAAAATGCATGAAGGATATAGAAGAGAAAGGATTTTTTGCCAGAAATAAAATAGAGATGAGAGGAAACAAAGCTGATTATTATTAAGGAAAATGGTAAAGAAAATCTCTTAATTTAATGTGGAAAGTAATGGGTAAAATAGTAATGAGGCTAAGAAGGATGACAAAAGTTGGCAGGAAAAATATGCATAAATTATTTTGTGTAAACACAGGAATGATGCAACAGTCACAAAATTATACAGCTCTTAAAATTAAAAAAGAGAAGGAAAAAGCACTTCATGGAAATTGAGACAGGCCAAAGTTCTGGTACTGAGCTCTTTTACTCTCTGGCCTGTGGAGGAAGTGCATGACTTACAAAGCATGATGAAAACTTCAGGCATTTTACATATTTAAAATAATTAAGATTTATTTAAAACACCCTAGAATAGACTTTCTTTTTAGATCTGAAAACTACATCAGAACTTCCAAAAGCATTTCTGCACTGCTTTACCAAACCATACAGTGCATACATCCAACTCTTTACCCTCTGACCTTTATCAAAAGATGACTCTCATATTTCTACTATTTAAGAAGGATAATAAAGTATCTACTAATATATTAATTTTAAAACCCCAACCTTAATCAAAAGCTACAATTATTCCAACAGGGGCATAAACATATACCATGATGAAAACAAATAACACTCAGTAGGGATAATAGAAACAGCAACTTTGACGAAGATAAATGCTAGACCTTTAACAAACAAAAAGAGCCCTAATTTATTCCATCTAGTACACCTCACAAACCAGCAATTCAGTTTATTAGACTATCTGTTCTAAATAGAACAGACTTTTAATCTATCATATTATTATTACAGGTATTCAAAAAACCCAGGAAAGCTTTAAAATGCTTTTATAGGATCGGCCACAACCGTTAGCTCATTAGACAGCAAGAGTGTGCATGCAAATGTGTCTGTGTATAGAATCTATGTCAATGCTGTAAACCAAAGTCAGTAACAGAAAATGTCATTACCTGTATTTTATCAGTTTCCAAGAAAAGTTGAAAAATTTGTTAATAAAAAAATGAATCAGCTAGAATTTGTTTAAAGGAAGGATAAGGAATACTAAAATAAAATTAAATTATCCTAATTAAATTACATACATGTGAATGTATGCAAGCCCAATAACATACTTCCTTTACAACTTAATGTATTCAATAATTTAAAATATGTCTAAACTATGCAATAAACTGCAAGAAAATACCATTAATTTACATAATCACCTTTGATACTGTAATTATAATTATGCAAAATATTATGAGATACAAACAAATAAGAATAGCTAATGCACAAATAGACACCAAAAAATACAGAATACTGAAAGAAGAAATACTAGACAAGTAAATACAAACCCACTTTCTTACAGCTATTTTTAAACTCTGTATCTTGGACACAATACATACCAACCACCATAGATTTCACATGTAGAAAATCTGTATTATACTCACACAGAGGCTATACTACCATCCCTGTTTAGGAATCTCTTCAGGAATTAAAAAATGCTACAGTTTCCTTGAGATATATTCAGTCCAAAAGGAAAAAATAATGAAAGCTTCTCTTTAAGAGGAAAACAAAAATCAAAAATTGAGGTGACAGAAGAGTTTCAGTGACAAAACTGTATATTGAAAAACATTTTTAGAGAAGTATGTGGAGCAAGCAATTTAGCAGCATGCAGGAATTATATCCTGATTGAATATACTGGGATGTGGTCCAAACTAATCTAAACTAAAGCAGGTCTGTGTAATAACTTATCTTAACAATCCACAGATGTTAGGCAACCAAACAAATGCTCTGATGAAGGATTACAGTTCTCTAATGTGGCTTCTGGACCTCCACACGATGCATCAGTAAAATGAAGAGTGTTAGATAATTTTACTCTGGCCTGTCACTTCAAAAATAGTTTCTGTTTACTCTCCTCTGGACAGTGAGCTCAGATGCAGTGCTACATTAAGTCATTCAAGACATCCAGAGTCTGTTTTTTGTTTCTGGGTTTGTTTCTGGTTTATTGCATCCTTGCACATGTCAATGCAATTCCACACATGAAGCTGTGAGAGAGAACCAGTGAAAGGGTGCTCTTCATTCAAAGGGTTCATATGCATGGCTCTGGAAAAAGGTGCATTTTCACAGCATAGCAAAGGGTTCTGGGCTTTACCACTACATAACAAAAAAACCCAGTGGCACACACAGGACTCAGCACAGGTGGGTCAACAGTTCCCACACAGATTCATGTGGAAACTTTACAGGCTGCGTGAAAACATGCTAGAAGGATCCCATGCTTGCCTTCATGTGGAATACAGAGTATTTCATTCACAGAAAAAATATTCCTCAAACTTACTCTTACAGGTACTGTTGAATGTGATCCACAATGAGGAGGAACAGTATTCCTGTACTAACACAACATGAAATTCCAACTTGAAAGAGCCCATAGTAAGTAATATATATAACTATACACACAGAAAAAGCATTTTCAGTTAAAAAAAAAAAGAACAAATCTACATAATTACATATTTCAAACCTGCATTTTAGAATGCAGAGAAAAGGCTTTTTTCAAATTCAAATTTGGAAACTTCCAAACATGCACGGGGAAGCTAAAGTCACATTGTGGGGGGCACAAAAGTTATACCAAATTTATGTGACACATGCCAGGCAAAGCTCAGACTGAGGTCAGAGCAAGTTCCCCAAATCCTTCACCCAAGCCCAGATTCTGAGGAGGGTCCATAAGGAGAGCACTCCTTTATGCTTCCTGAGTTTAGAAATTGCAATCCCACAGTTAGACTGACTCCCACACATCCTGCTTCAACCCTATGCAGCAAATCAGGTAACAAGTGTGCTAACAGAGCAGGCCACAAGCTATTCCTTACTGAACCTTCACACTATCTTAATTATTTCCCTTCTGAAGGGTGTACACACAACATTTTTTCAGGTTATTGATTTAATTTACATTCCTTCTACGCACTTTTGGAAGACACTAGTTACTTCAAACAGAACTAATCAGGCAGACCCTCTTCACTGCCTTAGGCACCATTAACTTCAGCAGAGCTCTGCCAGCACCCTACAAGTCATCTCTTGAAAGTCAAAGGGAAGAAATGATAACAATTAGCTCTTACAAAACTTTCATTCACAAAATTCAGTTAGATTATGTATCACTTAATATTTCTGAAATAACATGAAAACATGCAGCAAACTGTGAAATTATTATGCAGCATTGCATTTATCTTTTGCTTTATCAAAATGATTTCTGCAATAAAATCCTAGCTAAAGCGTAGCAATCGCTTCACACCAATAAATATAAATAAATGAAACTGAAAATCTACTTGAATACTACATTATCTCAAAATCTTAATAAGTAAACAACTCTGCCTTTTTAATGAAAGTGTGCTTGCGAGTCCAAGTTTCCATTAAATATATTTTGCAAAACGTACAGACAGCTGGGTTCATCCAATATCTCCTGCTCAGCAAAAGGGAAGGTCTTCTCCCCAACTCCCTCCTCTCATTTTCTCCTTTCTTCCAATCTGGGTTTGTTCTCTCCCTTTCTTGCTCACAGGAAGGTTCCCTGTGCCATATACTCGCTTGTATACTGTTCCCTGGCTGTCAGGTTCTCCTAGGAGCCATTTGTATTTAAAAACATAGTACAAACTTAACTGCATTTTCTTAAACTGGTTTCATTCTCTGTCACATCTGGTTTTTTAACGAGGAGGGAATGAAGAGTAGTGAAACCATGAGACCAGAAACAAAGGCAAATGGGGATAAGGGTATATTTTGCCTACAGCACTGTCTAACCATCTCCCATTAAATCACATCTTGAAATGACCCCAATACCAGCACACTAGACTTGCACAGAAACATTTTTGAGCACTGAAGCCCAGTGACACAAAATAGTCTATATCTGTGCTAGGATCTCTGCTCTGCTTCAAAGCAAGGTGACTCCATACAAGTTGCTTCCTGGAGGTGCACCACAGAACACCCCAACTCCTCAACTCCCAGGAAAAATTGATAAGAAAGTAGTAAAGGCAGAAGACCAAGAGTTTTCCAAGCAGCCTTGTGTCAGTTTATTCACACTGATACTCAAAAACCTAGGAAGAGTCCCAGATTACATTTTACTTGTTAGTAAAGAAGTAGCCTAGGAGTCTAGGTTCTGGTTTTTCTAAAGCCTCTCCTCTAGACTGAAGGGTTCAACAGGACCATGCAATTCTCTGCTGCCCACCGCTCCTATCAGGGAGAGGACCACTTTGCCCATGCTGATGGTCATCAGACATACAGGGCTCAGCCATTTCAGGACAGTGACATTAAAGCCATTTTAGTACTCTCTGTTCTTCCGTTCCTGTACAGAGCAGATTTTCTTCACTTAGGTTTTCAGTTAGATATTTCAAAAAAAATTTGGCAAGAAAAGGAAGACTTTTCAGACAGCTGATTGGGTTCTTCCCCCTTTTCTGCCCACACCCTACAATAATGTGTTACCCCACTGGACAAATGCAATAAAATTTTGCACAGGCAGGGAAGTTTTCAAGTGATTATATTCTTGGAAGTTACATGAAACATGCAGTCCTATAAAAGCCCTGTATATAAATATTTCATTAGTGAAATCTTTTTTGGCGTCACAGAATCGGCATGGCAATTCAACCTCAAGACATGATCATAGCAAATGAGGCTGCACTGCTCACAGAACTACCTGTCACCTTAAAGCCTGTGGTGCCATTTACAAGCTTGACTGAGAGCTTCCAGGAGGGATGTTTAGAAGTCTGCCTTACCAGAATTTTCCACTTGCACAAGAGACTGCCCTTCCTACTCTTTTTCTGCTTGCCTTTCAGTTAACTGAGATGTTATGTTTTCCAATGAGATTCTATGGGTACAAATAAGGATTTGAGTAAGACGCCTAAACTGTTTCTGTCTACACAGAAATGACTATAGGCGTGTCAGGTATTTAGGTTTCCAGCCAAAGAGAGTCCACTCATTTCAAGCACCATTTCAAGTGCTTGATTCATAAATTCATAGATTCATAAAAATCCTATGTCTAATGATATTCACACACTGGTCCTAATCATATTCCCGGCCTAGGTTTCTAAACCCGCAACTACAAACTGCCTATAGGAGGCAGCAAAGATGCAGTGGAGCAGTGATTCAAGGAGTTAACATCAAAAGGGCATTTTGCGCTAGTTTTGTTGCCACTGCTGTTAGCAACAGTGTTACTAGTCATTCTGAGATTTAAAAAACAAAAAAAAAAAACCAAAAAAAACCACCTGACTTTCTTCACATGCCCTTCTGCCAAAAATGCTCAGCTACTGCCGCTAATCTTTCAGAAAGCTGCTGGCAATTTACACAAAAATTAAACATTATCGAGAATAACCCTGCAGCAAACTGAGTGTTGGAAGTTAGACACTTGGGCAACTATAAAGTAACAATATGAAATATCATCTCTAAAACAGAACACGGCCAGGCTCCAGACACTACCACAATGTACTTCTCTGAGAGTACCATTGGAGTTCAAGGAAGAAAGCAAAATCACTAGTGGTGAAGGCAGTAGTTGTGTCTAAAAATTCACACCATACAGTAATTTAAATATTCTTCCCCTGCAAGTTCTTTTCTAAATCTGCTACGCAAATAAATTAGTTAATACACTGTATTTAAAAGATACAACGAAAACTGCATTGTCCAAGTTACAGCTGTGATCTTCTAAAGCAAGACTATAGCTTTGGTCTCACTCCTCATAGATCAGTTTCTTCTTCAAATTTATTTTCTTTTCCTGAATTTCCTTTTGTTTCTTCTGATAACATAGTAGCCATGAACTGCTAGTCACATTTTCGGTAACATCAATCTCCATTTTTCATAGACCATTAAATTACCTTAGAAATTATCATCTCATAGATAGTTTTTGTGTATTCTTCTAATCTTCTTAAAAAACAAAAACACCTAAAAAGTTTTGTATATCTTTTTGAACATTTGGCTGTGTTGATGAGCCACAGAAGCTGTGTGCCTCTTAATCACTTCATGGTTTCCACAGTTACAGACACACACAAAACTCAAATATTTTTTTTGCATAACAGAAATCTAACAAAATAAGGTAAACGGCATGAAACAGATTTGTAGTCAGGATTGATATAAAGTTTTAGCTGCTATTCACAAAACAGAAACAACTTGCCAGAAGCTTTTCTCTCCATTATACTTATATATTTACAAACTGCAGTAAAAATATAGAAATGCTCAGAACAAGACTATCTTTAATCGTGGATGGGAGTGCTCATCATTTCTGTGGGAGCTTGCACTACAACACCATTATTTACCTTTTTATACTCTTCTTTTACATATTATGTATATATATAATTATTTATAAGAAAGCTCACAGGAAGGAAAGTGAGTGGGTCAGTAGATGCAGATCACAGGAGAATTGACAGGCATGAAATAAATTTTGATTTTGTATTCTTAAACATACACAAAAATTATTTAAAATAGTGTTATGGATTCTACATCTTTGGAGACATTCAAAACCCAGAAGGACGCAGTCCTGGCAACCTGATCTACTGGGGCCTGCTCTAAGCAAGGATTTGGACTTGATCTCCAGAGGTGCCTTCAAACATCAAGAACTCTGTGATTTTCTCAAGAATAAAGCACTGAGAAAAGGCCTTACTGTTCTTCAGCTATATTACATACCTTACTGCTATAAGGTCTATCTCTTTTTTGTCTCACTATCTACCCAGGTTTCTGCCCTAAAGCAAACCATACATATAACCTGAAGTTCTGAGTGGAAGGGCACTGTATTCACACGAGGGACTGTGGAAAGCCCACAGCACCCTGACCCATTTTCTTCCTGGAATATGCGCCACGATGTGTGAACATAGTTATGAACAGAGCTACTTCCTCTGCTATCCAAGAGCTTAAGATTACTTCTACCAAAAGCTGGTGGAGTGACTGAGTGCTTGAAAACTTCCAACATGATATAGTGAGAACCAAGATGTCTTATATTTACAGCGTATCTGTATATATATATACACATCTCCAGAGATTTCAGAGATTAGGTCTCTCTATCCTGTGTTGAAGCAAGGTATGAACAGCTGATGGCATCCCCTCTAGGTTTGAGAGGTTGTCTGCCTAAAATATCTGCCTATGTATTTGAGGTTCCCAACCTGTACAATGCCTATCACTGTTGAGTTAATCAGAGGAACATACTGGCCTTGACAGGCACCAGGAGCAGAGGGTCACCAGGAGATCTGTTCTGGGCACTTCTGTCTGGCAGAGGCAATGCAGGGGAAAGAAAATTGGACACAAGAAACAAGCAAAGCTTACAGACACTGCTTGGATCCATAGGAAGAGACAGTGGAGCTGAGACTAACAGAGCACTATGAAGACACGAAGCAAAAATTCAGGGGCTGTGAGGAAGAGGAGGATTATCACTAGCTATGTAAATAGGGATAGAAGGCAACAGGGAATGGCTGGCAGTTCAGGAATACTCCTAGTGGGAATGGGCTGAATATACAGCAGAGTGAGAATCATGTTAGGACAAAGATTTTTATGGATGACATAACAAGCTGCCAAGGGAACATAACGGAGTATGTGCAGCACATTTGGATCTGTCAGTTGAAACTAGTGCCCAAACCCTGTTTGGAAGAACAAAATGTTTGGGAGAAAAAAAAGCATACTTCTGACATATTGCAGGACCATCTCATTGCAGTGATCTCTGCCATGCAGCTTGACAGAAAACTTCTCTGACCACTTGGATTGATCATCTTCCCACTCGCAGAGAATCACGATTTAGGACTATGAACTCTGCTTAGACAGAATTTTCCTCTGTTCCCCACCAACTCCTATGCTGAGAAGTTCTGGCTGCTGAGTTTTGCTTAGAGCTCCCACACTCCCAAGTCCACACAAAGCCCTCCTGTGCCTGGGCAGCTCCACACACAGCCCTGGCTCACCATCACTGTCTGGGACAGTCCTCCTGAGGCTGAGCACAAAGATGTGAAACGGTCTCTGATCTGTTACAGATACTTTTTTACATCACACAGAGATAACACTACTAAACATAATCCAGATAAACCTGGAAATGTAAGCTCTAACAAAACCATTAAAAACCTCCACCAGGTTGATCCTGCATGTTTTAACTTTTCTTAAGAAAACAAAAGAAAGCTTTAAGTGAAAGAAAATAAATTCTCAGTGAAAGAGTGAAATGCAAAAATGAGTATCTGTGAAATATTTAATTTTCAGAATGAAAAAAAAAGCCACCATGGTGTAAATTTAGCTGGACAGAACTTTTCGTGCTTGGGGAACATTGAGCACCATATGGTACCTTTAGTATTTTGCAACAATTACTACTGCCCAGTGAGGGTTTTGATAAAGCACCAAATAGGATTATGCCCTATATGTGTTATACATATTCATGTTTCACCATCTATCCCAGACTGACCCTTAAGTTTAAAGTTTTCTTCACACAATTAGAAATACTTAAGCCCGACTTTTTGTTAGGAATGTAAATGCATTGAATGCAGATTCCTCCCACTTCTTGTATGTTTAAAACAGCTACTTTTAAAGCAAACACACACTTTATTTGTACAACATTCTACCTTACATGGATCAGCAACCTGATCTTCTCTTATGGAAAAGCTACCAGAGTATCCTGAGGATCCACAACATACCGTAAGAGTTGGCTCAACATCTGATTTGCAGTTACTCCCTTACCAAAAGGATGACACAGTTTTTTTGGCTTTTTGTTGTTCGGGTTTTTTTTAGATTTCATCTTTGTTGATCCTACCTTCTGAGATGTCCATGGTCCTTTCTTTTAATTCTCCCACCTCTCGCTCCAGGTGCAGAGTCTGAGGCTAAGTTGATTAAGTCTGTGCTATCTGTGCTATCAAGCTCGAGCACAAAGGAATCTCAGTAAATCTGGGATGGAAGATTTGAGGAAGGGGAAGAGAGAATATCAGTGTTCTACAACAAATTTGAGTGGATATTTCAGATTTATTTAAAAAAATGGGGAAAACAATGTTTTTGGTAAGGAAAAGTGTAGATTTTTAGGAAAGCAAAGACTATGGAAGACTGAGAAAGGGTTAAACAATTGTGGGTTTGAATATGGAAGATTTAAAAGGCAAGGAAAAGGAAAATGGGGCAGGAAAACGCACTAGGAGTTTTGTGCCAGTGTAAGAATATTACAATTTTTTAACTGATCTAAATAGCACATTGCTGACAGCCAATTTACAGACTATACCAAATATTAATAGCAGAGGTTTACTGTTCTGAATTTGCAATACTACTGGCAGACCACACAGGGAAAGGGAAGTTTCAGTAAGGTAAGATGATGTAAAGCAGTGCAGAACAATACACTTAGAAAAATCAAACAAAAATGATATTTCATTATCCAATGAAGCTACTGTTACAAAAAACAGGTTAAAATTTGAGATCAGAACTTCACTAGATGATGAGAACCATTCTGATCTTCTGCACTTACCTGTAGATTCTCAGGTATCTAATGAGGCTTTGTAATTCCTAAACAAATAAAAGGCATATAGTGCAGCGACAATTTCAGGCTATTCAGGGGAGAGGCAACAGTCAAGGAGATTTTGCCTCTTTATTATCTGAAA
Organism: Ifrita kowaldi; assembly: GCA_013398055.1. Taxonomy (NCBI): domain Eukaryota; kingdom Metazoa; phylum Chordata; class Aves; order Passeriformes; family Cinclosomatidae; genus Ifrita; species Ifrita kowaldi. Next base: position 298,268 of record VZRS01005793.1, read on the forward strand.
TAGAGGGATGCCTACTCCATGGCGGTACAAATACAGGGACCATGAGCCAGAGTTGTGCTCACATGCCTGTTCAACAGAAGCAAGCAATCTTTTTCATCAGGTAAGGGATTTGTGTGTTGCAGGTTTCTGTGTGTGTCAGGAGTTAAAAGAAATTTAATGGCCAGCTAGATCCTTTATGTAAAATAAAGAGAACCATGTCAGCAACTAAGGAGAGAACTTTCTTATTCCCTGCTTGGTAGAAGGTAGCCTTACCATAGCAACAGCTTCCAGAGCTGGTGAGGTCCATCTACCATCGCCTAAACTTGGATCACCGTTCCTGCATACTGATATTTGGTGTTCAGTATTCAGCCATATTTGAAGTAGCTGAACACTCAACACAAACATGGAGTTTGCAGGAAGCAGGAGTACCTCTCATCACATGCTGTATCTGGAAAAAATAACTTTCAGATACATCCGCCTTCTGCTGGGTTCAAAGCCAGTGCTGATTTTGTGAACTGAAACGATCATTTTGACCAAGCTGTGTGATAAACATTCTACGCACAGTACTGTTCCTCTCAGTTTTGATTTGATCCTTGCATGTTCATGTGACTCCATCTTTGAGCTTTTTTAATTCAGATTATGTAATACAGCCAGCAGAATTATCTCAGCTAAACAAATCAACTTCAGTTATTTAAATCCAAAACAGACATAATAGACAAATCAAACAATTCCACTCTCATCCATAGCCACAGGGAGACGTTTTCTAGAAGATTTTATTTTAGCCGTATCTGCTCTTTCTAGAATCTGAGTGTAATAATTCCTTTGTATTTCTCTCTAGTTTCTAATTAATTTTAAGTTCACACTGAAATCAGGTCAGTGGACTACACATTTCTAATGTTAGTACTGTTTTATTCTGGTTGTCTCTGTAAGTTTTAGGTGATTATACTAAAACCAGCGGTTTATCCCAGCTTAAATACGACTGGTTTACTGGAGGTCAGACTTTTCTGGCCCTGTTGTCTTTAATAACTTTCCCTTAACCACTTCAGTTCTTTAGACAAAAGAATACAGAGAAGAAGGGAAGACTTGTGAGATGAGGTGGTCAAGAAGAACGAATGTCCAAAAGGACATGGACAAAGAGATAGAAAGGTTCAAACCAGGGTGAAGAGAAAAGATAGAGAGGCAACAACAAGTTGAGGAAAAAAATTGAGAGACAGACAATAGGGAGAAAGTGGGACAAATATCAGGGATTATGAAGAAACTAGTGTGCTGGAAAAGCAACAAAATTGGATTGTTTTGTTGTCACATAGCAAAAGTTATTGCATTTGGAACAGAGATGACACATGGACAAATAAAACTTACTTCAGAGAAAACTCTACTTCCTTTCCTCAGTTTAGGGTTTTTTTCTTTGGGATTAGGTTTTTTTCTTCAGAAAAGAAAGAAGGCATTTGGGGATTCAGGGATGTCTTTCTCCTTTAACAAAAGTGCTTTTAGGTGAGTTTTACATCTCTTCAGGCATAATCAGGGTAAGACATTACTACACACACACACACGTGCACTATGACAAACCACCTTACAAACGAGCTCACCAGGACTATCAGTGCACAGCAGAAAACAGCAGCAGATTGGATGTGAGACACTAAAGCTCTAAATGCAAACTAAGCATGTCCAGCAGCTTTTGTAATAACCATGTGGCACTGCAGCCTTATTTGCAAATCCTTCACTTTTTTCCCCCAGCGTATTTTAAAGAAACAGCCTATTCTGAAGTTTAACACTCAACCACTAGAAGAGACCTCTATTTTTTTTATGTCCTGAGCACTAGTGATAAGAGTATTGCTACCCTTGTAAGAATTTGCTGCTTGCAGACTATGACAGAGGTGAAAGGTTTGGGATCTACACTGAATGTCATGCTCTGCATAAGTCAGACTATAGTACCAAGTCCTCTGTATGATTTTAATGGCTGTCTTTCAAATTCAATCAAAGCAGAAGTGACTCTTCGGTTTCTAAATCTACACATGTTTATTTCTCATCCTCTCTAATACATAATTAGATTTAAGCATCTTGTTTGAAAGAGTTGCTGAGACTGTGCCACATCACTTGCTGTGCAAGCACAAGGAACTTTTCTTTTCGAAGCATTTATAGTATTTGCTATACTTAGCCATCCCAAAATGCATATTATACAGAACCCTAAGAATTGCTGTATTCTACGTTAATCTTGAACAATGCTTTCTTTCCTTGCTGTTTGAAGCACAGGAATCTAAGTTCTTTGCACTCATTTAATACAATAATACGTGACATTTAAATTGTAAAAGGAAATTACTGGGCAGCTAAAGTCAGCCATCCAGGAAGCTATCAGAAATAGAAAAGGAAATAAGATTGAGAGAGTACATACCTTTCAGCTATTCAGTAAGATAAACTGTTAAGAAATAGTAATTACCTTTAAAATATATGCTGGGCAGATTATATACTTAAAAGGACAGAAAAAACCAAAATAGAAGCAAGGAGTAAAAGGTGATTTTCTTAGCCAAGAAAAATTGTGGTAGCTACATTTATAACATAAATATGGCAAAAAATAGAGATTTTAGTTGGCAACGATCATCTAAGAAAACACTAAAATGTAGATTTCTACCAAACAAACTGAAGGCCTTAACTGAGTGAAAGGGCACAGAGCACCCTATGTCAGACGAGTTTTGAGAAAACAGCCAACTTACAAGTAATATAAGGTGTTGTACATCAGGAAGCTCTTCTTGTCATAATTTAGCCCCTCCAAAAGAGTGGCTTTCAAAAGCAAATGTTAAAACAGTTAAACACCAAATGTGATCCTTCTGGGGCTAAAAAAGAAAGACAGTCATTCTATGTTGATGGTAGTTTATGATTAGATCTGTGATCATCATTTAACTCATTTTCATCCACTTGGTGGATGATTTTAATTTATGACACAATGTATAATGTAACAGTGGGATGCTAAATGCAGCGTTATTATCTACTAAATATTTAATTATAAATTAGCTTATAATGGAAACAAAGACTTGCCATGATATAGTTTCAAAATTTACTTGTAATCAGAANCACTTATAATGGAAACAAAGACTGAAACACTGCCTCAAAACTTGCCATGATATAGCTTCAAAATTTACTTGTAATCAGAAAAATTAACGGAAATTTAGAACAAAATGAGAAATGAAAGCAAGTGAATAAGGATGATTGCAACCCATGTGCCACTGACTGTATAAAGGATCTTCTCCTTTTATAAAAAGGATAGAAAATTAAGAAAAAAGGGAAGTCTTCCAAAGCAATGTTTTAAAAATCTGCATCATATACCCTGAAAATAAGCTATTGTTTCATGCATCAAATCCAAGGATTAAATCTAGTCAGTTCACTGAAGACAGCAGTAACTACAGGTACTTACGGCCAGAGAAAAGGAAGTGATTAAGTAGAACATGGCAAGCTGATCCCATGACATGCAGAGCCACAAAAAGAAATGGCTAAGAAGGAAGGAGAAAATAGTCTGAGGACTAACAAGGCTGACTGCAGAGGGCAGGGCTGAAGCCATGTGGGATGCAGGTGCCCCAGGACGGCAGGAGCAGGAGCTGCAGGGAGCCACGGGCTGCTCCGTGCCACACACGGCCGGTTCTGGAGGCTCCAAACACCCATCACCGCACACGGCTGAGCCCACGGCTGAGGCAGCAGCGCCTCGGGGGCAGCGGGTGTAAGAACGGCAAAAACACGACCCAGGCAGTGAGCAGTGAGGGGGAAAGTGTGAGAACCAGCCTTGCCAGCCCCAAGGCGAGGGAAGGCAGAGGGGAGGAAGTACTGCAGTCCCCTGAGCAGGGATTCCCCTACATCCTGTAGGGATGCCCATGCCGGGGAAGGTTTTCCTGACAGAAGATGCAGGCCCTGGAGAATCCACATGGGAGCAGGTATTTTTCCTGAAAGACTGCAGCCCATGGAGAACTCCAAGCTGAAGGAAGAGGGAACAACAGAGGGGAGCTATTATGGACTGGTTCCAGTCCATGCCTGATGCCCCTGTGCCATGTGGCTGGAAAAGGCAGAGGAATCGGGAATGAAGGACTAAAGTTGAGACTGGGAAGAAACAAGGAGCACAGAGGTATTTTAGGTTTAGTCTTTGCTTCTCACAATCCAACTCTAGTTTAGCTGGCAGTAAATTAAATTAACCTTCCCCAGGCTGAGTCTGTTTTACCCACAGTGGTAGCTGGCAAACCAACTTCCTGTTTTTATGTCAGCCCATGAGCTTTTCCATCTTACTTTCTCCCCTTGTTCTGCTGGAGCCTCTAGCAGACAGACAAGGTCAATCCACCACAAAAGCTTCTCTAACACAACTTACAAGATGAAGAAATGCATAAATCTTGTATTTGTGAAACAAACTGCATAACAGTTTTACAAATGACTGAAAGCCCATCTACAGTCCTTGGAATCTTAACAGTTTCTCCCCAGTCTTCAAGGGGAGAAAAAAATAATCTGGAAGTATTACAGCAGCAGCCTAGATAGATTTATCAGCCTTCTTAATCAAATTTAACTTAGTCATAAACTTCCATATCAGGAGACTTAAAAATCAAGTTATTTTTCAAGCAATTACAGTCACTGAAGCATTAATTTCTATTTATCATTGGGTCTCGCTAATAGAAGCCCAGATCTGTCAAGCTTTTAACTTTCTTTTCCATGGATAACTTGGAAATCTAGGCACACAGTCTGGAGAGAACTGTACCTAGCAGTATGCAACAGATGTTGAGATTCCATAAAGGCTTGCTCCTTGACTTGGCTGCATGGCTAACTGCAGCTGCCATTTGTATCCAATACCTGCCTGCCACCTTTTTACAAAAAGGAGCAGTTTCTCCTAAGTCAACTAGACCAACTCGGTTTTTCTCCAATCACCATCTTGCTCTCAAGATGGCTAAAACATTCTATCCTTAATTAAGGGTTTTCATTCCCTTAGCTGACTTGATCTTTATGAAGCTGAGTACTCAGATGAACTCTACCATTCTCCTTATCTGAAGATTGTGTATAGGAAATTTTAACAAGAGTTTATGGCTGCCTCATTGCATGGCCATTGAGTTAAAAACAGATTTTGGTCTTCTCAGGCCTATGAATTATACTCAAGAAATGGAAAAGAGTTTACCAACACTAAAAAGTATAACCTAAATAAAATATCGAAAACTTAAGTGTGGGTTTGTACAATATTCAGTAACATACAACATTTTCTTGTCAGTGACTGTCTTTAATATGGGGCAAATAGCCAAACTGAACTCTCTACAGTGGAATATATCCACAACTTCCCACATATCACAGACTGAATAAGACTGTATACCCTCTTTTAAGGAGGTCAAGTCACGTAGGAGACAAAAGGCTAAAAAGTATCAGCTGGTGCATGAATTGTCAGGTTGCACGTAGGGGAGAGAATGCGTAGGTTTGCACTGAAGATTCAGACTGAGCATGTAGAGTTTCATTTGAAACAAGACTAAATATAGATTTCTAAATGTGTCTACAGGCCACTGCTGCTGTATGATTTCCTACAGTAGCTGATGAAAATCTATTGTAGGATTCAACCGCCTCAACACTGGCATTCAGTTCTACCTTCAATGCCCTAACGTTTCTAAAATGCCAGTGTGGAGCTGTGAGGTATGAAAAGGGTATGAAAAGGGTATTACCTGAGAGCCACCCTGACTGGGGCAGCTGCTGGGAGCGACAGTAAAACTCTGCAGTACCTTATAGGACACTTGATTACTTGGGGCTCTATTTCACTAAACAGGAACCACAGCTGGGAAAGATTGAGAGCTGATTTAGTCTAGTTCAGAGCAAGCTGAAGCACTCTGGGACACACCGATCTCCCCGTGTAAGTATAACAAAAGCATAAACCCAGCTCACATATAATGTAGGGGTTCTCATCTGGAACTGATTCCTACTCAGTCTGGCAGGTAAATGGATTGACTTACTCTCCTTTGGATGCTTCACCAGCCTCCTCTTTAACAGTCAACACAAGTGACCAAGAGGGCAGCTCCTCTAACACGAGCAACAGGCTCTACTAAACACTGGCTGGTTGATGAGGAAAACATCAGGTGTACAGAGTGAAGGATATCACAGATATGAGAGAGTATGGTTATATCCATGCTGAAAGCTTAGGGGGCAAAAAAACCCAAACCATAAAGTAGATGAAATCTTCCTCAGTTTAATTCCCTTGTTGCTTTTTCTGCTGCATACATGGGCAATAAGTTGCCTCTGTGGTCTCTTTACCCAACCACAAAGGCAGTGAGATGAGTCCCTGAAATAGTCTAGAACAGCAGGTTTCTTTACAACTAAAAGGACTGATCCAAATAATCCTGAGGGGTAAAGCTGTCAGGCTGACAAAGGTCTTGACAGCAGCTTGGTGATGAACTTGCAACTGCTCTCTCTCTGTTTGAAGAAGCTATTGGTCAGAGAAGAAAAATTAGAGAGAAAGATTAACTTTGCTGATGCATGCATACATACGAGTTTTGATCACTTACCACACGTTGCAGAGATAAAAGTTACACTACCAGTATTAAAATCCCAGCAACACACAAAAATTTCCTCCAGTCATGACAACACAACCATCATTCCCATGCTCATCTATTTACATAGAGTCCCAGCAACATCTGCTCATCTCTATGATTAATCTGTACTTCTCAGTAATACTCCACTTTTTAGAATGCAATATCCCAAATAACTTTCCCAAAACTCACCATTAAAAAGGGTTTTGCTATGGGAGCCTGCTTTTTATGGACAAGTTAATAACAAATATAACACATTATTGAGAAAGTAACATTTAATTCCAAACATTCCATAAACCTGTTGCATGTAAATTAGTTGACAGGTGTTTTAGCTGGCATACTGAATTGCATAGTACACGATTAAACTTCAGCCTAAATAACATCCAGTATTTTTGAAACCTCAATCTGGATTAAAAAAAATTATTAGGTTTTATCTGCTCTTTAAGGAAATGCAGATTACGTTTTGTCCAGATTTTCACTTAATCTCTTACCAGTCATTAAACAACTGGTAACAGATACTTTATATCATTTTATAATCACAGTTTTGGGGAGAGATTTGATTCATCTCCATAGGAAGGCTGACTTGCAGATGGGTCCTTTAATATTAAAGGAATTTGAAAAAGCTCACAAAATGCTACAGAAACTTCATCTATGGATTTGCTTGCTTGAAATACACAGTTCTATCTTCAATTATGCTTAACAAAATCATGTACCTCAGGTATATGTATGACAAACTAGCCTATGTTCTCTCTAATTGCAGCACTGGAGATGTACAGACAGAAGCATCCATCCCTTAAGTAAAATTCCAAAATGCTCCAGAATGCAAAGTATATAAAAACATAGATGGAACTACCTTTTATCTAGGACATTGCATGGCTAAAAATACACTGAATTTTAATCCTGGATGAGGATTAAGGTTATTTATAACAAAGAGAAACAGCAACAGAGCACAGATTACATTTAGTCCTCATAATTACTTTGTTCTCTTGAAATTTTTTCAGCTACTTGTCAAATTCTCATAATGCATAATAGGTCATAAATCTTATCAAATCTCTCTTTGCAGCAAGATCTCTTTTTGGCTAAAATCTCTCTCGTTTTGGGGTGCCAGAATAGCCCAGGAATACAGTTTACTAAATTTAGCTTTATTTAGCATTCCTTTGTTATTTTGTAAACTACTAAAACCAAACAACTGTGCCTCAGCAGCGTATATAACTATGAACATTTTAAATATTAGAAGTCATACTTAGTCCTAACCCCCACATAACCATGTTAAAAATTCCCCATCACACAGAAGATTCTTACATGAATGAGGGCTACAATGATTCAAGCTGAAAGCCACAAATTCCAAGAAGAAATAAAATTATCCAGAACCTGTTGGGCTTAAGGGGCACACACTGGGCTGTCAAATCAGCCTCAGCTCAAATGAGTGCACTCTCATCTGCCTGGGAGCTGGCAGCTGGTTTTTGTGTGACCACACGGAACAAAGGTATCCAGAGGCTGAACAAGGGGATTCAGTCAGTTTTGCCAAAAGCTCAAGTCTTTTAGGGAAGGATGATGCATGATTAGAAGATATCTTCCACTTTATGGGATCCTTTTACAAGAGGACTTTTCACAGATACCACAGCTGGGCACAGTTTGAAAAAAGGGACATGATGCTAGATTGATTGTATTCCAGAAATAAAACCCAAGTATATCTAGGAAACAGATCACTGCTAGAAAAACTGAAGGTGCATTGCTCAGATTCAAAAAAAGTCCCACCAGGTGCTGCCACAGGACTACCAGCTCTGACTGAGTTCTGCTTGGACATCAGCAGTCAGCTCTGCTGGTGCACCATATCCCCCGAGGCATCCCACAGAGGAACACACTTCCTCAAGCCCCCTAAGCCTAAACACATCCCTGGACATCTGCAAGTTTGCTAATTTGTTCTCCCTCAATGCTTTTGAAGGAGGGGAGAAAAAAAGAAAAGAAAAAGTGCCTGCAGTCTCTAAAGCTAAGCTCTTTTTGGAGTATCAGTCAGAAGAGATATCAACATTTCCTTCTTCTGGGTGAATTAGATGAAAGTTTAGGTGGTGTGAAATGTTTGCCTGCCTGGTATGTCTTTCTAAAGTGATCCCTTCTCTTTAGCCCTCCACAGCTAAACAGCTTGCAGATAACTTTTTTCCACACTTAGAGATTTTTTTTTTTGCATCCCAAAGGAAACTGGGCATGACAAAACACAAACCCATCTCCCTTGGTTTGCCAATAGATGGCACATTGTTATGTGGCTCTCCATCCAGAAAGAGGTGTATTACTTTTGGTTACATTTACCTGAAGCATTCAAGAAATAGCTCAAAAGTATGACATTTGGGGTTCTGACTGACAGATGCCTCCTTGATTAATAAGCCACCTCTCACAAGAACAAATGCTGGCTGAGTATATGAACCATCTGATCCTACACAAGTACACACATTATATGTTTGTCAACAGTAATAATGACATTTTTACTTAATTTCTATCTTCAAAGCACTGCACACTACAAATTCATTTCCAGTGATCAGACTTGCTATACAGATGCACATTGGAAAAGTGGGTTATACCCAGACTCACCCCACTCTCAGCAGATGGACTACACAGGCTTCCCCTTTGTCCCCACCTAACACTGCAGATCACTAGTTTCAAACAGCTGTAAATCTATCCAATGAAATGGACTTATTCCCTCACCTGTTAATGTAATAAATATGTGCAGATAAACTAGACATGTACAAATTAAATTTACCTACACCAGTCAAAGTCTCTGGATTAGTCACTTATTTATTCTAAACTTATGTTTTAATACTCAAAGATGACTTCTTTATAAACTGAAAAAAGATAGTTTGTAGCACAACTAAGGCAGCTAAATATTATAGGAAAACAAATTCTTAAATTCTAAGTTTTCAAGACTATGAAGATACTTTTTCTGTATGTTGTTTATTAAGATAGTGTATTTTCTTATTAGTTCTTTATTACATACCAAAAAAATAATAGTATGTTTATTATATATGTTATATAGTGGTTTAGAGATCTCTAATCTCTTCTGTGATTTCTGCAGTGCCAACAAGTAACAAATTATTTCATTACAGAAATGAAGATAACAGAAATATAGTAAATACACAATACCTTGCAAAGAAAATTTTTTGCTTAATTTGAAATGCAATAGGGCAAACTGAATTCAGAAATAACACCTGCAAATTTGATGTGGCAATGAAAATGCCAGTGGAGTTTTGGATTTTAAGACACCATAAAGGTAATAGTCCAATATTAATAGCTGTGAGATTGGATTTGACTTGTTAGCAAGAGGTAACAATAAATTCAAAAAAATTCATATAATGAATTAAAGGACTTGAAAAAGTAGCACATTGTGGAAAATTAAGGCAATTAAATGTGCATAATACACTGAAAGGATGAAAGAACAGTTCCAAACAGGTATAGCGACAGCTTGCTATCTACAGGTTTTGCAGGGATTTAAGGCTGAGTTTGCTTTCTACTGAGAGTAACATTACTGGAAACAGGCTGAAATAATGAAGAACTGAAGGACTCATGAACAGATTCCTGGAGTGACTATGCTTTGAAAATTATTGTCTACACAGACCAGTCTAAACAGATATCCTACCAGTAGCTAACCAACCCTATTCCCAGAAAATCTGGAAAAAGACATAAACCTGAAATATTTACTGTAGAAGCCTTAAATATTTATGAGAATGTTAATAATGATTCAGCAACAATGATTTGTATATCAGAATAAAAGGTTCCTATTACAAGAGAAAGCCCTAATTAAAGAAGAAATGCTCCATTTAAAATTAGGATTTTAAATGTATGCACCACTATTATTACAGCTACCTACATTTTTATGGCACAATTGCAAGCAAAAGGTGATCAAATACTATTAATGTATTTCCAATCTATCAGAATTAATAAGTATAAGCAGTAAGATGTAGAAAGAAAATTTTATTTCATGCACATAAACATATAATTTTAGCAATTTTTTATTTGATTGATTTTTTCTCCTGATTTTATAAAATTGTATACATATTTTGACTAGTCAGAGACGATCAGAATTGTGTCTGGTTTAAACTGTTCATTTTTTCCCTTTGCCTTACACCAGATATGCATACATTATCATGTTAAATCTATAATGTGATACTTGTTCATTTTCAAAACTGTGTTCACTGGATAGACAAGGATCACAATCTATTATAAAGTTACAGTCTACAGGACCATATTGATTACTTTAAGGTATATGAACACATCAAACAGAATGCAGGCTTTTCTCATGACTTCTTACTGTTGTGTTGCACCACTTTCTTTATGACCCTCTTTCTTCCTAAGGTGCACTGCATAAAAAAAAATCTCAGATTTCAATTGTTCTAACTTACTTAATTGATTTGTCTTTTCAACATATATCTGCAGTTGAAACTAATTGACCAAAATTATCTTTCTTTACATAAGACCCTGAATCCCATCTCTTCACTTATGGATGTTTAGGGCATAGATGAATCATATTTGACAGAATAGTGAATAAAAGTATCTCTATATTGTTGCATTTTCTGAAATCAGAACTTATTAGAAAAGTGCAATAAAATCATTTCAGCAAAGATCTAAACACTAACTCAAAGTATACTTCTGGAGAAAAACAAAAAAAAGGAAAAATAATTTCAACATTTTTTTTTTCTTTGTAATGAGACTGACCCAAGTCAGGTAGGAAGATGTTCCTCTTCAATACTGACAGCATCTGGGAAAACAGCCTTTATCACAATGGAGTTCAACAGTGATCTCCCACACCTGAGACACTATCTGAGCCAGTAGGACACACAATATTTTTGGGAGAACCACTGGAAGGCTCTCCTGCTCCTCAGCTTTATATCATCAACTTAACTGGACCAAACAGAATGTGAGATTGTGAGCACTAAAATAAAAATACTACATTGAAAGAAATTAAAAGCTCGAAGTTGATTTTGTAGCTTTGGTTTTTCTTTCTCTCTGAACACTGAGCTGAAAATAATCATCATAGTGTTAGTGCTCTTTCTAGAGGATTCTGTAAAATTCTGAAATTCATTTGTCTAAAGCTCTAAGTCACAAAATTATTTCCCAACAGAACTTGGGGAGATTTTGTGTAAGCCTATGATGCGTATAGTCACAATAAGCAAACAAGTAACAAAAATGACATTAAATATCCTTGAGTTTTTCACTGTTCACCCCGCAAGTCAAAAGACACATGAATGTGCCAAGCTGTAAGGACCAAGCTCCTTCAGGCAGCCCTGCCTGAGCACGGGGGGTTGGATCAGATGACCTCCAGAGGCTCTCTTCAACCTCAACCCTTCTGGGATTCTGTGACTGCTATGGCATAACATCTCTTTTTGTCAAGAAAAATGAGCACATAAATAATAACTCCTCAGGTGATTTAAATACCTTGAATCATTAACAGATGTCAAAGGTCAAAAAATTGGGTTGCCCTGCACTTTCTGTATAAGGCTATGTAGTAGGATGCAAGTACATGGTATGTATGTATGTTCAACCATGAAAAATCTATACAATACATGCTTATACACACACATACCATATATATATATATACACACATATATATATATACATGCCATTAGGCAAGAGGAGGTGGAATAAAGCTTCTCCTGAAAAACCTAATTGACCTTTGCAATCTTATATATTTTTTTTGTTTCAATACAAGATTTTGCAATGGAAGGCATTATTACACTCAAAGGTATTGCTGACATTCAAAACAATTCCCATAGTCTCAAATTAGTTAAATTGAAACAACAATACTGAAAATACAAGACTAAAAATAGGATAACATGGCAAGAAATAACACTGCAGTGGATTAAAAGTTTGGGGGGTTTTTTTAGGCCCGTTTATACTACATGGAGTTTTCAGTACTTTTTATGTCAGGTATCCACAGATCTCTGTTACCCAGCTTGCACGAAAACAGCAAGAATAGACATGCAGGATTCAGGAGCCCTTTACCACAGGTTAAGAGAGAAGGTTGCAGTAGCAATATATTTTCTTGGTCACAATGTGTAGAATCCTACAACAAGGCACAGTTTAAGAGTTTAGCAAACAGGTAAACTAAACCTGGGTAACCACAGAGCTTAATCAAGTGCTTACTGATTAAATGATGATTTAAGGCTATGGTGGAAGAAAAACCCAGCTGCCTAGTGACTCTTCTACAGTCCCATCTGTAAATGAAGAAATTCTGATCTCGTTAAATTCAGAGCATTAGCATCACCTGCCTGAAATTTTTTTTTAATATACATAAGAAGGAATCAATCATTTTTGCTAGCTGGATCCTATAAAAAGGGTATTTCAAGGCAAACATGTTTCCTCAGCAAACTTGGTGAAGAGCAAGCTAATATTAAGGATTTCCTTAAAAGTTTTATGCACTCACAACTGTTTGAAAGTGAACTAACTTCGCAGAACAGAGGACAGTGATCCACACCTTACATGAACTAGAACTCCTCAGTTTCTTGCTGACCTTTTTTTTCCTTTTCCTGCTTGAAGCAGCAGTTCTAGGGAGGCATTATTGGAAAGCAGAGCTTCTTTCATGATGCATATAAATCCCATATCTTTTGGGAAACAAATTGCGTTGAATGCTACAGAGAGAGAATTTATCTGCTATCAATTTGCAATTTGCTATGTAATTTTACGTCTTTCTCCTGGTTTTTTTTTGTTTTGTTCTACAGCTGTGTTAGTCAGAGCATACATAAATTAGCCTTTTAATGGACAATTTGACCTAAGAGTTCTGTGAAAGGGATGTAAAAAAAATCCTGACAATCCAGACATTTTGTTCTGACAATATTACCAACTTCTGTTAAAGCATTAGTACACAGCTGAATTGCATGGCATATGTACTCAAGTTGGTAAGGCTGAAATTAGCAAGCCATTATGTAAGCAAATTTCAAGCATAATTTAAAGGAACTAAATGAAAAGCACCCTGAAAAAAACCACCTGACATACAATTAAGGAAATGTTTCCAAGCTGTCTTTCTTTCCAAGTATAAATCACTGACGTTATACTAAAATGAAAACAATTTCAGTGAAAGCCAGATCAGAAATACTACTCTCTTCTGCACTGATTACCAACATTATTTTCTGCAACCACATACTACTAAGCTCAGTGAAATAAATTCTCATCTATCTATAATGTATTTTACATCTGGATTTCCTACCACTTGTCCTTTACATATGTAAACAGGAAAAAGAGAAAGCAAACTGCTCTATTCTGCAAAACACAGGAAAATAGTGACAAAATTTACTTTTATCATTTGCTCCCAATTTTTTTTCATTTTAAATGTGATAAAAAGTAGTAATCCTAATGAAATCTGTACAACGGTACAATTCTACAAATGGTAGACTGAGCGCTATGGATAAATACATACCTTAATCTGGACTATGGATCTTCCACCTAATTCTGTCAATGTCATACAAATTTCACTTAGTTCAATACACCCACAGCACTTCACAAAACACTTGAATTTTGATCTAAAGGAACAGCATTTGCTCATTCATTTTTGTACCCTAAAATGTATCTCCTTTTCTAGAAGGAGAAAGAAACATGTATCAGGTGATCACAAAGGAAATATATATTTTTGCATTACCTAACCAAATACTGTGAAAAAGTTTTACAGGAATGATGAATGAAAAAAAACTTGTATTTTCAGTCATTTTTCTGCTTTACAAGGCTGTGGTACCATGGCAGGGAAGAACAGAGAAAGCAGTAACAGCCAGGCCATCAGGAGGACTGAGGATGGGCCCTCCCCATCCCTTACCAAACCATGGAGAACAACCAGTTGGACATTTTGGTGACTTCTCCATTTCCCTAAAAACCAAAATATTCCACATCACAGAGGAGAGAGAATGGAATAGAGAGAAGTAACTTAAACCCACTGCCATCTTGGCAATTAAAATCTTGTTGTATGGAACATACCTAAAAGGATACGAAGTGAAAGTGTAGGCACTCTATAAGGAACTAAAACCACCTATTTGCCAAATAAAAGCAAGTGGTCACTCCTGTTAGCTTTTTTTAAAAAAAAAAGAAACCTACCTGACTTCCTTCTGAAATGTTATCTCACATAAAACTGAATTAAACCCATTAAATGTTGTCTGCCTGCAACTGTACGAAAGGAGAGCAAACTCAGGTGAGAAGTACAAGGAGCTAATCAATACTCAAACAACATGAGAGAACTTGAGAAACATATTTGGGTATGCATTTTGACATATTAGAACAAGAATCATTGAAATTTATGTAACTCATTAGCCACTAGAATATGCCATTTATTGCTAATTAATTTTGTAAGTGCATGATGTCATCTCTTGATCAGCCTAGGATGCCTAACGAAGAAACTCTCACTACAAGGTATTTTGGGATGTCCTTTATGATTTTAAATAAGGAGAGAACATATTAATTTCTCCCACATATATTTGAAAAAATCCTTTAAAAGTATTTGGCACTTCCTTGAAAAGGTCAAGAACAGCTTCAAAGCATTACATTTTTAAAATATTTAGCTAGAAGCAAGAGCTGCAAGGACCTCTTAGGGATCTTATGCATTGCCCTACAGCCACAAGCAACCACATCACATAAACCCGTTCCTAACCTATTTAGCCTTTAAAGTTTTATTAGGATCTTTTTCTTTCCTATAAGCCACATGAAATAAATACTCAAGGCTTTACTCTAATGACTGCAAACATCTTTTTTTCAAGCCAGGAGTGTTTAGGGCCAAGACCCATTTGGTCTCCTGTATTCACTGTCCTCTAATTGTTTAAATTTTCTGCACTTCCACATATCAGTTCCATACTTCCACGTATCAACTATAATTGCTTTAGCTTTTGTACCTTTAATCTCTCTAGCCCTCTCCCACATGAGCAGCTCTCCATTTCCTGGATCATCCTCTGATTTGACATTCTTTGTGCCTATCACAGTTTGTGTTTGTCAAAGACGGGTGATGCATGGGAAACAATATCCCGGATGAGGTATCATTAATTTTCCAACTCTACAGGAAACACCTCGAATCTAGAATAACACTTGACTTTTCCTGAGCTGACACTTCGGTAATTCATACTGCATCATCCTTTCCAAATGATGTACCCTTCAACTGAAGAAGCTTGGTGCATGTGTTCTGTATTAATATAACTTATTGTAATGCCATTATGATTTTTTGCCTTTTCTTTTATACCCCTTTTAGATACCTTTTACGACTTCTGTACTCTCAGTGTTTTTTAGCCTCTACATTCTTGGACTTGTTTGTCAAGCTAGGAGACTAAACATCTTAGAAGCTTCGTAGTTAGGGTTCAGTGTGCCCCAGACACCAAGGTCCTCTAAAGAACACATTTTGTAAACTAAGATAGAACCACCCAGGGGAAGGTTCCTTGGGGAGAGGGGCTCACTCGAGCCTCTCACTGGGGAACCTTTGATAGATATGCTAATTAGTAAGACCTATAATGTTATACCTGACTGATTGTGGGTGTGCATTGCGGTGTGCACTGAGGTGTATTCGACCCGGACATGGTGCACCTAAAGATTCTTAAAATAAATACAGAGATAAGATCCCTTTTTCCCTTCTAACCACGTTTGATTCTTGATTTTAAGACCAAGAAAAGGCATCAACTGTGGTAAAAATTCATGTGGAGACTAAGGAATAAATATGCTTTAAAAGTTACTGATATGAAACCTGCCATATGTAATTAGTCAGGAATATTGAGCCACTGAAAATTATTAAGAAATAACATTTTTCTCATGTTGCTCTATATTAATTATACCAATTGTTCTGCTATAAAACAGAAATATAAATAATATAAAAAATTTCTAGGCATGTATTATTAATTCTACATATTCCATTAACTTTCAGAGACAGGCACTGCTAAAGCAATGGTACTCTAAAGAAGTGCTCCCCATGTTTCTCACACGTTTGGGACTAATTATTGGATACTTTCCCTCTGATTACCATTAACTTTTTAGCTGTTAAAGAGATGTAGGGCAGCTTTATCACACCATATAGAATTTATTTTCACACATTATTATTTGGGCACTTTCTTGGTATGTGGAAGCCTGGAGTTCAACACAGCAAAACCTAAACTAAGACAAGTGCAAATAATAAGGATGTATTTAATCGAACTTAGGACAATCCAGACGAGTCAGATATGTCTTCAGAACACATCTTCAGAGTTCTTTTGTGCCATGGAATCTGTTTTCTGGATCCCAAGTGACATTATTTAAAGACGAACACCTAAGCTGTCCCCTATCAAAGACACAATCTCTCCCGCATGCAGACACTATCACAATTTCTGTTATGTAGCCAAGGTTTTGTTTCAGATTGAAGGGTGAAGGATGCCTTGAGCATATAAGGAGGTCAGGTGAGGTTCACCTGAATTGCTCTCCAAAACCTAGGTGGCTAAATTGTACCTAAGTGGCACTTAGGGCACTTGAGCACTTTGCTGTTTCTGACCCTAAAGAAGATGCTGTTGCAAGGGCACTCATGTTTCAATACACCCCAGTGAATGCATCAATGATGCACTGCTTTAGTAAGAAATTAGTGTCGAGCTGAAACTTCTTTCGCTCCATCCAAAGCCATTTAGACAGAATGGAAAAGATCTAGAACTACTGGATTATTTTAGCACTTCATTCAGAGTACCACACAGAAAACACAGGAATGAGCTGTAGCAAGTTCTTTTTCATAGCCATTAGAAGAACAACCATGCTCTCAGAAACTACTGACATAGAAAAATCCTACTGCAATACTCAGATGTGATAGAAATAATTTTCCCTGGGTGTTGAACAGTACTAAATTCCAGGTTACAGGTATACTAGTATTTGAATGGGGGCGTAACACTACTTCATATCACAAGCACAACTCCACAAAGAACGCATCAAAAACTACACTGGGTTGTAATTAATTCACGCTTGTTTCAGCTGAGGTGCCAGAAAAGCTAGCTAATTTCCACACTCAATTCTCCAGTTAAAAATCTGGACTACCACCTTTCACAGAGCTGCCCAAGAAGAGGTGGTAAATGGACATGCACTGCTCTGTTCAAGTACTGCCACCTCTTCTGCCATGCACAGGGTGCGGAGATGAACACGGAACTACTCTCACCTATTTGAGATAAGGCACAGGCACTAGAGGTGAATACACCTGTACTTGATCTTAAAAGTTCTGCACATTTTTCAAATGATAACTGTGCATTCAAAAAGGATTCACTCCACCTTGCTCATTACACTTATGCCCAGCTTGTTTGCCTACATATATTGTTCAAAATGCAAATCAAAAAGCTGATTTTACAGGAATTCCCTGAATTTCTGCTGCAGCCAGAAGTGAAACACAGCAAACCATGTAAAACAATGTAAAATTACAATTAAAATACTAAATTAGATTTCCTGAAGCTGATGGAAGGACCTTGCATGCAGAAAGTCAAAACTGTTAACTAAAGATATATTTATGAAATAAAATTTTATTACACTTCATAGCCTCCTCTACTTCCTAGCCTATAAATAATTCTCAGTTCTTAATTTCTTTTATTTGTCATAATTTTGACAACAGCCTTGGGTTTCCTTGTTGAGCTGTCTTTAAGGCCTATGTTCAGCTAAGGTATGTGTAGGGCCTGGGTGTTAGGATTCCTGTTTTTCCCCCATCCCCTGTGGGTGATTTTGAAATTTCAGTTCAGTTTTTCACATTAATATGTATCCCAGTTAATGAACAACATTATAATAATAAATTATAAAAAGCATGGATTCTAACCACTTTGTCCTCCTTTGGGAAAGCATCCAAGGAAGCAGAATAAAAAGAGAAAAGAAAAAAAGAAGAGATAAAGAACAAAATAGGCAAGTATTAATAGACAGATTTCAAAGAAATGCAATTCTAATAACTCTCTACAAAGAGACAAAAACATAAAATTAAGAAAAAAAAGAGCTTTAAATAAAAAGATGACATTACTGCATATGTTGAAAACATGTTTTCCCACCCCGACCCACAGAAGCATAAACAATATAAGAAACAAAATGCAAATTACAAATTAATTGACACTTTTCCATTCCTGTGACTTGAAATAGTGGGTGAAAAATGCTTAAAATATGTATGCAATTTTTTTTTGTGTAAAGATAAGCAGCATCACATGCACTCATTAATAGAATAATGTAATATATCAAAGTAAACTGTATTTTCAGAGACTTGCTCTAATGACACCACCTAGAGGTGATACAATGTAATGCATCTATTTTTACTAATATATTAATACATGCAAATTTTCCTACAGTCACGTATATAGCTTCCTTCAGAATGTGAATTTAATTTAATGGACTCACAAGTACATCGAGGTTGTGGAAAACTTCTAAAATAAACATGAAATGCATCTTTTTGGGGGCTTATTTTTGGTTTACATGAAATTTCAGAAGGCCTATTCAGTTGATGTCCATCTTAAGGAAAGTGAAAAGGCCACAAACTAGGTCCCTTGTGAACAGGATTATCTGCTATAAAATCTATGTTAACTTTTAAGTGAATTTGTGTTGACACCAAGAGCACCAATAAATTTACTCCACAAAAGCCTGGCATCTTAAAGCCATAGGAGAAAGTTACCTCACCTCATGATAGATAACAAAACTATTAATGTAATAAAAAGGGATGTGTGAAATTTTTTATAACACACCATAGTCCTTGATGACCAGCCAAAAATAATCACTGGGTAACAGTATTCCAAATTTAGATCCTACTGCTCGTGTACAAGCAAGGAGCCAGAGGCTTGGAAGGGACTGACTGACCAGAGGGTACTCTCGGATATCATTTGGTTTTGTGGAAAGCTACTGCAGCTAACTCATGCAGATCAGAAGGAGAACGATTCAGCTCACCTGCCTGAAAGGAGGACACTTAATCCAGATTAATCTGTAGTTCTATTCTTTAAATAAATTTTAAATAAATTGGCATAACACTTTCACTGTGCTAAGAAAAGTGGATGGGGTTTTTTTTCCAACCAAAAAGTCGACTGATTTCATATAAAAGTAATCTGTAAATGGTTATGAAAAACTCTATGAAAATAAAAAATGTAATATTAAATAAGGCTTCAATACAAATTTATTAATGTGGAGTTGTACCTGAGCAAAAGGGTTTCTTCTTTCATTCTATGAAAAACAAGTATTTTTTTCAAGCTGTCACTCCATAGAACTAGACACTATTATTCTTTTGCTTTAATTAGCTCTGTGATTGCCAAGTACCTTGGCAATCACTAAATACATTGTTTTGTATGATTTTACATTGATTTACTAGTATGATACACACCTCATAACAAAGCAATGAACGAAACACTTCAGTAAAATGAAGCATGAAATGCCAAACTTAAGGTGAACAATCTGCAGCATGACAATGTCAAGGAGGCTTTTTCTTAAGAGTACACATCAGGACTTACATTGTTTGATCGCAGAGAGACACGACCTCCACATCGAGCACAGAACTTGGTCCGGCAATAAGAGCATAAATGGCCACAACCATCTGCAAACTTTGTTTTATGACAGATTCCACATGTTGGAGCATCATCCTTGTGCTCTCCCTGGTAACGGCGGGCTTCTTCCCCTATCTTTCTTACTTGCTCTTTATAGCTTTCAAATTGTTGATGCAACCTCCTGCATAGACGAGAAAAAAGTTTATATAGCACCAATAGGAGGAAAGACTACTACTCTGTATTTCTTTCAGTTTGCAGCTCTACCTAATATTCTGGGCCTGTTCACAATACTATGGGTACCTCATACCAAATACACACTGCACACAGAAGACTGTATAGGGCAGTCTAAAGGAAAAAAAAATAGACATCTTTATTCTTAAAGGCTTACTTCAAAGGTTACAAGCAAATCATTTCACTTGAACAGAAATTGATCCAAATGCATATATTAAACAAAATTGTCTACCATGTACTGACTAAAAGAAATTGTGTGATCGAATTTGCATTTCTTTTTAACCAACTTAATTTATACATCAGGTGTAATCAAAATATGTAAATCAATCCTCAGTTTCAGTGCTTTGAAAACCAAGATTACTAACACATACAACAAATATTTCAAAACACGGTCTACAATCACACTGACCTTACAAGAATATGAGAACATCTCTTTACTTAAAATCTCTAGATATACAATCTGTTGTGCTTTCTCTTAAGTATGAGAGACTACTTAAGGTTTGCTACCCCTCATTACAGATATTTCTTCCAGTTTAGCTGTAGGAGTACACAGAAGCATTAGCAAGTACAGAGGTTCCTACAATGAAGACTGGTGTTCAAAGAAGCAGCACTTCTCCTCCAGCTGCCCCAAATAACAAACACACTGACCCTATGCCCACCAATTGGCTAAGCATGCTGCTACACAACAGACCCACCTCCTAATCACAGCTCAGGGAAGAGAACACAGCCCTCTGGCCTTCACTCCCCCTTCTATAACTCAGGAATAATAATAATAATTAAATGCTTAGTGATAAAATCTTTCTTATAATTATTTTCTCTGAGGAAAAAAATGTTCTCCTGTTTGTTTCTATGAAACTTTCTTGGCAAAGATGACATTTCAGAGGGAAACTATCCAAAGTTCTGGGCATTTCCAAAAGGGGCAATCCAGATACTCTCCTGATCCTGGCTGCATACTGCAACTGCTTTTTAGGCACCAATTTCAGCATTCACCAGATCCCTCTCAGTGGCCTAACCCATGAACCTGAACTTGAATCAACAGAAAACTAATTCTCCTCCAAAAAGAAAAAAAATCATCTTTCCCATCAAGGAATGCAAGACATGAGCTCCCAAAGCCAGAAATTAAAGAGACTTGTAAAGAGCTGGATCATCCTATTTAAAGCAGCGCCAGGCTCAGCTGCTGTGAAGCTTGATTTACTCCACCCTGAAGCTTAACTTAAAAGGATTGTATTTTAGCTGTTAACTGTCTTATTAGTCATCAAATCATACATGAAAGAAACATTTCTGTAGGTACAGCAGGACAGCACCACAATTCTTGACCTTTATTGTCATGAGCTTGGGCAAAGACCTCAGACAGCCTAAGGAAGAGAGTCCAGCAGGGCACAACTTGCACCACGCTATGTAGAACCCAGGCTTTGCCAGATGTTGCTTCAAATCTACATCTCCACGGATAACATTTAAAAAATCATAAGTAGCTACACAGATCATGAACAGAAACAGGGAATCTTGAGTTTAATAAATGGAAACAGTAGGTCTGTTGGCCATAGAGGTCTTGGTGATATCCTTTATCTCTGCTCCCTGCTTTGAGCTACCTACTTCCTTAATTAGCACTGAGACTCACACCATTTAACCAGTGTATTTTTAGTGACACAATTCCATGTTTCTGTGGGCTTTTGTATGTGTAGCAAATTTGTCTGGACTTTTAAGGTGTAAGTAATCAGTGTTCTTTGTATGCTGTTTTGGTGAAGTGGATATTTTTACTTTAACATGACATTCAAGCCTTAAAAAATGACAATTCAACTTAACGCACAGGAATTGTGGTAAAATACACATAATTCAGTTGGACAGGAATATTATTGCTTGTAAATAAATAAATCAACCAGCTCTCACACTAAAACCAGTAACTTCACATGGGCACATTCCAGTGAGAATGCAGCAACAGCAAAATCTAAGCAGCCAAATAATCTATTCTCCCTAACTACAAACATGATGCATTATACTTAATGCTTTATGCTAATAAAAAGCTTGGCAGGAGCAGCAAGGGGTTTTGTTTTATTTTATTTTTTCCTAACCTGCTTAAAAAATCTTTGCAGTATTGAGTAAGATGAGAAAAGTAGGTCAAAGAATTAGGCAAAATACTGGAGAAACTTAATACTTTTGGCCATATAACTGGATTACACATATGAATTAACTTATCTTACACAGCTGCTCACTTATAATGCATAAAAACAACTGAAGACATTCAGGAATTTTTATAATAACCAGCTTAAAGAATGTAATTAAATAATGGAGAGGTCTGTAGGTAAATTTCTTATTACATCAAATATTCTATTAAAAAATGAAACCATGGAAACTAAGTTCAGTTCTCCTCCACTAAAGTAAAACCAAAAGACCTGGCTGTTCACTAACATGGAAATGGAAGATAACAGCAAGCACTGCCCCTCTTCCTGTTCTTTTCCATTAGACCATCTAAAATTTGAATTTTTTCTATCTCATATGAAGCTTACGAAGAGTATTCATACAATTATGGCTTGTCTTTCTGTGTGCACCAAGGGGTAGATGAACATGCTACCAACTGGGCAAAATTTAAGTGAGATGAGATTGAAGTTCTTTATAAATAAGTATCACTTGTTTATAGATTTGTTAATTTCTGCATCCATGTAAGACTCATTTTACTGTGAAGGGTTTGAAACCTTCATCTTGCATATCATACACGACACTACTGGGGAAACTCTGACATTTTATCTACACCAAGAATGGAATTGGAGAAAATGACTGTACATTTCACAGAGCAGAAAGAATCTTACCCAGCTCACAGCAGGTCTGGTTCAATTAGCTCTTTTTTTAACCACCTTTCCCACCTTTTTGAGGAAAAAGCTGGATCTCTGTATCTCTGGCTATTCTATAATGGCAGCAGCAATCGCTCTCAATAGTTTTGCTGTATATCAAAGTATATTAAGTATCAAGCAAGAAGTAAAATAGAGATGGCTGGTTTTGATTTGCTCCTTAACTTCCAGGCTATTGAGCACATTTTCATCAGATGCAATGAAAATTTAAATCTGTTAAATATTCCTTAAAGTAGACAAGGTTAGGCTAAAGATTTAATAACAGCATTTGATCTAATGGCTTGGCAGACCCTTGAGGCAGATACCAATTCAGTCCCCTCTGACAGAAAGAGCAACCAGACTACTGTGTAAGAGGGATATATGCATATATCCATATGATTTTTCATCATGCACCCGAACATCCATCTGGCTCTGCTACTGAGGTGAATGGCACTTGAAGGATTAGCTTGCTCCCAGACATTATTGCAGTACTTCACTTCCTGTGCAGACCTCCCACCGCTCCAAACAAAAGAGCTGCATCCACACGAGCTGACGTGGCTGGGGAGGGTGCTGCTATTTCACACTCACACGCGTGGCACATGTGCATGATCAAAAAAAGATCCCACTATGGGAGAATCTTTGGGCACATCACATCTCCTATGACTAAACCACCCTCTTCTGTTGCTAAAATACTGGAAGAGACTGAGCCGCTTGGAAGGGCACATCAGCCTCGGGACTTCAGCGCACGTACGAGAGGTCAGCATCACCACCCAGAGTGCACAAGCACCAACACACCGTTTGCATGTCTGCAGTGAAAGACTTAACCCATTCATTTCTACAATATATACATACCACTCAACATATGTTTAGGTTGCTAGTGGTTTTTTTCTCCAAGAAAACATGATGGCTTCCTCCTCCCTTTCTTTTTCAAAGGCATTTCACAAAAAATCCTGCTTCAGCTGTGTTATACATGTACCATATTTTCATTTGAATATTCAGTATTTTACTTTGACAGTGTAAACTAGTAAAAAAATTACTGATAGGCAATTCTTCAAAGCTTTACTCACATCTTCATATACTTAGCAAAAACTGTAAGCCTTGGAGAACACTTGTGATAAATACCTTACATAACTTAAACCTTTCAGACAGCTCATTTATATCATTAGGAGAACAAAAATTGAACACTGAGGCCATTTATAATACTGACTGACCAAGAAGTGTTACATCAAGCCACAGAGAAATTATCATTTATGTTGCTGGGTTCTTTGGAGCTGGACCAAAATGTATATTTATATTCTTATTACTGAATTTCTTATTATTTAAAGTATTGGAATTATAATCCACGACTGCAATTTTTCAACAGACTATATTATTGCTTCTTTTGCTGTTTTAAATTCATATGTTTTAAATTCTATTTTGCTGTTTTAAATACCTATCTAAAATATTTGCACATATATGATGAAGAGTAAAAAGCTTCAAAATAGTGCATTTGCATATTTATTGTCTGTCTACACAGATTTTATAAAAATTTGATGAAGATTTGGGTCTCTTTCGTGCAGTTACATTTTAAGTGACTTCAAATGTAGTACGAAATTACATTTTGTACTTCCTTAGAAATCCAGTAGATGGCAATGCAGATCGCATTTTCACTCACCAGCTCAAATGGTTCAAGTCTTGAAATTAAACACCTGATGTAATGTTATAAAAATATTATGCCCTGTCATGAGTTCATGTAAGTAGAAAAAGTGCCACCTTCTAAGTGACATAGCCTTAAGTAACCATCCACCAGCAGCTACTGAATGTATGAAAAAAAGCTTAGTAAAATGCAGTGTTTTGTCCTGTTCACCCACGCCACACAAACACATCATCACACAGAGCTCAGACACGTTTTTCCATAAGATAAGCAGGCGTTTTACCAAGCTCCGTTCTCAGCATTCTTTTTTTATGACAAATAAATAATTAAAAATGCAAACAGCAATATTCCATATGCCCACGAAGGCAACAGCTAGAGCTAAAAACCTGTTGGTGATCCTTAAGCAGCTACGCTGGAGCTGTGACCTGAAAAACGCTGTTCAGCTGCTCCGTAAAGCTGGAAGTCCCTGAGCATCACCGGGTGCCCTGCTGGTCTGCCAGCACTGCAGGCACCCATCTCACGGAGCTGCTTCCAGAGGGAGCAGCTGGCACCTGGCTTTGGCCTCAGCCCCACCAGCACCTCCGCTGGGACGAGCTGTCAACTCCTCCTGGGAGCTGGGAATACGCACTTTAAACAACGAAGTCAAGACAGGCAATTTTAGCAAGTTGCTGTGGATAGTTTAGTCCGAGTAAAGGGAAATGAGGAGTTTATGAGGAATTTAGCACGTGTTGACTAGAAGAACAGCTGAAGTTGAGCAGAGGAGTCCAGATATATTTTCTGATTACTTCATTAATTATCACATGACATATAAATCCATTATTAAGACTTATACCCTCTGTACAGGCAGGACAAATTAAGGTTGAATAGTAAGTGACATACCTAACTCTTCAAGCTCCCAAGTTCTTGATGTAGCAATGTTACTGTGTTAGCCTATTTGAAGTCCAGGATATATCTGAATGTTTGGGGGTGTCCTGCTTTTTTAGCATGGGCAATACTTGGTTTGGTTACTTTGTAAGGATGAAATAACTGCTGGACTCATACTGCAAAATATTGGACTTCTGAGTGAATTTGGATGTTAATATTTCGACATTAATGCTCTTACTGCATTTCTTAATTCAGTGTGAACTGTTATTTTAAGAACCAAAGACAAGCAAGACATGGTTTCTGTAAGCTGTGAAAAAGGTAGCAATATGATTAATCAACTAATCTTCAGAGGTAAAAAAAGGCCATGTTTCTATAATAGAAATACAAGCATTAATCAAAGCACTTCAAATGGTAGAGTTAGTGGCTTCCATATCCATATTTTCTCCTGCTCAAACTGACTAATTCTAGTCCCTTTGCTGTTTCCTCCTGTCCAACTTGTCACTTTTCTGCAACTTTACTTACCACCCATTTGACCTTTCCCTAATCTCATTTCCTGTGGGTCTTGTCTCTCACTCCTACACATTTTTAATAAATATATCAAAATAATTATTATAGACAACATATATGACAGCATATTCTATATCCTATTATAAAAACAGTAAATAGTCCTCAAAATCTCAGATTTTACCTGGCCTGAAGCTTTCTTCATTCTCCCCTGTTCACTCAACACACAACTATGGATCTACTCCATTTTCTCTCAACTTGGTGTTCACCTGCCACCCATGACATTTTTCACCTCACCAGCAATCACCTGAATCCTGCTGGGCATCAGCCCTTTCTTCTCCACATGCCAAGATCTCTTCTTCTTCCCTGTTTTATTGGTGCAAACACAAACCTCACCATGCTTGCAACTCACAGGTCTGTCTCTCTACCTCACATTTGTCTCCTTCTCTCCAAACTGAAGTGTTTGGCATAGATATTAACTCCTGTCAAGGGAGACCTGTACACCAAATTTCATAACTGAAATAGAAATTTCCTTGTACCACCAGCACAACTTAATCACCCCCTACATTCTGTTTTCCACTGAGGACCAATAACAACTGTGCTACACACTGGACTCAGACCTACTTAGACCTCCACCTAAACTGCTGTATAAATTGTGGGGACTAATTTTGCAAATTAAAACCAAACCAATACCAACCAAACAAAAAAATCACACAACCAAAAAACCACCCACAACCCAAAACAAACAACAAAAAAAACCCCACTAAAGTTTAGCTAATTTCATATCTGTTTAGCTTAAACATTCAGCTATCACCAGCTCATCCCTCAAATTCCTTTTCCTGCCAGTGCAAGCCTGTCAGTCTGATAGTCTAAATCACAGTCCTGCAACAAATATAATTTAATTTATTTTACCTCTCCCTTTGTCTTCTTACGATGAATCTGCTTTTCTGCTGCATAAAACATAAATGGCTTATCTTCACCTTCAAAGACTTTGACAGCCTATTTCCATCTTGCCTATGATTTCTCATTCAGTACTGAGATGCTTCTGCTCAAGTTAAATTTTCAAGCAAGAATCACAGAATAGTTTGAGTTGGAAGGGATGTTAAAGACCACCTAGTTCCAAGCCCCCTGCCATGGGCAGGGACACTTTTCACTAGAACAGGTTGCTAAAAGTCCCATCCAACCTGGTCTTTGAGGACTTCCCTTTGTTGCCTCCAACACAGGAGTATTAGCAACACCACCATCATCACATTATCCTCCTTAAAACTCTCCTTCACCTTGATGCCTGCAAAGATCTGGACAGAAAATTAGATATGTCTAAAGTATGTTAAAACTTTTACTTAACAGGCCAGGCAACACAGACTCTCCTGTTTCTTCTTATTATTCTATTATTTACCTAATACTTACAGTGCAGTCTGCCCCTGTGTCAGACTGCCTTTTTTTTCTACACATGTGACAACCCCCACTCAGAAGGGTTACAGTCCATGACAAATGCTTCCAGGCAATATGGCAACACCAATCTCCCAACATGATTCAGAAATTCATGAAGTTTTTTTTTTTTATTTCTTTGAATCATGTTATGATTCTAGTAATTTACTTTTTGCTTTCCAGCCCTCAGGCAATATACTTACAGCTTTCCCCATGTCCAACACATCTTTAGTGCTGTTAGTATTTTCCTATAGGTCTGTGACACCAGTCCAGGAGCAGCAAAACCATGAAACATTTTATTATGAGAACCATGATAAAATTCAGACTTGACCAAGACAGTTTCACTTACAGACTTCACACAGGAACTTAGACTTGGCCACAACCACTGGAAAGTTGTTTCATGTAGCAGATACTTTTGCCTTCTATACAAGTTACCTTAATTCCAATTCCTTCCTATAATCTATAATCAAGCACATACTACCTGGCAGCATCCTCACAACCCTGTAGAGGCTGATGCAAAAAATCCCACAGCTTGTTTAGAAAGTGCCCCTGCTCATCACATCAGAGCAGAGACACACCAGCAAAGTGGTGTGGGCTGCAGCTTTATTCCCAGGGCTCTTATCTGGTGCCTTTTCACCAGCAGGAACCATCATTTTCAAGTTAACATTTTACTTAGGGCAGGTTTTCTGCAAGCATATAAACGAGCTCATTAAATAACTTGTATAAAATGCAATTTTTCATCATCCTGAGAGATTTCCTAATGTAGATTATTGGAAAACTTTATTTTCACATACTTCTACTTGTTGGGGTTTTTTTAAATAACTACAGCCCACAAGCAGACTTCTTCCTTACACAACTGAAGAACTGTGAGTCAAAAATGTGCAATATCTACAATAAGGAATTTACATTCCAGCTTCCCACAGTTCCTCCCAAATGACCGATATCCTTTCTGAGGTAAAAATGAGAAATCAGAGAATGAAGCAAACAACACATAACAGTACTAAAAAAGGCATAGCTGAGGAATTCACAGAGAAACTGTGCGTGTCTTGTATTAAAAAGCATTTACATGTTGAGATATATTTAGTACTGAAGGAATCAGTGCCTTCTGCTCAAACTCAGTTGACAAACTGACAGTTTGACTGGAGCCAGTAGAAGGGTGGTGACAACACCCCAAAATGTGTCAATGCCTCTTCCTTTGGTCTTAATCAGTATGGCCATTCTTACACACCTCTCACCTCTGTGGGCAACCTCACCACTATCAGCCATCCCATGTAACCACCTAGCTCTGCTGCATTTTCGTGTTTAATTTCTTCACCACTCAGCTCTCCTAGCACAGACAGTGCAGCAGGAGTGCAGCCAGTTTGCTCTGAAGAGTTGTCACCAATTCCAAGTAAGAAAATTCAGTAAGTTTCATGAGTTCATACACACAGAGCAGTTAGCAGCCTGAACTTTACCAAATACAACCACTTAAAAAATTACAGAAATGTCACTATGTTACAGTCCCAGTCTTACTGCAGCATTGAAACATGCATTCGGGCCAAGCATTTTCTACCTAACAAACACAGGACCTATAAGTATATTCAGCTTTTTAAAGATTGCTGAAACTACTCATGCAACAAAACTGCATAGGTAATTTGCCATTATTCATGCAATACCTGCTGCAGAAAAACCAGCCATAATGACTGAGGGACAGCAACACCCATGCAACCACACAGTCACCCAGGCCCGGAAACTCAATGGGTTAGACACGGACAAAAGGAAGAAAATCTGACCCCACACAGTTGCATTAATGCTTATGGATGAAAAAAAAAAAAAAAAAAAAAAAAGCAGTAGCAGAATCAGAAGCTGAAGAAGAGGGTTTGACTGCAGCAGAAGTGTGAGCTTGAGCATCTGTTGCAACAGTACTGTCAAACCCGGGCATTTTAAGATACAAAGTTCTAGCATAGTACAAGGTGCAAATATTGCTTGTATGTGACTTCATCAGGAATATGTGTCTCTTATAAAAAAGGCTTTTCTTACTCAAAATCAAAATAACATGATTTCTTACAAAGATTGTTTTAAAACTGAATTTGATTTTCTACAGAGGCTGCTTTAAAACTGAATTTCAGTTCTCTAAAACTTGTCAGCTTAATAGCCTCCACAAGATCCACTGCAAAAAGAGGCCTGAGAAATTTTCTCCTGTCTAGCCACATTATCAAACCACAAGGAGACCATCTTCCACCATCTCTTCAATTCACAACACTCTTAAAATTTAACCCCTACTAAAGTGGGAAGTAAGATCAAGATTCCTCTCTTCCCACCTACTTCAGAGACAAACATCTATTCGCCAAATAAATTTTAAATTCTTTTTTAATAAATAAAAAAGTTTTATGCAACACTTACTTAAATGATGAAATCAGGGCTTACTCTGACATGAAGAAAAGACTGATAAAAATATTAAAGGCAATTAATTAGGGTTAGTTTGCCTTTGTTTTTCCAGTGAAATGTTTTCATTCTCTGTGTTTTCTTTATATATCATAACAGAAGAACTGTTTTAGTGCAGGTGTATGGCATAAAACAAAGATCCCAGAGACACCCTGCCATGCCAGTACCATTTGCAACATTGCAGGGCATATCCTTCTACATTACTGCATTTACAAGCAATTTTCATACATGGTTGCTTATCTAAAACAACAAGCCCTTAAGTATGTTAGACACAAGCTTCTCATATAAAAACTTCTGAAAAGACTGCTGGAAAGTTCCTTAAAAAAATTTCCTTATCAACTGACTAAGTGACGTCTTCATTTTCCTCATTTACTTAACTATTGCTGATCACCAGTATTACTGATCACTTAAATATTACTGAATCTCATCCATCACCACACTCTCTTCCCCACGTTGTATAACAGACACACAGAGCTTGTCTCCTGAATGAGCTGACCTATGTCAGCTTGCGGTGCCATAGCAATGCTTTAATGCCACAGAGTGATCCTTTAAGTAGGAGTCTCTGAGCTCCACAGGAAATTTCTGCAGTAAAGTACTATTTTGTGAAGTGGCTCTGCCAGCAAATGTCCCTTAAAATACATTAAGTATATGAGTAAAGAATAACTTGATTTACTTTCTCTTCAAAAACATCAGTTTCATTTTATTATAGAATACAAATATCATTTATTGAAGCTAAACTTCACCACAATCAAATTTTTGTGAACAGACAAAACCTAATCTGTTTTCAGACTGACGTGAAAGAGAATTAAATAGTGTTGTCTTCAATTTATTGAATTAATTTATTGAATCACATAATATGTTACCGCAGGCATGTTTTTTTTCTAAGGATGGTCATCATATCACAACCAACCAGCCATAACATGGAGAATAATTGGAAGTCACATAAAACAAAGTATATAAAAATCAAGAAAGGAGCAGGGCAGGGGGAAGAAGCTGGGGTGGGGAGGCAGGGTGCTACAGTAGAAAAGCTCAATTTAAGGACTGGAGAATGAGGAAAAAAGGTTAATGAAAGTCTTAAGGGAAAGTTTTTAGAAGTGAGGCACAGATTTGCACCTACACAAAATCACACACACAGGTACCAGTATTTAGCTCTCTTGTTCTGAATACAGAACTATTAACCACTAGACATATTAATGAAGCAACACATGAGAAAAAAAGCGAAAGAGAAGCCCATTTATCCCACGGAACCAATTTAAAAACCAGTTCCTTAATGCAACCCTATCTAAATTGCAATTAGCAACCAGAGTAAGAATAGACCCTGCTATATTCTGACAATATTTGTTTTGCTACTGTCACACAGTGGGAAAAGATGTTCAAACATCCGATCGTCTGCTACAAACAGTACAATGCACACAAGGTAAAAAAAGAAAATCCTCCTAGCTGGAATATATCCCTTCAGTCAGCAGGCACCTGAAGTTTGGAAAGTTGAAAGGTAGGGGCCCAGGTTCAACATAACAGGAAATTACTTTGGAGCAATGCTTATCAAAACAGCATTCTGAAACAGTCTTTCTCATACATGCATTTGAAAAAAAAAAAAAAAAAGAGAAATCTGAGTATTTTTGGCATCCAATGTGTTAAACAGATGATAGGTATCAGATGGCAATACAGGGTGAGCAGCAAAAATATGACAAAGCACAGTGGTCTGTAAACAGAGCAAAGCTACTGAAATTCTAACTACCATATGGTGGTAACAAACAGGACACGTGCAAAACAGGAAAAGATCTCACAGTGAGGGGTGTGATAGGAGCCAGCAAGATGCAGAACTGAAAAAAAATACAATAGGACTGCAAGCACAACAGTGATAACGTTTCAAATTAATTATATTCAGCTGAGGCTCAGTGTGTACAGTATGTCTTCTACCTAAAAATAATTTAACAGCCTTGCTGAGAGCATCTCTAATTTATCATCCTGTTCACCTTCCTTTATAATTTCCATATTACAAGGAACAAAAAAGGCTCACACATCTATTTTAAATATACCATCAAAGTGCTTGAACACAAGATAATGATTAAGCTTGTCTCCAGCATTATTTAATTCTCTCCATTCTTCTGGATGCCAAAGTAAACACAAATGAAAAGCATATGGCATCTTAGTGAATTAGAAAATTAGGAAAGGGGAACATTAACTGGTTTCTTTTATGCTTTAAGCATAGCACATGGTAAAATTAAAAATGTCAAGGCTCTTCATATTTATGCTTTATTTTAATTTCTTCTTTTAATGTACTCTCTATTGAAGTTAAATGTTCTCAAGAATACTATTTGTGAAAGAATACCAATAGCATTTTTCTCTACATTTTTATTGCCTACTTTTTCTCCAGAATATCACGGCTCATAACTGTTTTAAGAAAATTGTCTTGAGTTTGAAATTATTCTCAGTAGAAAAATGAAGCCTCTTTTGTGATGAGCATCCCTGCTTCTTGATGTTCACTGAAACTGTACAAGCTAAGAAATAAATCAGTGTTATCAAAAAATTTTTCTGCCAAACTGTCTCACCTGATGAAGTTGTTGAGTAGAAAGTATAAGTCCAAAATAAGTGTAAACTATTTTTTCTTTGATCTAAATTTCCACAGCAAGACCTACAGAAAAACATGACATCCAATTTCAGGTTTTCTTCTCATTTCCTTCCTGTATCTATCAACATTTTGATTGATTCCCAAGCCTACTATTTATGCCCAAACTCTTATAAAAAGACATTCCCATAAAAAAATTTAGTCCACACAGTTCAGTACTGCTAACATTTCAAAATATGGATTTTATTCCTATAATAATGCATATTGGAAAAATGCCACTTGGACAACACAGCAGAAGGACACCAAGAGGGATGCTTCAGTAACCACGTGCTCATTCATCACATCCAGCAGACCCACTGCAGTTCTCTCCTGAGGAGTCATACTCATCATAGGCATGATTTTAAGAGAAGAAAAGCTTCTGCCAACTTATTTACCATTTCAGTCCTAGCAGAAAACCCCTAAGGCTCATTTTAAACCAATAATGTCTTAAATAACAGGAGTGAGTGTCCCTTGGGAAACACTGCACAAAGTCTACTAACCTGTTTTATGATTCTGCCTGCTACTCTGAAGTAGACATAAATTTGGCAGAGAGACATTTCTCCAAAGGTTTTCCTTGGTTAGTATTTTTCTGCTGTTCTGTAGTGGTTCTCACAACAGCCTACTAAGCAGTGTGCAGTCACAGAGATTCAGGCTCCCTGATCATTTTGGACCACCACAGGTGGCTGAGCCATCGTATACCATAAGCTCAGACCTTCAGAAAATTTGGTTCAGTCCCACAGAAGGCTCCAGGTACAAATCTGATACTCCAATGGAACTGAGTCCATAGACTAAGCACTGAAAATTTCCAAGGGACCAAGTCAGAATTAGTTCCAGAGTACTTGGATCTAACCATAGCATCGGTCTCCTACTTACCCTCTAGTAGGAAAAGGTATTTCACTCCCCTTGGCTAACCCTTTGCAGAGCCAAAAGCTGTAAAGGTTTAGTTCCTGTCATAACTCAGTATTTTCTTAACCTAAAAATGGATTTCCAGATGGAGCTAGATGTAAAGGAAGAATATCAATCTTTTACATCAGGCTTTCCTATTGCTTGAGCCAGCAGTCTCTAAGCAGAGCTCTTGTTGTTTTGATGACACTGACTTGCCCTTCTGCCAAATTCACAGATTTTCCACAACAACACGGAACAGTCACAGAATGCAACCACTATTTTGCAGTCTTGTTCTGCGCCATGTTTTAAAAGGCACTCCCTCCCTTTACTCGGGATCCGTAATTTAAAATCCAAAGCTGTGTGTCAAGAGTGCTCAAGTGACATTTTTATCCAGCACATTGTACCATATTCTCCAAAAGCTGAACAGAATGATGAAGAGTGAAGCTGTATGCGTATCTAGAGTGAGATACTTCAAAATGGATGATGATTTTCTTATCAGCTCTCTCCACCCAACTGGAACAACTAAAAATTTCTTTCTGTCAGCTATAATCCGAACAGCCACAGTGCATTTCTGAAGTAGAAGTGAAAATCTGGAGGCTTCAAGAAACTTCCAGGAGCTGGCCAACAGTACAAATACCGAGAGTTTTTTCCATGTTTCAAAGAAAATCACCTACCAAGTCATCTGTGCATTACACCACGCTTTGGTCCATCGCCAGGACAGCAAAGAGGTGAGCTGGACCCAGAACACTGACATTATCCAACCATGTCACTGATGTGGCCTCGCACATGCCAGCTTCACAAAAAGTAGGAAGTTAGGTACAATTAGCCAGACAAATTTGTTATATTTAATGATGGGGAAAAAAAAATCTGACTTGGCTGATGAAAGGCAGTACTTTTCCTATCTGAAAGTAGACAAGGATTAGGTATCTCTGAGTAGCAGCAACTCTCACCTTTTTTTCTCTAAATATATTGCCAAGATTATCAAAATAATATCCCAGTACGACCAATAATACG
This sequence comes from Ifrita kowaldi, assembly GCA_013398055.1. NCBI lineage: Eukaryota > Metazoa > Chordata > Aves > Passeriformes > Cinclosomatidae > Ifrita > Ifrita kowaldi. Next base: position 332,625 of record VZRS01005793.1, read on the forward strand.
TGTATATTCAAAAAACTTCCTGCTAGGATTGCACCATGTGAAATGCCATTTCTAGCACTTTAGGAAGAGGTGACTTAGGACATGGTACATTGAAGGACAGACAGGATCTATTTTTCTGTGATGAGGACTGAGATGTAGGAGATTTTTTGTGTGTACTAGGTTATCTGCCTGTGCTCACTGCCACTGCTATTGTAATTTATTTATGTCACAGATCATTATTAGAATACCAAAATGTATGTGAGGAAGATTGGAAGGAGGCTGACTCAAATGATAGTAACCCTAGATAAGAAATTTGAACCAAAATCCACTAGGTATCCTATTTTATGTAATTTTTTTATATCTAGTCACCTGGGGGATTATTTGGTATTTGATATGGATTCCCCAGACAAACCATTACACTGTTAGGAGACTGAAAAGATTACTACTTTAGACTGGAGGAGTGGGGAAGCATGGCTTTATACGCTTTGTGTCATTACCTAGTTGATTACCAGGGAGTTATGATTGGTGGTATGTGTGACTGATGGCTGAGAAATAGTGGAGTGGTTGCAACCATTATATTGAAAATATTATCATCACCTACAATTAAATATACTAAAGCATTAAGTTTAGGGAAGTTGTCTTTACTAGACCATAAAACATCAATTAGTGCTTTTAGGAAAACTGTTCTTGAGTTAGGAAGATGTACAATATGAGCTCATTAACATTCTTGCAACATGGTGACAGCAAAAGCTTTAGTTCTAGCTTATGTAATAAAAATGGCCCTTTCTGCCTCTTCTAGGGGAATTAAAAACTAAAATTTTAAAAAATTAAAAAGATAAAACAAAACAAAACAAATTATCTAAGTCCTGGAGTTCAGGAAGTGTGCAACACTGTGTTGATGGGATCTGAAGCTGTATAATGCGTTAACTTTAAGATAAGAAGCAAGTTGTGTTTGGAGAATACTGAGAGATCAACACCTACTAGGTGAATCACACTCACCATTAAAAATGCATGCCCTGCTTCCAAGGACAGTCACTTCAACTCCCATCCCTCAGTGCTTATTCTGCCTTTCACCACTAGATTAAAAAGCTTTTAGTGGTGAATGCTGTGCGTGTATGAAAGTGTTTACACTTTATAATTAAGTCACCTCTTGATCTCCTGTGTGATAAACTAAATAGATTGAAATCTCTAAATCCTCCACTGAAAAGTCATTTCTCCAACATCTGAAACATTATTGTAGCTCTTAACTGAACCTTTTGCCACCCTTCAACAAGCTTTAAAAATACCATTCCCTAAGAATTGTGTCTTTCCTTTATCCTTTTTCCAAATGCTGTACTACAAATGCCAAGGGTGAATGTCAGGCTTAATGGTCCAACAGCCTCCATGGTCATCCAAGCACCCCTTTTGAATATTGCCTCTATATCAGGAATCTAATAAATTTACAGAATTTTCCTAATTCCCAAAATTTAACAAAGGAAAAAAGATCATCAGCCAGGCAGAGACTTCTGCAGCCAAGTCTTTAGTCTTCTTCTGCACAAATAATTCAGGCTTATTTATTTTAAAATATTTATGAGAGGCAGGTGACGTCTCAAGTTTTGTTTGGTTACTATCAAAGTCAGAAACTACTTCTCATCCTCACAGGATGAAAATGTACTTCTCCATTTTTCCCCGTGAACAAAAAGAAAAATTTAGCTAATTTTTGTACATCTGAAAAAGGGCCAGCATCTTCCTTAGGGTATCTTCTGCCTGAAATACATTCCAGAATTATTTATTTGGGATCTCTTACCAACTCCCTGTATTTCATACCTTATAATTCTAAACAGTTTGTGTTTATAAGTAATAAAGACAGATGAATAAAGGCAGCTAGTGCTGCATCATTCCTAAGGTAGATATCAGTTAGTTAAAATATCACATTCCCTGGAAGATATTCCATATTAAACTTGACAAAACACTGTTGAATGCAAGCAAATTAAAGTTCCAAAGTCTTAAATCAGTATTTTCATCTCTGAAAAATACCAAAAATATGGCCAGCAGGACCAGGGAAGTCATTCTTCCCCTGTACTTGGCACTGGTGAGGCTGCACCTCAAGTACCGTGTCCAGTTCTGGGCCCCCCAGTTTAGGAAGGACATTGAGCAGCTTGAACGCATCCAAAGGAGGGCGACAAGGCTGGTGAGGGGCTTGGAACACAAGTCCTACAAGGAACGTCTGAGGGAGCTGGGGTTGTTTAGCCTGGAGAAAAGGAGACTCAGAGGTGACCTTATCACCCTCTACAACTTCCTGAAAGGTGGTAGTAGTGAGGTGGGGGTTGGTCTCTTTTTCCAGGCAACAACGGACAGAACAAGAGGACACGGTCTTAAGCTGCGCCAAGGGAAATTTAGGCTGGATGTTAGGAAAAAGTTTTTTACTGAAAAAGTGATAAAGTTCTGGAATCATCTGCCCGGGGAGGTGGTGGAATCACCATCCCTGGATGTGTTTAAAAAAGGATTTAGATGCGGCACTCGGTGCCACGGTTTAGTTGCGGTGGTGTTAGGGCATGGGTTGGACTCAGTGATCTTGAAGGTCTCTTCCGACCTGGTGATTCTGCGTGATTCTGTGCAATTCTGATTTTCGTCTTTGTAGTGTCTACAAAGAATTACATAAAATCTTTTCTTCACATAAAATCTTTCCTATTCTTAGTAAGCACATTTGAAATTTTTTAAAGTACAAAAATTAACTTTCATTTTATGATGCACAGGATTTACAGACGAAGAGTCCTATACAAGTATTTAATGAAAATTAAAATAAAAATTAAAAATTAAAGTGGCAATCAATTTCTTATGGAAAAAAAACCCTTAATTCTCTTGGCCAGTCAGGTGTATGCTTTTCCTGTGATCACTTGTACTACTGAAAAATTTTCAAAGTCAGAGAAAATAGGTTCTTGTCATGAAAAAGAAATCAACTGTCCCTCCTTAAGAAAGAAGTCTCACTATTCTAATGTAACTATTCTACTGTCACCTCCTCTCAAAAACTCTAGGTAATGTGAATCACAGTAGAATTTAAACAACTAAGACTTATCTTACTTTCACCAAAAAAATATATCTATTAATTGCAGTGAAATGCTTCACTGTGTTCTATCCTTATTTTCTTCTACTAATGTTCCTTAGCTAAATCCCAACGTCTTCAGCTGGGAAATTCCTTAGAAACAATTCTGAAATCCTTCCTTCACCCTACTTCCTATTTTTAGCTTTCAGATGTTGGCAGGTAGAAAAGTCAATTGCTTGCAAATCCTGAATTTCAGCAGAGCTCCTTTGATTTCCTTCTTCGAGGTTGCAACAGACAATTAGTATGTCCCTGCTGTCAGAAAAGTTCTTAATTAAGTTCATGAAAAAGCTTTTGAATTCTTGACTGAAGTGGAACACTCTTGTTTATTGCTCGTGGTGTCATTGCTGCCAGGCTATGAATAGCTCTTCCGCTTCCCCTCGCGCGCTCTCCAGCAGTGGAGAGGCTGCGGCCCCTCGTCAGCTCCGCTGTCGCGCCCGGCATTGCCGGCAAACCTTCCATATGCCTGGCAGGGATCACCGTGCCACTGCTGGAGGCGGTCTCCAGCAGGCTCCATCCTTCATCTTAACTCACACACATTCAACTCCTACAAAATCCAGCATGTTACCATAAAGAAATAAAACCCTGAATATGTGCTGTTCCATTATTCTTGCCATCTTCTATGACCTGAAACAACCACTACAAAAAAACATCTAAAAAGCCTAATTCAGAAAAAGGATATTTCTATGGGCTGAAATTGTGACATTTTTATACAAAGTTTTAGACCTCCAAACAACAATGTGGTATTGTGTGATTCTCTTAGAAGTGAATCTCAGTTTTAACCTTCAAGTATTTATTCTGATTTTACTTAGATAACTGTTTAGCTCTGGCAAGGATATGATTTGCATTTTACTTGTAAGGAGAGCAAATACAGGTTCACACAACAAGAGAGATTTAGAGTGACAAGAGTTTGAGAGACAAAAGATAAAATTTCCAGATTGAATCTTTGCAGAGGCTGAAAACAAAAAGGGAGTAGATGACAATACAAATACTGCTCTAGGAAAAAAGCAAAAAAGTTAAAGTACATTGTCAGATAACTTTTGTCACCTACTCATTTTTAGCACTTTCAGAATCTTGTAAATACACTGCTCTGCTGTTCAATGTTCTTCTCTATCTGGAAAATACTAGCTGCACTAGCAGGCTTCCACTGTGGCAAACCAATATTGCACTATTTATTTTACTTCCTTCCTTATCCATTAGCTGAAATGATGAAGTCAAGAGGATTAATATGTAAGAAATTTTCTGTTTCTAGAACTGACAGTGCAGCAAAGTCTGTAATGTACTAGATTCTTCAGAGACACAGTCATTTAAAATAGTTTTCTTAGAGATTGGTGACTGTATAAACAAACTAAACAATAGCTGCTTAACTCTGCACCACAAGCCCCTTCAACACAGATGTTCCCAAAAAAAGTCCCAAATAGCATCTCAAATGGATGCACTACATTCCCACAGTCAGGCAGCTGAATCCTGCCTCTAGTTACAGTCAATGGAGTCTACAGTGTGATTACTAAAGTGGAAATGTGCTTTTGATTGCCCCAGCCACACCTCTCCCATGTACATATAGACACACTTACCTCTTTCTCCCCTCCACAAAAAACTCCCAACAAACAAACAAACAAACAAAAACCACAAAAAACCCCACAAAGAAAACAAGACCTCCTCTTTTGCAAAGGAAGAGCATAGCAGGATGTTTAGTTCAGACAATTAAATTGTATCAGCACTTTTAAAAAAAGCTCTTCCACACCTCAGAAATGAAGAGCCACAGTAACAGCATCTGTGCAACTGCAACCTAAACAGTGTCTGTTACCAAATTTGTGTTATTATTCTGAAATAAGCCAAATTCCATTTATAAGGCACAAACTCACACTCAATCTAAATACTATCTTTCTGGTTGTGCTTTAATAACAGTCATATATCATGCCATCCTTCAAATTTGATAGTAATGCTTAATAATAAAGGACTATAGTTTACCCATGCTGAAATAATTCCTCAGTCTAATGTGTTTCATACATTGAGTTAATGAAATAAAAATACGTCTGCCACTTTCTACTTCACAAATTCCATGTGCTTACAGTGTCTCTCAGGATGTTGTACGTGAAAATTTCATGCAACGTATGTATAGAACGCATGTATGTCCCAACACAGATCAAGCACTTGATCACATAAAGGAGTAAAACCATTCTGATCAGATATGGCTGCATTTGTACAAACCAGACAATTACACATTCCTCTCTTGGTATCAGTGCTTCACTGTTCCCTCATTTGAGTTCTTACATATATGCACATCCTCAATCTGCAGATGAACAAAGTCTCTTCTTGAGATACCGGAAAAGTAAACGTCAGCAAAGACATCAAAATTAACAAAATACCTGATTCAGGTAAGAAGAAAAACAGGGATCTCACCATTTCCTGAATTAAAAATGCACGTGAATTTTGTTTTTCAAAATCTTTCATCCCATGCATTTTCAGTATGGTAGCATATGTCAGGGATTTGAAATTACAGTAGTTTCCTCAAGTTCACAAAGGATCCAAAGCCAAAACCAAGAATGCTACTTGAGAATGGATGGTCTTACCACTATCCTTAATTATTTCTCCAGCACAACTACATCAAGGAATCCCCAGCCCAGCACACAGCTAGCATCTTCATGCTTAACCATACAGCTAAGTATATCAGAAGCTGGGGGTGAAGAGGTGGCAAGTCTGCTCGCAGTCAAGGGGAGGATGGTAAGAATAGTAGGTTTTTGGTTTGCTGCTGAGTCACACTAATACAAATTGTGTCTTGTAGGTACAAGAAGAACAAGAGGTACCTACAAAACTGACTGTTGCACTGAATGGAGGGGAGGTGAAAAGGTGGACACAAGGGAGTTGATGACTGAGGTTTTATTCCTCAGAACTTAGTTTGCAGTAAAGAATTTTTACTAATTTAAAGGTAAAAGGAACTGACCCAAATAGAAATGTATGTAGGAGACTCATCTAAGATGAGGTAAGAGGCTGCACGTGATCAGCTAGATAGAGTTTAAAAGCAGGTAACTCCTGCAGCAGAGTGGACCAGAAAAATGCAGTAAGCAAGGTATCAAAACTCAAAAATATAAAGAGGGGGGTTTTTCATGCGCTGCATTAATCACTTAAATGCAGTCATTTTTATGAAGTCACTAATTTTCTTCTGATTTTTTAAAAATAATATGTTCTTTCTTTCGACTTGCAGACTGACAATGCCTAGACTTGTCTCAGAATTTTTCAACTAAATATGATTTCTTTTACTGTAAAAGAATATACAAACCTAAAAATACCTACCTTCCTTAACAGTTAATTAAAAGAGGAAGGTATCAGTCAGAGTAGGTCATTTTCTGAAATTCTCTTCTCCATCCATTATATGAGGAATTAGATGGATATATCACCTATATGGATACAAGTGGAATTCCAAGAACAGGCGCCTAAAATTTTGGTGAAGCAATACCTACATAGCAGAAGTTGAACTAAGGAACCGAACACTTTTTTGGTCCTTGCTGCATGTTTCTTACGCATATATTCATTTTCTCTTTTTGTGGGTCCTGCTGCTTTACTCAGTCTTTTATTTCTCATCTTCATACCATCAAGAGTCATACAACCCATCCAGGATGAGACCTACAGGATCAGGCAAATCCTCTGCCTTTCCCAAACTGCCATTTTCTAATATGTTTTATTAAAGAACTTAAAATTAACCAAGTTTAAAAGAGCAATATTTGGATTTTTTTTCATTCTATTACAGAGCTTTTTAACTTTTTTTTTTAAACTATCTCTTCTTAATATTATTTCCTAAAATTGTAACTTCAAAACAGACTTTTTATCCTTTCTCTTGCTTTTCTTCATTGTAAATATTCAGAGAACCTTTTCACCTATTCAATACTGTCTAGTATGTGATATTTTTAAACTGAAATTCCATTCTGAACACACCACAGGACTGCAATGTTACAAGTTACTACCAAGAAACATAAAGTCAGAAACCAAAAAGATGCCATTACCCACACACAGTCCATACCCTGAGAGAACCTGTAGTTGACAATGTATGATTACTACAGAAAAAAACACGGTGGCAAGTGGTTTGAAGAAAGAATAACATTAAAAGAAAGAATGATGAAACTAGATTAGCTTGGAAACAATGGATTAAATGAGGGGCATGCATTTTATTCAAGCCTTTTCCCAGTCCTGTGCTTCTATTCATGAAGGGAAAATACTAGAGGTAGTCCACAAGTCTCTTCTGCAGCAGTGTCTTCCAAAGAAGTTGTACTGGGTTTGCATGGCTAGGTTTTGGTAGCGGCAGGGGATAGGGGAGGGAGGCTACAAGGATGGCTTTCAGTGAGAAGCTGCTAGAAGCTTCCTACATGTCTGGCAGAGCCAATTCTAGCTGGATCTAAGAGAGAAGTGCTGCTGGCCAAGGCTGGGCCAATCAGAAATAGTGGTAACACCTCTGTGATAACATACTTAAGAAAAAAAAAATTATTGCACAGTTGTAATTGCAGACAGAGAAGAGCAGGGTGAGAACCTGTGAGAGGAACAGCTCTGCAGACACCAAGGTCAGTGGAGAAGGAGGGGCAGGAGGTCCTCCAGGCACTGGAGCTGGGATTCCTCTGCAGCCCATGGTGCAGCCCATGGTGAGGCAGCTGTGCCCCTGTCCCCCAAGGAGGCCCACAGGGATGCAGAGATCCACCTGTAGCCTGTGGAGGAGACCCAGAGTGGAGCAGGTGGATGCCTGAAAGAAGGCTGTGAACCCATGGGAGGCCTTGGCTGGGACCTGCACACCTATGGAGAGAGGAGCCCACACTGGAGCAGGTTTCCTGGTAGGACTTGTGACCCCATGGGGAAAGCACACTGGAGCAGGCTGTGCCTGAAGGACTGCACCCTGTGGAAGAGTGACCCACACTGGAGCAGTCTGTGGAGGACTGTCTCCCACGGGAGAGACCCCACGCTGGAGCAAGGGGAGGGCTCCTCTCCCTGAGCAGCACCAGGAACAGCCTGTGGTGAACTGATCACAACCTCTATTCCCTGTCTCCCTGCACTGCTGGGGGAGGAGGCAGAGATGGAAAGGCGGGATGGGTGGGGAAAAGGTGTTTTTAAGGTCTTGTTTTACTTCTCATTATCCTGTTCTGATTTTGTTAGTAATAAATTCAATTAATATCTCCAATTAGAGCCTGTTTTGCCCATGATGGTATTTGGTGAGTGATTTCTTCTGGTCCTCATCTCAACCCATAAACGCTCCATTATATTTTCCCTCCACTGTTCAGATGCAGAGGGGAATAATAGGGAGGCTTTGGTGAGTGCCTGACTCGCAGAGAAGGCCAACCCACTACAGAAATATAAAATAAAGACATGGTTGCTAAAGAATATCACAATTATTCCCCTATTTAAGATTTTCTTTCATTCTCATTACACCACAATAAAGTCCGCAATGGCTTCCCACTGCACGTTAATACAGAGAAAGGTATGAGGGAACAAACCCATACCTTCCATCACGAAAACTTAGGATGTCATCTCTAACACATTCCCTCAATTCGACTCTGGGATTTGAAATGTATTCCCATGCACTTCTCTTTGACAGATTAATGCACTGAATATGGTAGCTCATTAAAACATTTTAAAATAAAGTACAGTTTGGGGATTTCTAATGTGAATACGATTTCTAGAATTACCTCAACACGGAATTTCTCCATTGCAGTATTTCCCCAGACATCATCACAAGTACAGAAAAGCAAAGCACCAAAGCACACTTTCCATTTTAATTTGTAATTGCTCAGCACCATAAAGTTGCATGGGGAAGGCTGGTGGTGAATAACTGTTTGGTGCACATATTCAATAACTCCTCACTACAAGCAAATGAAATCAACAGTTTCCATTAATGGACAGAACATCAGCAGTAAATGACGAGCTGAATGTCCCTGTTGCTGAACAATACAGAACGAAGAAATGGAAAATGCATGAAGATGTCTCAGCAATGACGGGCAGAGCCACTCTGCAAGTTACTGCCTGCCATCTCTATCCTTCTTCACAACCACAGTTAACAGTGCTAGGCCATCCTGACCAAAAGACCAAAAAGATATGGTCTTAAACAGAGAAAGAACAGTCTGGGAATAACCATCCATAATCTCTAGAATCTTGGTGGGAAGTTGATTTCCTTCAACTTTATCATACCAGAGAAAGGGACAGTGTGGAAAATACTCACAAAGTAAAGGAAAAGGTGGACTATGTAAGACAGTAGATGAGCAGGGAAGTTACGTTTCCAGCTATTCTGTGCTGGCCACAAAACTTGCTTCCAGCAGGGAATGATTTAAAGAATCTCCAGAATAAACCTCAGCTAATAAGAGCAGATCCATGGATAGGTAACTAGAACACAAACACTCACTTTGCTAAAACTGGATCTTTATGTCAAAGAAATTGCCCATACAACAACTGGGAGAGTAAACGTCCCTGGAGCCACTTCCCCACATTGACCAGTGAGCAGATGCATTTAATACTGCTACTGTACTAATAAAGTACAGTGATACATTCAGGGCTTTGGAAAATGAACTGCCTGACAGAAGAGGTTCAGGACCAACATTTGCTCTAATTATTCCTCCTGTAAGCAGGAAAAAAAACGACTGCCCTATCTTCAGTCTAAAAATCTAGAAGCAGAGTCTCTCCCCCTCTCATGCCCTCCTTATTTAATTCCCCCTTCCACTCACCCGCTCCCCCTCCTTCTTTGTTCTATTTCCACCTTCATTACCACCTCCTCCTCACCTCTCACATTCTCCCTTTTGTCTCCCTCACTCTCCCTCTCACTTTCTCTCCCCCTTTTCTACTCCTCATCCCACACACCCTCCTCTGTTAGCTTCACTATGTGAGAAGTTAAGAGGAAAAGAAGAAAGAGAAAAGACAGAAGGATTTACGGAGGTGGAGAACTACAAATAAAGACGGAGAGACAAAAAAAGAAAGATGTGCTAAGCTATCCTATTTGTGTCGGTGAAAGCAAGGATGTGAACCCAGAGCCCCTGATCCGGCAGACAGATGCTAACTAGTAGGAAGCAATTCTGCCAGGAGGGACACCATTTAAGAATTCAATCAATAGCAAATCTCTGGTGAAAACAAATAAGCATGCAATATTCAAATGTAGATTAAAAACCATTAAAATCACACTGGGTCTAAGTGGCAGAGTTGGAATTACAAACCGTAGTACAAATGAAGTGACTCCCTACTCAGAACAGCTTCAAATACAAAAATGGCTGCACAGTCATCTTCCCCCAAAAATACCTGCAGCTGCTTATTTGTGTACAGATCATCACATGCACATCTACTTAGTCATATAAATTATCTGGAAATCATACTTTTTGAGATTTTACTGAAATATTCATAATTACCAACCCAGTTTATTCTTAGATATTCTCCACCCAGGATTCACGAAGTATGTGTCAGAGTTTGCAGCAGGGATCCTCCAGAGTTGCTAAGCCTGCCCAGCTTTCACTGTTTCATGGCTTTAGAATCAATCAGGCAGTGTCGGGAGTGGTGGGTTTTTTGTTTTTTGTTTTTGTTTTTTTAATTAGATCATATCAGGATTATAATTAGCACTGTGTAGGAGCAGAATTAAGGTAACACAGCAAAATGCAGAATGATTCTACCCTGCCTGGCACGGCTAGTGCCAGCAGTACAACAGCTAAAAGCATCTGATCATTTTTTCTTGCCACATCTGCTTTCGTTTCCACTGCAAGCCAGTGGAACCAGCTCCCGGAGGAGAGAGCAGAGGCTCCTGCTCCAGGCCCCCAGTTGCAGAGCTAGCAGGGTGCAAGGGTGTCACAGTCACTTTCACTCGGAGTATGCCTGGCTTCCAGGAGCAACCGCAGAGCTACTGAGCCATGCACACATAACATGGGTTTGATATTAGGGGAAACACCTACTTGGCTGCAGGCACCTTTTCTCTGAGCTGCTGTAAGGGAGGCCAAGGTGTTGGAAGCAGGCTATGCAGCACACACTCGTTCTCACCCTCTCCCACTGTGAAGCACAGTTAACAGCTGAACAGAAACACGCTGAGCCTCCCCTGTTGGCAGCTAATGCCTCGGGGCAGCTGCACAACCATCACCCCATCACAAGGCGTAAGACGGACGGCAAACCTCGCTTGTTCGTCTGCCACGCCAGGAGACAGGTGTTGCGGGAACGAAGCGGTACTGAGACAAGCAGCCATCATGACAGACATGCCTGCTCACCACAGTCTGCAGACTATTGTCCTTGCAGCTCTGGCAGAGTGGGAGGTTGTCCCTTTGGAAGTCCTCTAGGCATCTCCGTTGAAATCTGTGGAAGAGCCCCAGCCATCTGCCCCCTTTCTTTGTCTACATCTCATTATGAGAGAAAGTAGAATGAAGTTCACCTTGTTCATTTAATCTCAACAAATGGCTGCCTGATAATCTATATCTATTTTAACAAAAAATAACTAAATACCAACAACTAAGGCCTCGCAAAGCAGTCTATGATTTAAAGCACTGTAACTGCTGTAAGAAAGGCAAGCTGGAGCACAGCCACATTTCACTGAATAAAAAACCATGTAGGCTGGAAGGGGTCTCTCGGCTTCATCTAGTCCAACGCCCTGCTCACAACAGCATGGTTTTGAAGATGCCCTGTTGTCTATGAGCAGCAGGAATACCTCTGCAAAGCAAGAGGAGCCAGTCACTGAGCAAGACAACCAGGCAGGCAGATGCAGCAGCCTTGGTGACAAGGCAGCCAGTCCCTGTCACTGTTGGGGAGGTCATGACACACACAGACAGTGCCTCTTTCAAGGGCCAAAAAGCTATTTATTAAACAAAGCAGCCTCTTTCATACACCTTTTGTATGGTATCGTGTTACATATTCATTGGCTGCTAAGCTACTACAATAGACTCATTGGCTATTATTAACCAAAATATACTACCATTGGCTACCTATAGCATAAGCATTCAAGCATTCAGTTTAACTTTCATGCTTCTGTTGATACTACATCTTCATGGGTAAAAACTAATTGTTTTTCTTCTCACGGACTTTTCTCACAGTCCTTCTCTAGCCGAACTAATAGGCCCGAGCCATAATTTTACAAAGGTAACAAGGCCTTCATTTTCTAAGATTTTACTTAAATGCCACAAGTCCCCAAACCCCACACGTGGAGATCAAAACAGGTTTGGTGATGGTAGCCAAGCTCAGCCAAGAGTCCAGTGATTGCCAGGTAAGTCTGTAGTAATGACAGATGTTCCATCAAACAGCATTGTTCCCCAGCATCAGTTCCTCAGGGATAGCACTAGCAGCCAGTTGTCAATTGTATTTTGGATGTGGACCACCAACCTTGGAATGTAGCAATCCAACCAGCACGCACCAGTCCTTAAGTTGTCTACCAACATACTACTGAAGACTTTTCTGGAGAACTTGCTGAAGTACATTTCAAGCAACATTCACTGCATTTCTCTTGTTTACAGAGCCAGTCATTTGTAGAAGGCAATTATGTCGGTCAGGCATGATTTGTCATTAGTAAAGCCATGCTAGCTATAATCAACATGTTCTTGTCTCTCATGTGCTTGGAAATGGGTTCTAAAATACTTTGTTCCACAATCTTCCCTGGTACTGTGGAGAGACCAACAACCCTAGAGGTGCTGTTCTTCTTCAGCACAGGTGCAACACTTAGGTTTTTCCAGTCATCAGGGATCACTCTTGACTGCTAGATGACAAAAAGAAATCTTGTTACCTTCACAGGCTTCCTCCATAACCTTAGCTGCATCTGTACCAAGATTTGTAGGAACCACTGCAAAAAAACATTCCTTAGATGATTTCTAAAATATGTTCTATATCTAGAAAAATTTCAGGTCAATTCCGTACTTTGCACAGATTGTATCTGACCTGGGGTCCAGAAACTGACACTGTCACATGCCACTAGAGCCTTTAAGATCCTATTGATAAAATTAGCATATAGATTAACCAACCATCATCAACCGACAGCATTTGAAAAGCCCACTTGGACCAAGGAAAAGGATTGTCCCTCTCATCTAAACAAGATCCCTTTCAGTTTGGTGGATTACATTTGTTGTCAAACAAGTTTTCTCCAATGCCAAAGCCATCCCTGTGAAGTTGGATAAGCTGGCTTTAAAGATATTTTCTGTTAATGCATAGCAGCAGGACATCTTCCAGTGGCTCAGATCTGGTTAATCCATGTCTGTGTGTGCAGAATGCTCTTTGCTCTTTTTATCCATGCATGCATCTTCTGGCTAACTTAGCCACTTGCACTTTTGCATATTCAGGGGATGCTCCATGCCTAGTCTCTCCCCTGTGATCAAGTTCCTGTATACTTTCACATAATGGAATTTCAGTAAGATATGGTACTTTTGTCAGATAATCAGTTAATTCCATTCCATAATTTTTTCCATTTTACTGAAGCCAGGATATAGCCATTCCCTCCATCCTGTAGAGAATTGGCTGCAGTTTTCTGCTTCTGTTCTGCCTTCACTACAAAGGGAATTACATTAGACTGGCAGCAACCGTCTCATGGCTTATTATTATTTTCTTTGCTGATATTTGAAAGGTTGTACCCAGAGAGGAAGCATTTAGCAGCTAAGAAATGAGCCACAGAAAAATGATACTTGAAGAGAGTTCTCCCTTTCCCAAACTAAAAAAAAAAATATTTTTACTAGACTGACTAAAAACATTATACACCCTATAAAATTAATTCAAGAAATCAAAATTCATCAAAAAGGTCAAGAGAATATTCACGAGATTGCTCCACAAAGTCCATTTCCTGAAGTTACCACTAAAAAAAAAACAATGACCTTTCTATCATTTCTTTACATCCCATTTTTTCCCACATCACCCTCCTGAACCAGAACTACGGACTGAATCTTAAAAATTAAAAACCAAGAAACATATAGTATTCTTATATAATATTTAAGAATATATAATATAACTTACTTTGTGCCCCAGTTTCCCACTTACTTTTCAGTAGATATTCATGTTTTCATATTAATGAATCAAAACACATTTCAGGTAACATGATTGTGATTATTAAAGAAGGCCTTCTCTTTTCTGCCCTTACCCACTGTTGTCAAAATACTTAGCAATTGTTTAAATCATACTACCTGATTTTTACAATTTCAAACAACTGTGTAATTTTTACATTATTTGATAATCACGTAACTTTTCTTTAGCTTAAATTCAGATTCACAGCAGCCCTAACAACTAAGTAGAGTTTATTTTCTTCTGATCCCACTTCCTAAGACTTGTCAGGAAAGAGAAATGAAGAAGCAGAAACCCTCCAGGTGTCTTTGGGATAGAAATCCTAGAGAAATGTGGATCGAGGGGGGCAGTTCACCTGCTGTTTTTTCCCACCTTTTTGTCTGAGTGTCAGGCACCATCACTACACCAGGAGAGCTGGTTTTGGGGTCACTGCAACAGTTTTCCTGAGCTAGGATTTTATTAACTCATAATCAGTTGCTGAGACAGACCTAAGGGGCATCTTCAGACTGATATATCCTCTTCACTACAGCATGTAAGAATTTCAAGGAAAGCACTTTTTCCTCTGAGTTGTTTTGGGAAGTCACAAACTGAGTACCGTGGGATGTCTGGCTGATGCAAATCTTCAACTAAAAAAGAAATTCCAGGCTGGTATGTATCAATCAAAAAACCTAAAGATTTTAAGTTTTGACTGCTGAAAACATCTGATTCTATTAAAAATGAAGTGTGAGGAGAGAGGGAAGAGAACACAGAGAAAATGGGCTGAACCATGAATGAAGAGACCGGTACTGCTGGAAAACCTTAAGGTCTGACTGTATCTTTCCTCATTTTTAGGATGGCCTTCCAAATATCCTACTGTAGGCAGTCCTTACAGTATGTCCATTTTCACCATTTTCCTCTAAAATGTTGAAGAGAGAGGTTCTGTCCTGGACTTTAGATACTTGACCCTTGACACCAAGACCATAGTTCTGAAGGATAATTACATGCCTTCATTATACAGAAGAAGTTAGCCTAAAGTCAGCAGGGCAATACACATCCACCACAGAATACCAAATAAATTTCAATGTATTTGATCTGTCTAATGATCAGTAGGAGTTTGTAAAGGTTTTCTCAACTCCATGATGAAAAAGGCTGGAGAAGCAGGTGGTCAGTGCCTGCACCATCTGTGGGACAGCAGTAGTAAAAAAAGAATCTTAACACAAAAATATCATGATATTGTTAGAGATAAGACAAGGCTTAAATCCTCTGTTTCTTCACCAGCCTGAGTAGCTGCTACCCAAATAAAAGGAGTCAATATCAGACATACTCTGAAGATACTGTGTCAGATTATTCAGTGATACTATCACATCATATAAAAGCCAGTACCAAAAAACACTGATTTGAAGTGGTGGTTGATCAAAACCATCCTGCTAGCTTTGAACAATCTCTGTAAGCTAGCATGTATGTAGCCTTAGTAAAAAGCTGGAAGACTGAAGTTCCATGGTGTTAACTTGGTACCTAGTTTGGTAAATACAGAAACCTTTTAACATTTTATTAGAAAATAAAGTCAGTGGGGTGTTTTACAATGTAGAATGTTCTGATTTCCAGTGTTCTCTAAAAAAAACTTCTCAGCATGCTCCTGTAAACTGGGCCCTCTGCTAAATGGCATCGATAAAATGGCAGCTTCCATGGAGAAAATTTAAACTAAAGAAACAACCCCTTTTTAAGCTTAAAAACATAATCCGGAAAATTCACACTTCTATTTTACACATACATGCCAGAAAGATCAAAACCTCAGAGGTGCTTCAATGACATTTGCTAATCCAGAACTCTGTGACCCTTAGACCTATATTTAGACCATTCTCTGGGACTGGTCTTAAACACAGAAACCAAAGAAAAGGAAACCATTTGCAGATTCATGTGAGAGAAGTGCATATTAACACTGACTTTGTGATTTTTTGACTGAAACTGTTAAGTGTGATCTGGGTTCTGCCAGATAGAGAAAAAATGTATTTAAAAAAAGGCAGCTAAGATTTCACCAAAATGAGCATCCAGCCTCCAAAGCTCAGCTCTGATAACAACGGATAAGGCTCCACAGCAGTATCAGCAAGATGGATCATTTAGGCAAGAAGTACAATCCTTATTTACACAGACCATTAACTAGCTATATATATACACACACACGCACAGAGAAACACATGGAAACTTTCTTTTGGCTAAGGTTTTATTATACAATGAACTTGGGGAGAGATGGGGTTTCATATAAAGTTGCAGAAAAAGTCCTTAAAAAGCATTTTGAAATGAATGTCAAAACATCTTCTATTACAGCTCATTTTTGACGAGTAACGATTTTTACTTCCTCCAAAATCTATTTTAAACAAATTTGCCTAATAGAAGCTCCTTCTAAATGACAACACACAACTCCATCTTTACGCTCGCCATGCATTCCAGAGGTCACCGTGAAGGAGGAGTCAGGAGCGGCGCTGGCTTTAGGCTAGCGGGAAAACACCTCCTGCAGTCAGCCCAGAGAAATCCTGGCACCGGCCACGCCGGGGCTGCCTGCACCACAATCCCAGGAGAGCCCCCTCAGCTGCAGCACCGTAGGACGTGCCTTCCCCACGCCTCTGAGTGACTGTGCACCCTGAGGAGCCACCATCCTGTGCCCCAGCCTGGGATAAGCTCGCCTGGCCTCTGGCCACAGCGCAGCCGCCTCACGCCAACTCCTCCCTGACCGGCACAGCGACAACACCCGCTGCCGACAGCTAATCAAACAGCTTTATATTAGTACATAATTGATTATTTTTTTAAAAAAAAGAAACTTTCAAAACATCAAACTGTCTTTCTCGGTCATTAATTCAACCCTCTGAATATTTTATATCTCCAGACACTTCTACTTGTGCATACTTATTTTAAGAGCACTTCATCACAGCACTGATGCTACTTGTATACATTCATTGCTTCTTAATTTCATTGTGTATGCAAACAAATAGAAACGCCTAGAGTCTGATGTCATTACACTACCCAAACTGTACTGGAAAGATGTGAAGCCTCTTTTACTAGCAATGGTGAAACTTAAAAACCAAAAATTTATCTGATTCTCTACACAGAATAGCTGTGTCTACTTACATAAGACTATTTCTGGCAAACAGAACCTTTTATTATTTATAAAACAGTAGCAAGTCCTCTTTCCTCTGAAAAGAAACAAAACTTTCCCTTGTGTGAACATCTTATTTTGACATAACTACCTTCATATTTTTTTTAATTCACAGCATACATCTTCTGTTTTCAAACACCAAATATCTACATTATTAATTCTATCCAGAATTATTTATGTGGGATGATGGGTCAAAAAGCAGCCTGAAGGAAGACAAGAGTTTCTTTTGGATTTTATTTCCCAAGTGTTATAGAATTGATAATTTTACGAAAATTGAATAGTTGATACCACAGACATAATCAAACTACCAACTTCACCTCCTGCATCACCTTCCTAGCTTGCAAACCAAATTCCCAAGGAGCGAAGCATCATCCATCCGCTTCCACTCCCAGCTGCAGATTTCCTACAGATTAATGGCTTAGAGATGGGGCTCGTGTTACTACCTGGATCAACTATCTGCAAAAAATGTGATGCACTGTTTTCTTGGTAATCAAGGAACTACATCATAAAAAGAACACCCTGCTGAATTCACCTGCTAGCTTTTCCTCCAACTCATCAATTCAATTGCTTGCAACTGCTGTCCCAACTTCAATCATCTAAGTTAAGGCTCAATAAGCAAGAAGAGGAGTAGATATAATGAACATGTCCCCCAGTGGCTGCTTTTTAAGACTTCTTAGAAGTCTAATTTTAAAAGCAGGATGGGAAGAGAGGAAAAAAATTACAGAGAAGCAGTGGTGAGCAGTGGGGAAATAATTTGTATTCTTTTCCTGTAAAATGAGTTCTATGAGACCTGCTTCCAAAAATAGAAGCAATGCTAGTGGAAATAAATATTATACCACTTATATTCTGCTTTTCTTGAGCATCTTCTCTCTGAAGGCATCGAAATATTTTCACTAATAATACCAGCTAAAAATGGCATGGTCCTTCAATTTTTCACTTTTCTCAACTCTGCACAGAAAAATTTTGTGCCCTACTACTGATCACACAGTGCATCATCATCAACTGATGATGAGAAAATACATGATGATGAGATAAACTGGTGATGGAAAAGACAAGTGGATGCCAACACTTGTGGCACTACATCACACCAGACTTGGTTGTCTTAAGAGGCTAAATTCTCCTCAAGGATTGAAACGTTTTCCCATTAACAAAGATCTACATCAGCTCACTAAGAAAACCCCATGGAACCTAGAAAAATATTCATTACATCAGTACACACATAACAGACTTTGGCAATTTGTCACATCTAAAAGCAAGAAAAATAAAAGGAATAATCTCATTTGAAATTAGCATCAATACACAGTTCTTCACATTGATCTGCATATCCATGATCAATTATTAAGAATATTTTTAAAGAAAAAGTGCACTGAACTTAAATGTGGTTCCTCTGGAAAAAACAACATTACTCTTTCTCCAGGTAACTTTACATATTAAAGAGTTAAACTCCAGCCCCTTGCTATTGAGATTGTCACTTAAATACTATTGAGATCGAAAACTTAAATGAGAGGCTGACAAACTTGATTTTTTTTTGTTTTTTGTTTTTTGTTTTTTTTGTTTTTTTTTTAATATAAAGGCCAGTTTTCTCACCTCACTAGGGCAGTCTCTCCCCAGGGAAAATCAGTATGTTTCAGCACCCTGGTGGAAGAGAACACTGTAGCACAAATAAATGACTAAAAAAGAAGTCATGAATGACTATTATTTTTTCAGGTAATAAGCACACCTAGATCACACATTTAAAGCTGACTAATCTTTGTCAATTGAGTTAAATCAGGAAACTTCGCCACTATTTTTTAATTCTTTTTTCAAAACATAGCAGCCTTCCATGACACCTTCTAAAATGTTGGGAGTGGGAATTTTTTTCAGAAAATGTCTACAGTGAGGAACTGCAATCACATAACTGGCACATAATTGAGCAGTTTTCAACATGATTCCCTCATAGACAGAGATGGCAGCTGCTTTTCTCCAGTTCTTTCCCACACTGTACCCAACTACTGCCATCTTCTTCCGCCATCAATTATCCCTTTGATTTTCAGTTGTGCTATTTCTTCCCCATTGCTTATTCTGCTATGCTTTTCCACTTTCTATTTAATGTTTCCACTTCCCTTCCCACTTATTTTTTTTAAATCATGACTTTCTTAAGATTCCCTGCCAACTATTAGTAGGGCTGTAGGATACACCTACTTTTAGAAAACCATTGCAAAGTCTGAAAGAAAACTCGCATAAAATTACATATACCAATGTTATGCAAATACAAATATCCCACAGCTCTACCTTCCTACATCTTCCCTAAGTCTACTGACTAGCCTAACATGTGTATTTCTCCCTCCTGTGTATTCCACTAACGAATTGTACTAATTTTATTTCCCCTTCTTGTAAGTCCGTTTGTCTTTCAAATCACTGTGTCCCAGACTCACTTTCTTTACACTTCCCTCCATCCGCCCAAAGATATCTTCCTTCAATTCTGCCAGGTCTCCCATCACAAAGTGGGAAAAGAGTCAGGACCAGAAGGCAAAGAATATTTGATCTAGAAAGCCAGGAGAGAACCACAACTGGCCCTTTCAATTTATTACAGAAACTTTGTTTAGCTGTTTAGAATCAAAAAGGATGTTAAATAAATAAATGAATAAACAGAATCTGGAAGCTCCCATCAAAACCCAAAGGCCAAGCAAGTCTGATATCATATAAGGAATCACCTGTCAAAGAAAAGTTGATGCTTGGGTCTGGAGAAAGGATGGCTGCACATGCAAGAAACCCATGGACAGAGAAAATACAAGCGGGCCCGGGCAAAAGATTCCAGGAATGTGTTAGAGGAAAGGAGGTCATCTTCAAAGCTTCCATTTTTCCAAATGGGAAATTTAAAATGCTTATGAAGATAAAATCTCCAATACTCCCCTTCCATTCTCTGTTACTTCTCTGTCTCTTGAATACATTGCTTCGATAGTACATGTAATAAGTCTGGTTCTCATGCAGAATCATTTTGGTTGGTAGGGACATCTTGAGATCTTCTTGTCCAACCTTCCTGCTCAAGCAGAGTCAGTTAGTGCAGGTTTCCAAGGATGAAGTCTCCAAGCCCTCTTCTGGAAGACTGCTTTCTAAATGTTCATTCCCTAGGCAGTGCCTATAGTCATTACTCTCCAGATGCAAGACTTCACATATTATTTTGTTGAACTTCCTAACATTTCTGTCTGCCCAGTTCTCCGGCCCGTCCAGGTCCTTCTGAATTGCAACACACTCATCTCATGCATCAGCTATTCCTTCCAGTTTTGTGTCATCTGTGAACATGTTAAAGGTTCATTTTGTCTTGCAGCTCAGCTCATTGATGAAGAGGTTAAACTACTGGACCCAGCACCCAGTGTACTAAAAGACAGCACTGAACACATGCAATTGCTGAACACACTAAGTGCTTGGGAGAGACTTACGAAAAATACTGTAAAGCTAACTACTCACTATCTTTAGTGAATGCGTTAGCTGAAAATAACCCAAGTATCATTCACTTTGGGCTCCTGTTTACTAGAAAATTGACAGTATAGGACTGCTGAGGCTGACAAGCAACATTTATTAACACCAACACTCAGTTTTCTACACTGTACATTGCAAGGCAACTGCTTAATAGGCTGGCATTTTCTTTGTAAAACAGTTCAAAAGACAACTCTGCTGTACGCTGCAGCAGGAAGTACTCAAATGTGTAACAGAAAGAAGAGGAGGGCTATGCACAGCTAAAAGGCTATGCTCCTGTCACATGTACCTGAGTGCACAAACTTTGCCTCCATCCTTCCAGTTGACTGCTGGAACTGGCAGAACTGGAGGCCAGCTTTGGCACATCTGTAGACTCCTCTATTGAGGACAAACCACCTCCATTCAGGACAAGAAAGAAATTCCTTCAGTTTGAGAAGACTAAAATAGCTTTTCCTTGCAATCATGAGAAAGGGCATTATTCTAGCTTATCCTATCAGACTCTTAATTCTTTATTAACAAACAGTTAACAAGCAAGAAACAGTTTATGCTGTAAGAGACACACGCTGTAGTTTGAAGATCTAATGGATGACTTGAAGAGCACAGAGCAGATTGGGTCAAAAATTCTTACCAACAGCACAGTGTGTTACTTATCACTGCTTCCCTCATTTGCAAGTATGATGTCTCTTGACTCAGTCCCAACTTTAGCACCACCTGGTTTTCTCAAAATGGTTTTTAATTCATTAAAAATACGTTCTTAATTATCATAATGCAATAAATAGCCCATCTGATCTATTTTATTAATTTTTTTTTCCACATTCACATTCTTAATTTTAGGTTAGCAGTTTAGGATATTACTTTAAATTTTTTTGCACATATACATATTTCTAAATACAAATGTTATTGATAAGAAAGAAATCCTCAAAGGGTGTTACATCCTTCTCAGTGAAGCACAATTAAATCTATTCAACTAGACAGACATTATTTAGTAAGTACATTCCATAAGCTACTGATTCTGAAATTATGCTGTAATACAAAGGAACCAATTTTCACATTAATTTGTATTAATGCAATGACTTCAGATCAAGAACTCTCCTTATCCTGTTCTTGCCTACTGTGAAACTATGGCCTGAATTCCAGAAACATCTCACACTTGAAAGGCAAAGCCCACAGAAAACTCCCATATTGTGAAGAACAGTCTTCACTCCTGAAGAACAGATTTATTTTGTCATTCTCTCAGGATAGAAACTATTTATCCTAACATTTTAGCTGAGGAAACCTTCCAGAAGTTGTCCTTCACCAAAATTTGTGCTTTGTTCAGAAGCAATCCAAAGAAATTTAGAGTTCTGCAATATGCCTTTTTACACACACACAAATTGCAGAGAAAAATAAAAATCATTTCCCTGTAAAATAATTTTTTTTAAAAAGGAATGTAGATGATTTTGATGAATAATCAGCCCTTTGGTTACTACACTGCTCATAAACACCTTTCGTCTCTTTGAAGCCTTCCAAATGATGGCCAAGCTTATCATAAGTAAACACATAACCAAAAAAATCAATATTCCCCCACCATTGTAGATCATATGCTTGATTTCCAGGTCTCAGAGGTGAGTCTGTACTATGTCCCACTACAAAAATCCTTGTCCCATGACCCATTTCATTTGCATATCCTGTATAATACAAGAACAATTCTCCGTATAAATTATCCGTGTCCGTGGTTCATCAAGCTTCTTATCACAGACATGGTTTTCTGCACCACTGGACAGAACGGCTCCTACAGGGAGTGAAGTCAGCCAAAAGAGAAGCAACTCAACCAGAAACAAAAAGATTAATTAAACCCACTAATTTATGAAAGAAAAGAGGGCAGCAATACATATATGCTGCAATTTACAGAAGTTGTATTTGTCCATCTATTCAGGAAGAAAGGCACCTACAGAGCCTTCCCTAGCTCTATGATGACAGTGACTATTTGAATTGGTATCTGGATAAATTTCTCCAATTCTATTTAAGAAGCTGTAAAATCATTAACACATCAAAAATACATGGCTTAGTTTTCCCATGGCAAACTATGTTACATAAACATTCACCTGCTTACTCTCCAAATTGCACTATATTTTTAAAGCTATTATGAATTCATATTTTACCCTACTTCTGTTTTGATGGCTTGTAACAGATGGTAGAATTATTTAGTTTGTTTTCAGTTTATCATGTACCTATCTTATATGTGTTTAATCCAGAAAGGAAGCAAGTGAAGAAGAGGAGGAAGGCCACCCTATTGCGTCACTCTGCCTACTTCCCTGGGGCCACATGGGAGACTGCTTTGCTCCTCAGAGTTCCTCTGCACTGGCAACTCCTGCCATGGACCATCAGAACGGGAGGGCACTGAAAAAATCTAAATTTGAAAAGCTGCCAGGGAGACTTTCAAGGCAAACCACTGACAGAGTGGAAGGAAGGGCACTGTTCTGGAAACAAGAGGAAACTGCATGGTTTGCATGGCTCAGGAAAATTCTGAAGTTGGACCAATTCCTCCTTTTTAAGAGGCTCAAATAACAAGATTCACCTGGCAAACCAGAGTTTCCCCTAGTTAAACAATTATCTTGTTTTAGATTATCTGAGTCTGGTCTAGTAAAACATAAATTAAGCTAATTGGAAGTTTCTGCTATCACTTTGTTTGGCTTGAAGAAAGTTGGGTACTTCACTCAAAGACTCAACTCTGAGTAGACTCACCTGGTGGAGGTTCCCTCCTTCTGTGATATATTCATTTCATTTCTCCTTTTGAGATGGAGAAGTAAAGACACAAATAAATGACCTACATAAATACAGCAGCTGTCAGTGCTAATACACAGAAGTTTCTTAAAGCCCTATGGTTTGGGGGAGAAATAGTGATTCAGTTATTCTGAAATAATTTTGTTTTCTAAAAACAAGGAAGTAGTCACCTGCAGTCTCTCAACAGTTACCGGTGAAAAAGGAAGATACAAAAGATTACCATTCAACTTATTACAGATGCTTTTCTATACAAGCCCTCTAAAAGTACTTTTTAACAGCACTGACTAGAAGAAAGTTCAGATGACAAGAAAATACATATGAGAAGAATCTCACCCCAAACCACCTGCAGAGTTATGAGTTTTCAGACACTGACTTTTCCTTGCATTGCCTGTCATGCTGAATTAGAAGCAGAAACAGAGATCTATCTATACATGTGGTTTCAGAAGAGGCAAGTGCTTTATTTGCCATAACTTCAAAAAGGTGAAAGCTCCTAAGGGCAGTTTAAGGTCCCCCTAAAATATGCTTGGTTCATATAATAAAATCTATGACAGTAATAATGAAAGTAAAAATGGTTTGCATTATTAAAGCATTTATCTTAAAAAGAAACTAACATTTGAAGCCAACACTTATATTTGTACTATGTTCCAAGTTCTGCCAGTCAGGAGGTCTGGTAGGAGGACTGGAATTACAGCAATAGGACTTACCATAATGCAGACCCTAAGAAAAGGCCATTAGAGTAGCTGTTCTGAGTACAAGTACCATTAATGACTTCAGACTGGCAAGCAGCCCGACACAGACATGATCACTTCCCGTGCCAACAGTATCAGTTGCTGTCAAGACCACTGCTAATGGTGGTGTCTGTCACTTTTGACACTGTCGACTGTGACATCCAGTCAACAGTAAAACGGTTTATGAACCTCTGGCTGAACGTGAATCTGGTTGAGTAAAATGATTATGCATTGTGTGAATTCAAAGTACAATACTTGTTTAACAAGGCTGTAAGAGATACTAGTGGAGGTTCCCAAGAAACAAAGCATTCTGTGTACATGATACTGAAACATTACAATGATGAGGATAACTATACAGAACTATATAATAACTAAAATAACTACACAGAACTATAACACTTTAAATATTGTTATCCTGATGATATAAGAACTCAAACTGAATCAAAATAAAAATCCAGGACATTATTTTGACAATTTCATGAAGAATCCCTCATTTAAGAAGACAGAGACCTAGGAAAACTAACACATACAGACATGCCCTGATTTGGGCGAATTCTGCTGAATTTAATTTTATAGACTCACAGCATCCTTGAGCTTCAGAAGGACTGCTTGAGGTCCCTCATCCAACCCCACCTTGCTCCAAGCATGGTCTACTACAGCAGGTTGCCTGGGACCATGTCCAACCAGGTTCTTGATTATCTTCAATGATGCAAACTTCATGAACTTCACATGGCATGAAGTTAATAGGCATTTAGTCTAATGTGCTGTATTTTTCTGAGAGCTTTTTCATTCTTTGGTAGCTGAGACAGCCAGCTGTCCTCCATAAAACTATGCACCATACACCATGCAGTTACCAACAAAGGAGAGAATCACCACTCAAAGCAGCACATCCCACAGCACGCCGGAAGGCTGGAAAGTCTTCACTTCAGTGACAGGACAGTGGGAAAGTGGTTTACTTTCCATTTTACTGTTTTTCTGTTTTGCCATTACTGATTCATTGAAAGTAGTTTTTACATTCAGCATCTTTTTCATGTTTTTAACTTAAAAAGGCAACCAAAAAAATCCAGCTCTAACTACAATCTTCTGATATCAGAATCAACCCAAGATTTGGTTCAATATTACTTACACCTAAAAAAAGCTACTACGGCTTGTAATTTGTGTTGCCTCACACTATGCTTAAGGCTTAAAAAAACCATTTGACTTAGGGTAGTGCAAAATAAATCCAAATTATTTTAAGATAATTTCTCAAGATGCACATAGCTTAAAGAGGCAATCAAATTTACCTGAAATATATACTCTAATGACGGAGAGAAGTATATTATCAGAACAAGTAATCTTATTAAAATTGCAGGAGCTCTAAAGAGTTTAAATTATTCCTTTCAAGATTTATCAAGATGCTCAAAGGGAAGACGAAGATTCAGATAGACCATGTACTACAAGATAATAATAGATAATTCACCATACTGGGAAGGAAGGAAGGAAGGAAGGAAGGAAGGAAGGAAGGAAGGAAGGAAGGAAGGAAGGAAGGAAGGAGCTATTCACTATTTCAAATGGCTTTTATTTCAGCTGACAGATTTCAAGATGCTTTAAAAAAAAAAATTATCTCCATTCTATTGATAAGGATGTTACAGTCCATGGAAATAAAAATAACTCAGTCCGTATGGCTGGACAGTTAAAGAATGAAGAACAGTGTTATCCAAAAGCCTGGTACCATCTCAGGAAATGGGAGAGTGCTCTACACACAGACACTGTCCATGGGAATTTTCTTCCTCTCTTCTCCAGTGTTGCTGCTTGCTTTGCTGGAAGATCACAGCATACAAAAGCAAGCAGAACATGAAATCAGGGCGCATGTACAGCACAGTAGTGGCGAGCTGTGTGAATTTCTGAAGAACAGGACAATTATTTTAAAATATGTATGGCATTGGTAGCCAAAGTGCCAAGCTGATGTTGCATGCAGTATGATCTAAGGGCGCACCACGTAATTGGCTTAGGGGAGGTTGCTGGTTTTAGCTGCTGAAACACTCTCCACTTCTTGCAAAAAGCCATGCCAATAACTTAAAAGGAATATTGCTTTCAGATTAAATTTTAATGATGTAATTTTAAATACTTTTTCTGAATATTTATATGGTGCAGTACTATGAAATATGTCTCTTACAGAGCACCACTCTGAAGTGCATAAGCAGACGTGAAGTACATACCTCGAACTTAAAAATTTACATTTTTAAAACATTCTTGAAATTATAGTAGGGAAAAGCCAGAAATTCTCAAAGCATTTATTCCAAACACTGACAGCCTCAAACAAAATACCTTAATGAAATTTAACAGTTCTAAAGGTATACTTTTTCACAATGTATGATCGGCAGTAGCTTCGGCTTAAGGCTATGCAAAGTTCTAAACCAACAGAAACTACTCCATTCTGTGTAGCAGAATTTATCATCAAGTGAAGAAGCAAGCATGAAAATAGAAAGCTTGCAGTATCAGAATACTGCAAAGTAAAATGAAGAAAAATCTTCTTTCTTGCTTACACCTTAGAGTACCTCCAGAACCCCACTTCTAGGGTATCACTAAAGTCTGCTGATTAAGATCTTGGCTTGGTTTGATTATAAGTATGTGGTTTACTTCTCTAAAAAGAAATTGGATTGTGTAATTTCTCACTCTGTAATTCCTTAAGAGGGGATTTTTTCCCCACTGAGCTCTACTTCTCTTCAGCCAGCCCCATACATCTTGGACACCATTCCTGCATGCTTCCTCATCTGGGCAGATGTCCCAAAGCAATTGCAGAGTTAATTCTAGGAACTCCTATTGAGATAGCATCAGTGTAAGGAAAAGGGTGACAAAGCACCTGCTTCCCCCCAACTCCACAATACCAGCTTCCCAAATCAAAGTTGTGAATGGCACACTCACACATGCTTGAAATTGCAGTCTATGCTAGGAATCAGCACTAAAGAAAGAAAGAAAAGAAAGGATTGCTGGTACTTAATCTATCACTTTCCTCTACTAGCTTTCAGTAACAAAGGCAAATGCTGACAGGAGTCTCACCTGGTTCCTTGTAGCTGGAAGACAAGAATCAATACAGGATTACCAAAGAAGGAAAAATCTGAGACGTGTCAGAACTAAGCCTCCCAAACTCAAACCAAAAAATTCCATAATGAAGAGAAAGCAGCAATCTCTCATTTCAAATCACAATTTGTAATGCAATGTAATTATTCACCCTCCAGAGGTAGTCAAGCAATATTTTGATTCTTGCCTTTCAGCCATTCTGAACAACTTAATTATCATCCTTTGCTAAAATGGATGCAGGAATGATGCAGGTTTAATTCTCCAGCCATGTTTTATGGTGTGTTTGGTTGTTGAAGTGAATACTGCAATTCAGTAAAGCAAGCTGAACTAAACGAAGCTAAAGCTTTTTTGCTTGTACAATGATTTTAAGAGATTTCTAAATAACAACATAGAAATGCAGAAGGACATATTGCAAAGATGTTGGAAGCAAAATCACTGGCATTTGCAAGCCTTATATAGCAAACATCTCCGTCATCTTACTTCTTTTCCAGATCTGCTATCTTGCTTCAGTATTAGTCCTATGCTTGTATTGTACAAGTACGTGGAACACGCCAATTGGCAATACTTTCAAAGCACTAAATTTGATTTAATAACTAACAAAATTTATCAAATGATCACTTCATTACAGAACATCTCCCCTTCCTATATGAAGATTGGGCTTTACTTATAATTTAAAGCACAGATTCAGATCTTGTTTCCAAAACACTGTTTATATATTACCAGGCATATTTCGCTTCATTGATTTATTTTACTGATACATTTTCAATCCTGCTTTATTTTATCATGTGATTCAAAGTGACAGCCTATTACTGAGTTCATATTTCCTGTCTGACTTTTCTGGAGTTTAGATTAATAAATGTATTTATAGTCACTATTTATACTACCAGTTTGGAATTACATTTAGCATTTTCCATAGAACAATACACACTTATCTGTGGCAGATCCACTTTGCCTCCATAAAATATTGACTTTCTATTACCACCATGAGAAAAGATAGAATTTTAGGAAATTAATTTCTCACCCACCTACAGTTTACTCAGGATGCTCATAAAAAGCATACCAAGTTACCAAACCAATGAAGTAAAAATAGACATAATTGTTTAAATGATTATTTGTCCTTCCAATGCTTTATACCCATGATAGATGATAAATCACTTATATTTGTGACGGAATCCAATTAACACAGACATGAGTAAATTAGAATTACTAATTAGTTTTTTTGGTTTAAATGCTAGTAATATGGGGGGACTAATTAGTTTTTGTTTTAAATGCTAATAATATGGAGGCAGGAGTCCAAACTAAAATCATATTTTAAAGTTACATGTGCATTTAACACTGAGATACAAAATTTTGAAGTGTGATTATTTACCCAGAACACTGTTAATCAGTGAGTCGTTTCTATGATACTGGTCACAAGCTGATAAAATATTGCCTGATGCTTTTATTGCAATATATAATGCTAATTGTCTATTGATTTTTTTTTTTCTCAAACACTGACTGATTTCTTTACCACAGGGTGGTGGTAAAGTGGTTTAACACTTTTGAACTGTTCTCTTCCTCAAATATTGTAAACCTAAAAAATAACAGTTATCTTGCACTCCGAAGAGATAATTGTGGTTTATAAAGATGTTTCTGTACATTTCTTAGCTCTTCTGTCCACAGAGGACTGGAATATTTTGTTGGTTGACTGCAACAGTATTTTTGACGAAGCACTGTACATCTCCAGCATAGCTGTGTAGCAGGCTGTCATTTTTGTCAGAACCAAAGAAATTCTCCATCAGATAAATATTGTTGGATTTGATGTAAAAGAGCTTGTTAAATAGACCCTCAGAACAGTCAATTTGCTCATTTAATTGACTCGGTATTCTTTCCTACTTCTCTTAATTGGGTGAGTAGCTAGAATATAGATAATGCAGTATAAGGATAAAATTACATGCTGTGTAAATTCTGCTACAGAAAAGTGATGTTAAAACAGTTCAGAATGAAGCACATTTCAGTTATATAATAAAAATATGTTCCAGTGACATTGCAAGTCTCCCTGTAACTGTTCCTAGCATTAAAAAACAATGGAGTGGTTAAATTTGAAAATAACTTATTGAATCACATGGGTCGAAATGCAGAGTCAGGGCACCCAGAACAGCATTAACTCTGACCACTGAAAACAAGAGGAGACAATCACATGACTAGCTCATTTTTTGTATTTGTAGTCCAAGAAAAAAAATTAACTGGATTTTTTATTTTTAAAAAGCATTTCTCCTGGCTTCAATCACAACATGTCATACTCACTGAATTATCTCTCTCAAATTGCAAGGTTGAAAAAAAAAAAAAATTTAAAAATATCAGATTACACCAAGACATGGCAGAAAGGTGGTGATAAAGGCAACCTAAGAAAATCCCCTAGACACTAAGCAGCAGAGCAATTACTGAAGCATTCTCTCCTTTTCTACTACCTAGACAGATCTCCTGGTTTTCTCAGATAATACAAAGAAAATATTGTGGTCCTAGGAAACATTATCAGATGCAGACAGTATCAAACACACAGAACACCTTCTAATCTCCTTTACTGCCCTGGAAATTCAGAAGGAGAGGTCATCATTCCTCTGCAGAGAAGGAGTAAAGTCACAGTGAAGAGATTTTTTCTGTACTACAAATCACTCCATTAAGCCAAGCTGTCTGTTCATTCACTGAAGGGAACACCTCCTCCTACAGGAAAGAGTCACGAAGGAATCTTCTCGAACAGGCTTCCTGACCAACACACATGTAGTGGGAGTACAAAGCCTTCTTCTGAGCTCGAGTTTTGTTACCATCTGACTTTTTCCAAACTTTTTAAAGAGGGCTGGTACACTGTGCACATGTACTCCTGGTCATGGTAAGTCCTGTCAGATAGATCTACCCAAACATCAAGGACTCCAGGTACAAAAATGTAAAACCAAAATGTGGTCTAAGGCATCATAGCCCAACTCAGTCATTTTTTCTGCCTGACTTCTGAAACACTTTGGCTTGTGGGCATTGCTGTCTTCTTTGATTTAAAAAAAAAAAAAAATCCCTGAATATCAGATGATATTCACGAACAGATTTGCTTGGCTGAAAATCCGAAATTCTTTCAAATTAAACCTTAAGGAAAGATTTAAGTTGCCTAACACAGCATACCATTTTTTTCTCCTTATCTATTGTATATAACCCATAATCTATGAACTAAGCAACCTGTTTCTCCCAAAACTAATAAAAAACCACGCCCACCCCCAAACTGCTATCACTCTTTCTATTTTTAAATCAAAGCAAAATGCAATGATGATAAGTGCCTTGTAATCACACAGAAAGAAAATTACAGAAGAACAACACAGCATATCCCAACACAGCTTCATTTCAGGTAACTCCAAAGAAATGGTCTGCTTTTCTGTTTAGGTCCTTAACATTATGCAGACCCCTATGGTATCTGAAGGTTACCTCTCATCCATCAAACCTAAAACCTTTACAGTTACAGATGTGATAAGCAGCAAGTCCACTTCTGGACTCAAGGTTACACTTCATTTTAAAGTGCTTTCCAGTTCAGAATTCAAATGTGTTCCATCTGAACATATGCGTGAAGCAAAAACATGGTTGCTACTGAAATCAAAAGATTTAAAGTCATCGACAAATCACAGCTCAAAACCCACAAAACCTCATTTGAAAAAAAGGTAATAAATAAAATTTCCCAAACTTCTGGTGTTAACTACTTTTTGGTAAAATGTTTTATTTTGTTTTTCCTTTGTGTGAACAAGTGTTGTCAGACTGTTTCAAGCCTGTCACTTCATTGTAGCTTATCTTTTAATTTCACTGATCTTCTAAATCAGCAGATTCCTACACTTTAAATACTACTTGAAATGTGGTTTTGGGTGCTAGCATACAAAGACTTAAAAATATTCAGAATAGCATGAATATTCCATGTGAAATATTTTCTCTCATTCATGCCTCCCTAGCTACTCTAACTCACAGATGGGGATTTTCTGTGCACTTATTCAGTGTTGCTGTTCCCCTGATCTTAAAGGCCTGCTTCATGAAGATGGACAACTTGCACACATTTGAAAAGCAAGCTATCACCACCAGCACCTACAGAAAAGCTTTGAAGTATTAAAAAGCAAAATAATTTAAACTGCAGTAACAATACATATTAACAAATCACCGTTGTTTTAAGACAGAACCGTCTGACCAACTGAAAGCAGTTTTCTCCCCTGAAGCGGTTTTGAAATCATGTCTAGAAGGGTCACTAATTCCACAGGTATCCAAGCTGAAAAAACAAGAGAAAAGTAAATTGCTTTTAAGCCAGTAACTCTTCTTTTAGACCAGAACCTAATGTTACAGTTGTTCCTATTTGATTTTCTTTCAGCATGACAAACTTTTCATCAGACAACTAGGTCCTGGAGAAGCATGTGGCATGGCATACTTTTGTTGCAAATAATCAAGATAAACTATCTTTCCACAGACTTATACGACCAAAAAAATTATGCCAGGAAATAAACTGTTTTCAGAATATAGGAGGTACAGAAGCATTTCCATGGTAAGCAATGCTCACAGAGCTTCACAAGAGTCTGCTTGAAGAGGGAGCTTTCCAGTGTATGAAGGATGCAAATGAGAAGCCTGGCTTTAATTTCTAAGGGTGTCCTGAAGAAACAACACCGCGTGGTCTGCTCCTTTCTGCAGAGATTTCAAAATACAGCTCTACAAAGCTAATAATACAGAAAGTATCTGTGATTTATCAGCTGCCCTACATCACATTGTAGATGTCATATACCAGATCAAGGATGCAAACCAGTAAATCCCTGTAGGGAAATACAGAAGGGCCTCTTCAGAATTATGGTCCTTGCTCCTCAACACCAGATGAAACTTTCCAGAAAGCTTGTAAGCAGCATTCCACTCTCCTGTCTCCTCACAATTACAGAGGCTCTACATAAACATGGTAGGTTTGCAACAGGGTCTTTCTTCAGGCTTTTCCATATGCTGTAAATCAACATCACAGACTCATTGAATGGTTTAGGCTGGAAAAGACCCTTAAGATCACTGAGAGTGATAAGGTCTCCCCTGAGCCTCCTCCCCTCTAGGCTAAACAACCCCAGCTCCCTCAGCTGCTCTTCATAGAACTTTTGCTCCAGACCCTTCACCAGCTCCACTGCCCTTCTCTGGACTCTCTCCACCACCTCAATGTCTCAAGGTGTGACCTCCCCAGTGTTAAGCTGGCCTGGTCCTGCTGGCCACACTATTGCTGATACAGGCCAGGATGCCATTGACCTTCTTGGCCACATGGGCACACACTGGCTCATGTTCAGCTGCTGTCACCAGAACCCTCAGGTCCTTTTCCACTGAGCGTTCTGCAGCCCCAGCCTGTAGCAGCACTGCATGGGGTTGTTGTGACCCAAGGGCAGGACCCAGCACTTGGTCTTGTTGAACCTCATACTGTTGGCCTCAGGCCCATTGATCCAGCCTGTCCAGATCCCTCTGCAGAGCCTTTCTACTACCCTCCATCAGATTAATACTCCCATCCAAGCTGCTGTTGTCCACAAACCCAGTGAAGGTGCACTAGATTCCCTCATCTACTGATAAAGATATTAAACAGGACTGGCCCCAATGCTGAGCCCTGGGGAGCCCAGCAGTGACCGGCCAACAACTGGCTGTGACTCGCATTCACCACCACTCTCTGGGCCCAGCCATCCAGCCAGTTTTTTAGCCAGTGAAAAGTGCTCCACCAAGCCATGGGCTGCCCGCTTTTCCAGGAGTATCCTGTGGGGGCCAGTATTAAAGCCTTTACTAAAGTACAGGTAGACACATCCACATTCCTTCCCTCATCCACTAAGCATGTCTCTCTGTCACAGAAGGACCTGCCTTTCCTAAATCCAGGCTGGCTGGGCCTGATCCCCTGGTTGTCCTGCACGTACTGTGCAATGG
Organism: Ifrita kowaldi; assembly: GCA_013398055.1. Taxonomy (NCBI): domain Eukaryota; kingdom Metazoa; phylum Chordata; class Aves; order Passeriformes; family Cinclosomatidae; genus Ifrita; species Ifrita kowaldi. The sequence goes on from VZRS01005793.1 coordinate 365,704, forward strand.
CACTCAGGATGCTCTGCTCCACGACCTCCTCTGGCACCGAAGTCAGACTGACAGGGCTGTAGCTACTCAGATCCTCCTTCAAACCCTTCACGTAGATAGATGTCACATTTGCCATCATCCACTCAGCTGTGATCTCCCTGTTTATCCAGGACTGCTGGTAAATGATGCAAAGTGCCCTAGTGAGCACTTTTGCCAGCTCCCTCAGTACCCTTGGGTGCATGTCATCAGGGCCCATAGACTAAGTGGTGTAGCAGGTCACTAATAATTTCTTCTGGATTATGGAGGTATCACTGTGTTCCCCATTCCTGTTCTTCCAGCTCAGGGGTCTGGGTACCTGGAGAACAACTGGTCTTGCTATTAAAAAATGAGGCAATAGGTACCTCAGCTTTCTCCTCATCCTTTGTCGCTATATCGCCTCCTGCATCCAATAAAGGCTACAGACTCTCCTTGGACCTCCTTTTGTTGCTGATTTTTTTACAGAAACATTTTTATTGCTTTTTACTGCACAGCCAGATTAAGTTCTACTTGGGCTCTAGCCCACATCAAAATATGACCTAGTCTCTGCTCCAGAGAAATGTTACAATGGGCAAGAAGAGAAACCGAAACCACTCCCTCTACCCTAGCCTGACTGAAAAAGACAAAAATACCAGCCAGTATTAACAGAGAAGAAAACTAGAAAGAACTAGGAGCAGCTGAGGACATTTTCACAGTCATTTTGGCAGAGTATGATCTTTTCCATCCATATCTGCTTTGCTCTGGTGAAGCAACAGCTCTTGCAGCGCCCTGTTCTCCTCCACCTCGGAGCTGTCTTATCAACTCCAACTCCTGAAGAACACAAGAGCCCCCCATGTATTGCCCACATGTATTCCTTTCATGTGCCTGGATGACCTCACAGGGCACTCGCTCATTTCTCACCAGCTGATGCTGGTCCAAACACGTCCAAACACGGCTGGGGTTTGGACTAATTGAGTTGAAGAGGCCTTTGGGACAGATCTTGAGCACTACAGCCATGAGCAAAAAGAACATAACTGAAGCATGAGTGATGGCTGCCAGACTATGGAAAAAAGAGCAACTGATATTCCAATAAGAATGATATAGAAGCCCAATTCCCACCAACCTTAACTGTGCAGCATGAGTTCAGTATTATTTGTCCTTTTTGAGACTTTATTATTCCTTCTTTTGTCGCTGTTTGTACTAGTAACTTAATGTTCTTCCTTTCACAGTGTTAAATAAATTATCCTTTGTACTGAATAAATGCAATCAGTAAATAATAAATGGAAAAAATACAAAGTCAAAGAAAAAAGGAAAGGAACAAGGTATAGAAACGGGGACACTCTCAAACCTAAAATGAAAAACTGGACCAAAATGGCATGCAGGACAAAGTGAAGAGTGTTTTTTCACAAGATCTTGCATACTCCAAAGATTTACCTTCAATCAGGTAAAAAAATGTTGAAGTTTATTTTGTAAAAGAATTATGAAACAGATCTCTCTCACCACCTCCTTCACCATACAGACAGCAAGACAGCGATAAACGGGACAGGACAAGAAGTGATTTGGGACTCCATGGATAAACTTAATAATTTAAGAGCAAGAGAAAACCACCATTGTTCACAATACCATATTTTGGTGCATTTAGATGAGATGCATTCAGAAATCTGTCTGTATGGCAGATGCTTTTATTGTCTCATGAAAGAGCCTGGAACAAAAAGCTTGTTTTAGAAACGGGCTAACAAGCTACTGAATTCTGAGTCAGTAACTGGCTGTTCAGGGAGAATGTCTTAGATTGCCTGGTACCGTATTTTGTCTGAACTCTAGGGTAGTCTCAACTGCTCTACATTTATTCTGGCTTTGCATTTTACATCTCAGTATAGTCAGGTTCATTTTGTTACAAGCCACTAGAAATAAAAGGCTCTAGAATATAGGCCATCTTCTAAGAGGATTTGTTTTATGAACTGGCAACTGATTTCTCAAAAATTGAAGAGATGTCAAAAAGGACACTGCAATAACTTTACTTTTATCTAAGTCATTAAACCAAAAATCACAAGGAACAAAGAAACATTAACTACTCTTCATCATTATTTTTTATTTTATATGTATGATATGAATTATATTTTATACAAATATAAATAATTTTTTTGTCCCAGGGGATGGGATCAAAGCTACGCTGGATTTTTACCCAGCAGCTTCAGTTTTTCAGTGCACTGAAGCAGCACCACTGATTATAAATTCAGCAAGTGATGTGTTTTATTACTTCCATGTTTCTGGTCTCAGTGATGACAGCTGGACTTTATTTGGGGAAACTTAGCTGTAACTACAGCAGAGGTTTTCCCCTTCTCATCTCCCTGTGGAGGAGCAATGGCTTCACTTTTCTGTGTACAAAATCGCACGCATACCCACGGATGTGTTCCTCAAACAACGCGTGCAGGGTGACCACTGAGTGCCCAGGTGGCCAGAGCAGGTGTGGGAAGGAAGGCGCACCAGACGATTCGCGGCACGCGCACGGTGCTCGCCTGTGCTCTCTGCTGCACGGTCTCCCCTGACTCCACAGCAAGCATGAAACATCCCCACACTCTCAGCAGACATCTGGCTGATTGCTAGCACACAGCAGTTATTTGTCTGGGATTCCCACGTATCTCACAGTCCAGCCAGCCCAGTCAAGAAGGGCAGCAGCCCCACAAACATACCACAGAAAACTGCCAATTCCTTCCTGCCCCATCTGAACCCCAACCTGGATGAAGCTTTTTAGTATTACACCTAAGCAATCAATTGGGAAAAAAAGGATGAAAGGGATGGCTTCTGTTTATCAGGAAGACTGCAACTAGGGGTGAAAAAGTGGATTTTTCTTTTAAACCCTTTTGCATGAAAGGGAGTTGGGCCAATGGAGCACACCATTGCTAAAGAAAGCTCATGGTAATGCAGGATTTTAACCCAGGGTTTACATTTAAAATGCTTCAGGTCTGGAAGACTCTAAGCCTTAGCCTAACCCCTAGCACATCAGGCCTGAGACCCTGAATCATAGTATAATAACAATAAATGATTTATCAAAAAAAAAAAAATTTAATCCACAGATGCACAGAGCTTTCACCTACAGGTGAACCTGTTGTTTGGGGAACTCACTGACTCAGTTTTGGTTTCTAAATGGTAAGTTCATGCAAATTACCTTTATTCCCAGCAGATAGAAGGATTACAAAACAGGATTTTCGGAAGCATGAGTCCCCGTATTTATACAAGATTTATACAACTAGGAATCTAAAACAAACATGATTTTCTTCAAAACTTGAAAATATTTGAGCTATAAATTTGTTAGAAAAATTATATTAAAAGTGGTTTTATACTGATTACACCTTTCCCCTTTCACCCAGTTTAGAATTAAAAAGTAGCCATTTCTAATCATGACACGGAATTGAACATTGTTTTTGCAGATTTTTCACAGATTGGTAGAGTTACACTTTTTAAGCAAAAACTCTATGGTACCCTATAGTTCAAGAAGTTAAAAACCACACACACTTCCATTCACACACTATCTGCCTTCATTCTTCCTACTCCCTATCCTTTGCATCCTCTTTCCATTTTCTCATGTGTGCCCCTGGGCATTCAAAATTATTCTTTACAATGCAGCAAATATACTTTTTCCTGCATCTAAATCAGCTTTTGTTTCTTTGGTTATTCATTTTTTTCTCTGTAGCAAAGAACTACTGAGACCTCAATGCTTCCTACAACAAGGCGGGTCTTGAACATTAACTTAGAACACATGAACAGAACAGACATTTTTGTACTTGGTGTTTATCAAAGTTCTCTTGGATCAACAGTATTATCATCTTCCCTTCCATCATCTGACAGGACTGTGGCTTACGTTTATGCCACTCACACTATGAAAAAAGCCTGGCTATCACTTTCCAGCTCCATACATTTGCAGAAAAGCAGATATAGGTTTCCCAAAACCCACACACTACTGAGAGACTAAGCTCTATGCTTGTCAGATTATGTTAAATAGTAAATACAAACAGAAGGAACTTCAAAAGGATTTGGCCTGTCTGCCACTAGTTCATGCAAACTCAAAACAGAAAAGGTGCTTACAGGGTGCATACAAGGTCAGGCTCTAATTTCTGGATCTCAAGGAGGGCAATACCTGCCTTTTCCATCCACTCAACTGTCAGAGAGGGCTGGGTGCTAGAAGCAGGCCAGGGAACACTGCCATGGCACACACGGGTGCTGCTCTTAGCCAGGAAATTCAGGTGCTCCATTGCCCCCCTGTCAGAAATTCCCCCCCATCTCCAGTTCTGCTAGAGACAATTCTGCAGTAACTTCCAGAATCAATGAGAAGAAGACTCTCCAAATGAAAAACAAGCTGCTAGTTAGTTTACTGCAATAGGCTCCAATACCCTTCTTCATAAACCACACAAGGAGATATTAGCTATCTTAAACCCTATGTACTCTACTGTTACACAAGATGAAAGGGTCAGCTTTCCAGGAGTAAAGGATTTGGAACCAGATTACATGGCAGTTCCAACAGAATAAGATAAGAAAATAACCCTCACCGTGGAGGGTTTCCTTATGGCTCTCCAAATACACTTTTCCTGGAAGTCTCCATTACAGCCATACAAGACAGAACTGCAAGGGGAAGCATGCATAAACATGTATTGTCTTCACACAGAAACAGGTCCTTTGGGAATGATTTTTGAAAGTAGTCATGCTTAAAGGGAGATTTTTGAGTAGGTTGATAAAGCCTCATCAGTGATGTGAGAGATTACAGTAAAGAGTTTATCTGAATTTTTAAGTTCTTAAACACTGTCCAGATTTTTGTCCTTGCATCTGGGCTACAAGAAATGACAGAAGACACAGCTACCTCGAAAGATGGAAAAGATAAGTTACTTGGCTTAGGAAATAAACTCCACTACGCTATCTCGGAATGGTTTTTTCCTACATAGAGAGACTTGACTCCTGTGACTTTACTCATCCACATTAGAGCCAGTCACCCCGTGGCTCTTGCACAGACAGGAGAAAAAGCCACATGTAGGAATAGCTCATTTGTTGTCCATATTTACTTTACACTGAGCCATAGGGCGTCTAGATGCAGAGTTTCCTATTCCTTTCAATTAACCAGGTTTTTTTTATAACCAACCACTCTAGAAGAAGCCAGTTATGTTGCAGATGTTTACACATAGTCTGATGCATCCTATTTTAGCTGTCTAGATGGCAGCTGAGTACTAGTCAGTTAGCCAGTACTACCAGCTCTTTCACATTTTCTCATTTTCACACAGAAGCAAGCAGAAAACCACAGTAGCAGGCAGAAGCAATTTGTGTAAATCTGCACTGAGAAAAGATACTGGTTTGAATGCGTACTGCCAGCAAAGATAAAACACTGAGAAATGTTTCTGCAGGTAGGTTTCTCAGCCTTGCAGCAGCCATGGCACTTCTGTCACAGAGGCATTTGTTTGTTTTTTGGTTTTTATTAATGTTCCAAGACAAGAATCAAATACAGGACTATGATTTTTCTTATCAAATAAATCTATTTCTGTATTTAGTTGTTAACACTGAACTCTAAGAAACAACATAGGAGCACAAAAAATACTTTATTGGGTTGGGCAAATGGTCCATTCAGTCCTGTATTTTGGCACTAACACTAATAAAAGATGGTAGATGAGGCTACAAAGGGAGAGCACATGAGCTGCTCGGCTTTGTGTAGCCCTTTCCCTTCATTCTCCAGAAGCATCCACTGCTGTTGTTTGGGGGATGTAAAGATGAGCCTCCCAAAAGATTGAGAGGATATTAGTTATATCTGAAATGTCACAAAAAGCTGTAGCCTGTTACATGGGGAAGTTGCCAAGTTAAAAATAGAAACTGCCAATCTGACTACAGCTGTGAGATGCATTTCACTGACAGACTGGTTTTATCTCTTTTATTCAAAAGGATGAATCTCTTAAAAAATCCCCAACATTGTAAAATGTCACCTACTTCGGAACACGAAAACCTGCAGTGCTGACTGCAAAGAGAAATTAAAAGCAGCCCAGTGTATTGCAATACATGTACTCATCAGCAGTGGGTCAGCAGAAAGTACTGTGATGGATCTGCTGCTGCTGCTGCTTTTCTGCTTTCTGACTGCTGCAATAAAAGAGATCGTTAGGAATCTAAAAAGGTATCTTTAATAGCTGGATGCTCAATTACTAAAGTGGGACTAGCCTGCCTGGGTCTGAGACTGTTTTCAGGGCATGACATTCCCCTATGTAATGTTTAAAGCTGTACATAAACAGCTATGTACTATTCATCTCCAGTATCAGCTGCTCTCCAGTAATAGACAAGGACTTCAAGCCAGCTTCCAAATACCACCCAGCTGAATGGCCTTAAAATTAACAGACCTGAAACTTCTGAAAGATGAAATATCACTAAGGTGCAATGCAAGCTCACGTTTGATTTCTTCCCTCTGTTGTGAAATGTGTCTTAAAAACGAAGAGAGATGGTTTTAAAAATTGTATTTGTACAACACTTCATTTTTCAAAATGCAAGGAACCAAGCACACTCATTTAACACCCACGTAATCTCATGAACAGTTATTTTCTAGGCACCTGTAAATCACTTCAATTTGATAGAGAAAATTAACTGCACATGTACGTATGGATAAGAAAGGCTTCAAACCCTTTGTGTGCTGCTGGACTTGAGCAACTGGTCACTTCTCCATCTCAAAAGAGGAAACCAGTCTACTGCAGGAAGGTGTATTTGTTGGCGCATGAGACTCTGCCAGTCCACTCTATGAGAAAAACTAACACACCTGGAGAAGTCTCACCTCCAGGCTGATCTTGCATACACTAATCTCTCAGCAGGTCACACAGAATATTCTTTCTTCAAGTGTGTATTTTTCTTTGATGTATATAGATTACACTTGTTAATACTAATGAGAGCACTGAGAAATTCTTGAGAACAAAGAGAAACCAGAGCCCCAGGGAATATGCACTCACTCCTACTGAAAACAATGACTGCCATAGTTTGAGCTGCCTGAACTACAACATGAAGCTTCCTCAAAAGGAGATAAAGCATACATGCACTTCCATTGGAACATTGCCATAGTGATGTTTGGCTTATATATATTTTAGTCAGAGCTTCTGAAAAAGCTTCAAAGAGCCTACAGCGTACGATTTAATTGGCAATTTATTAGAGAGAGACTGAGGTCGCTTTGAAATTCTGCCATCTGATAAGGAACAAACACATTCAGTCTGAGGTGCCTTCTAAACCATACACAGACAGGGCTCCAGACCTTCATTTAAAATCAAATCTCCTAGCCCAGCATTATACTCTTCCAGACCATGCTTAGAGCAGTATTGGACCCAGGAGTCCATCTGCAAATAGGTCAAATACAGTAAATTCAAGCATGATTATTCCATTTCTCAATGGAGATTTTTGGTTCTGTAAGGGAATAAGTGTTTTGAGTTTAGGACCCTAAGCTTTGACTTAACAACCAAGAACCTTCTACTTTCAGGTGAATTCCTTAAATTTAAGTGCAATGGCAGCCTGGACATAAACCCAGCCTAAAATACCATGTCCCAGCCAGTCGTAGATCAGCCTGTAGGGACAGCTCTGCAGCTTTCTGAGAAGCTGGGAACTGCACAGGCCAAACTAGAAGAGACGGAACAGCAGATACAATAGCTTTTACTCACACCCAGTTTTGAATAAATCAGATTTATAAATTAAAAATTGAAGTCTTTCAAGCTGCTGTAACTTCCACACTTCGGATAAAAAGATGAAATAAAATCTTGTCGAGATCATCTGTGAGATTGGCAGTCATTGCAATGAGGGGAAAAATATACGTGCAGCAATTTTTAGAGTGAGAACATAAAGGATGACTTGCTGCATCTGACACAGTCCCTTCTTGAAATTAAACTTTTGCTGTCATTTTTGTCTCAAAATTATGCAGTACAAGAATATATTCCCTACTTACCTCAAAATCTCCCTTTTATCTCTGGATCAAGACACATTTATTTCCTAAAACTACTTATTTTAAAGGCAAAAGACATACTCCAGAGGTATCATAAACTAGAGGGCACTCCTTGAAAGTGATTTATTGCCTTTACCTGAACATAGAACCATTAGATCTCCATGTTCACAAACCATTGTGGGCTTGAGAAGAAAAGAATTAAAACACTTCTCTTTATTCTAAGCAGCCCCTTTTAATTAGATGCATTTAGCACACATCTTCTCATTACATTCATCATACCATATTTGAGCAGCTTCTCAAATCGCCTGTGATTGCACAAACTCGTCTTCTGCAAGAGCCTGAAAGGCGGCTGCTGCTGCTGGCTCCACCTCTCAGCTCTGCAGTTTTTTATGAATGACTAGCAATCACTGACAATGAATGACTGCCAACTGCCCACTCAACCCTTTCTACTCTTCCCTGCACGTACATACTAGAGAAGCAAACAAGCGTCGTGACTGCAAATGAGCCTTTAGTACACTTTCCAATATACGGCATTCATCTTTCAAAACAGGAACTAAATGTTCTTCCGGATACTTAGAGTATAGAAATTAAATATTAAAAGCTTATGCAACATCCTTTTTCTTTCTTTTTTTTTTTATCAAGCAGATAACTTTTTAGGCATTTAATCAAAGTGAAATTGTCTTTTTCTGAATGCTTCACTGCTTCAGCAACACACAGGAAAACTGGAATTAAAGAGCCCTCACCTACTTCCAGCAAACAGATTTATCTGCAGCCAAAACACAAAAATTTTCCAGTTGTTTTGAATACTGTTTGGTAAGGTTTCAACATAAAAGATACCTTCTATCCAGAAGCAGTTAACTTCTATACAACCAAGTCCTTAATTTAATGGATCCATTAAAAAAATCAGTACTATTTTGCTGGTTTATTACAATGAGAATGGCCTATAAAAAACGTTAAATGTCACAGCTACTATCATAGCCTGATCAATCTAAATTTGTGACTGTAAGCAGAGGGTAAAAACCCACACAGGAGAAATATTTTAATTACATATTAGTTACCAGGGCCAAATATAAATCAAGAAGTCACTCACTGCATGCTCTGAAAAGGCTCTGCAATAGCTGAAAATAAAAATAAAATAAAACAAAACAAAACAAAACAAAATAAAATAAAATAAAATGCAAGGTAAGCTCTCTTGTCTACTGCTTAAGTTGCCCTTTCAGTTCTTGCAACCCTGCAGCACAGTATTGCCACTGCCAGGAACAAGCTACAGGCTTTGCACTGAGTTTTCAAAGCTTTGGGACTAACACTTGTCAGGCCTGCTTTGTCTGAACTTCCCTTGGCCTGTCTTCTGCTTGGTTTGACTTAGTTTAGCTATAACAGCAAATAGCAGAGCTTTGTACCTCCCGTTATCTAGAAGGGAAAACGGGACATATTTGGGACATGCGAAGATAAATGAACATGAGCAGGTTGTAATTAGCACACTCAGAAATATGAAAGCAGCACAGGTACAGCAGTGCCTTCACTGGGCATTATTCAATCAGAACAAATATAAAGGATCTGGAACAGAAACCTAGAAAGAATTGTCAGAAGATGCAGGGTTCAATGTCCTAATGTCTAACAGTTATCAAGAATAGACTTGAAGATGTAATTTAACACACTGGAAACTTATACACCGTGTTTCAGCATAATTATTGCTAAATAATGATCACGAATCACAGGTAAAGGCTGGGGGAGGATGGGAGGGACTTGGGACCCAGAGAGATCTTGTCAGTGTCTTTAAAATACCAGCAAATTTAAGTAACTTAATGCACTAATAAGTATTTTTAATGTAAATGTGTTGATAACCAAACAACAGTACAAGGGTTGCAAATCCCATTCTCCATACACTTTCTCTAAATCCACTGGGCTAAATGAAGCTCCTGCTTATGCTCTGCTCACCTGAGCATGAGGAAAATAATATAAGTAGTAATGTATGTAGTGACAGAAGTATTTCAACACCTTTATCTTCATGTCAAGGGCTTAACTTCAGCTGAGACCCATCAAATCATCACAAAATCTTTCAAAAGGTTTTACTGAACTCCTCCTTAGGTGCTGTGCCCCAAAGGACATTGTTTCCTCTTCTCCAATTCCCAGCAAATACTGATACACACAGGACATGTGAAGTGGTATGAAAGGAAGGACAGAGCTAACATTTCCTTTATGTTCTGAGGAGCACTATTAAAACAAACCCTTAGCAGCAATTTATTTTGCTGTGTTTTGGGTTTTCTGGTGTTTTGGGTGTTCTGCAAAACAAATAAAAATACAGAGCTGAAGGAACAGACTAATAGTTTCCCTTCTTAAGGAAGATCAAATGGCTACCAAGGAAAAGCAGTTAAGGAGGCCTGACGATAAGCACATTCTTACCCAATTAGTTTGTTTTCCAACTCCAGCAGTTTTAGGCAGTCTTGTGATAATCACCTCTTTTTTTTTGGCCACGTTTACTTACATCATTACACTATCACAAACTAGCACAAAACTGCTATCAGACAAGTGGAAGGTACCAGTTATAGACACAGCCTTTGAAGTTCTCTAACCCTGATAGAAGCTTGGTGCCTTTCCCATCCCACCACACTGACGTCCATCTGTAAACAAAGCATGTTCCCTCCTGGATGTCTGCTGCGCACAGGCTTTGAGAGCTGATCACTTTGCACTGGTTGGTTTCTAGGCCAAGCACCCAAGGGAGATGATCAGTCATTAAGACTTCAGTAATCAAGTAAGATTTTTGCTTCTGTCACAACAAAACCCAACATTTTCCACACAAGAACAGCATTACTCAGTTTCTAGTTCTCATGGTCATCCTCCAGCTTGAGGCACGTCTGATGATCCCCACAGGTGTTTCACTCACTACCCCACAGAAAGGAGCAAACAAAAGGATTGCAAAAATGCCAAAACTGCTATCTAAAATAGTCTATACGTCCCAAATTTGTTTTCTTTTGTATTGGTTCCCCTGGGTATGTTGCATTTTCAGTACAGTCAACATGATTGCTTAACACACTCACACTAGTGCTATTCATAGCAAGCAAATCTCAGTAATCCCACTTTTTCTTTTGATCTATTTTTGCAGGTGTTCTGATGCTGACATGATTAGGTTGAGAGCATACTTCTTTTTCTGAAAGCAATTCTGAGGCAAGACCAAAAAACCTTTATCACTGCAAGATCTAAATACCATCAGTCTTAGGGACATAATTATGAATTTTTTTCTAAGCTATTTAAGATTCTTATGGCAGATTATGACTAAACAGTACTAACCATTCTTTCACATCCAATTCAAACAACGTGATCTTGGAGAACGCCAACATGCTAGGCATCCTAACATATTCAGGAAGACAGTTGTGTTAACACAGCACAAAATCAGCTCTTCAATTATTCTTGATTACATCTATGCTGCCCAGTTGGAAATATCTGAGAGATGCATTTAGACTACAGTAGGGGACATTTATTGTATGAATTATTTGCAAACTGTCAAACACCAGCACGGTGTTTACCTAGAATACATGTATCACCCTTACTGTCTTCACTTTAATAGACATGCAATAATTCAGGCATTTGAAGGGTTGTCTCCAAATAGAACAGCTACAATGATATTTTGAAAGCTGTTTTTTCCACCTTTCATGCTCTATTCACTACATAAATGATGTAAATGGAAGTCATTTATTAAATCTTTCACAGAGATGCATTCAACATGAATCTAAGCAAGGGATGTGTGCATGAATATGGTGACATTTCAGACCTTGCCGGTTCTGGGCTAAAATAAGATCTGCAAAGAACTGGGGAGGCAGAGAAAAGCAGTTACAGTGGCTTTTTTTTTTTTCCTTCATGGAAATCTGAATATTCCTTCTTAAAAAAAAGTATACATTACTTGTCAGAAGTGAACCACTTTTGTGGCCTCTGTGAAGACATGTTCCATATATGGTCTCCACAGAACTCATTCTGTATATAAGCTCTACTTACATACTCCTACGCACACAGGATCACAGGATATTTGAGGTTGGAAGGGATCGCTGGAGATGATCTAGTCCAACCAAGTGCTCACAGCTGGGTCAGCTCTGACGTCACATCAGGTTGCTCAGTCAGTCTTGAAACCTCAAAGGATGGAGACTACACAATCTCTGGGCAGCTGCTCAATGCTTGACTACCCTTATGATGAGAAAGCTTTTCCTTATATTCACTCTGAGTCTCTCATTTCAGTTTATGCCAAACAACTCTCAGCCTCCAACCAACACAGTGCTTGGAAAAGCCTGGCTCCAACTTCTGAATAAACCCCTTGTAGGTACTGGAAGGTCACTAACAGGTTCCCCGTAAAGCCATCTCTTCTCCAGGCTAAGCAGGACCAGGTCCCTCAGCCTCTCTGAGGGTAAGTGCTCCAGATCAATCCCTGACCATTTTGGTGTCCTCTGCTGAACTCACTGCAGCTCATCAGCACCTTTCCTGTATTGTGGGGTCCAAAACTATATGTATCACATCAGGGAAGATGGAAAAGGAAAAGGTCCAAAAGATGCAGTATTCTAGATAACGCTTAGTGAGTACTGACTAGAGGATAATACCTCCTCTTGATTTCCCAGCTGCCGGATGCTGTTGGCTTTCTTTGCTACCAAGGTGCACTACTGGCTTATATTCAGCTTGCCATCTGCTAGGTTGCCAAAGTATTCTGCTGAAGTGCCACCAGTCAGTCAGTTTCCAGCCCGCACTGGTACATTGTTTCCCAGACGCAGGAGTTTGCATTTGCCCCACTGAATTTCACAGGGTTTCTGTCAAACCATTTGTCTTGTTTGTCAGGGTCCCTATAGATGAAAATCCTGTCCTATCTACTGGCCCTCCCAGTATGGCATCATCTGCAAACTCAAACCAAAATGCATTCTGTTGCCTTTTTCAGGTCACTGAAAAAGATATTAAATGGTAGAAGCCCCTGTGGCACTCCACTGGTATCCAGGCAGGGTATGTACCATTAACTGCTACACTCGAAGCCTAAATATCCAGCTGGGTTTCTATTTGTTGCTAGTCCATCCAGACAGTAAGGCCACAATTTGGACATGAGAATATTGTGGGAAACTGAACAGAACTTTCCGTTAAAGCCAAGGTCTTTCAGTACTCTCTCATCCACGAAGACAGTAGTCTCATCATGGCAAGGCAACTTAGTGGCTCAGGAATGATTTACCCTTAAGAAATCCATTCTGTTTCAATCACCAATTTGCCCAGCAACGTATTCCAAAAGGACTCACTCCATGACTTCCACAGGGGCTGAAGTAAGGCTGACTGGCTTGTAGTTCTTCAAGAGAAAATTCTGGGATTTTTTGAAGATGGGCGCATTTGCATTTATCCACTCAACAGAGAATTTGCCTGACCTCCCTTTTCAAGATAAGACAGCAACCTTGTAAGAACAACTTTTGACAGAAGTCATAAGCCTCCAGTGTTCCTCAACACAGCGTTCCTCCCCTTATATCACAACTGCTCGCAGACTCCGGCTGCCCTGTTTTGCACAGTCAGGACATTCAGGTTCTCTGCAGGGTGTCTGTGAAGGCACTCTCAATCCTTTTTCCATCTTCCCTGATATGATATACATAGTCTGCTCCTCTCCTCCTTCAGCTCCATAACTTGGCCGCAACTTCCCAGCTAGCACACACGTCACAGTCACCACCTCCGACTGCTCCACCCTCAGTGAGCCTGCTGTTCCAGAGGCTAACATGGATGGGTTTTTCCACGGGTACTCTCCTGCTATTGCACTGCTTCCCTGGGCAATCCCAACCCATCAAGCAGGTGGACTGCAAAAACCTCCTTCAGATACAAATGTTTCCTTCAAAACCCACAAAACAGCCTGAAAATTAATCCAGCTACCCAGAGCATTCAGATGAACCTGTGAGTTGTTTTTCAGCATTCTCCTAAACTGAAAACTTCAGCACAAGCAGAAAATTAAGTACCTTTTTAACTACTGGAACCCTCCTGGAACATGGGAGCCTGAAGTGATTTTTGGCCACATGCTGCATCAAAAAGAGCTGCTTCACAGCAATGGCAGCCACAGAGAAACTGGGGCCCACAGGTAACACATTTCATGTGGCATGGGTTTCTTTAAGCTAGCTAAAAAGACTCCTTTTCTGAGAGATTTTATGAACATTATGAAGCTTCCTTTTAATGCTTCAATTATATTTCAAATTAAAACCCAAATAAGACTGCAATATGTTGAAGAACAAGGAACCAGTGCAATCATTCTGTCCAGTTCCCTTTTGTTTATGGATACCCATTTCTTTGGTTTTGGCAGATCAGCATGGACCTCCAAGTACAGAATCAGTACTGAAGGTCTGAGACAAGAAATAGGACTGCCGTGAAATGAAAGAGCATTAACTAGGGCCAGACATAAACTTCTGACAACATATAATCATGGACAGGTATGATGCTGGGGGAGGAAGGAAGCAGAGAATAACTTGATTTCATGCATGTTTTCAGACACAACATTTAGGTCCATAATTCATGTAAACAGCATGTCAGATATCATATAATCAGAATGGTTTGGTTTCAAAGGGACATTAAAGACCACTAGTTCCAAACCCCTGCCATGGACAGGGACACCTACCATTAAGACCAGGTTGTTCAAGGCCCTATCCAACCTGGCTTTGAATATCTCCTGTGATGGGGCATCCACAACTTCTCTGGGCAACCTGTGCCAGTGCTTCACCATTCTCACAATAAAAAACTCATTCCCAGTATCTAATCTGAACCTACCCTCTTTCATTTTAAAGCCACATCCCCTTGCCCTATCACTACATGCCCCCATAAAAAAGTCCCTCTGTAGCCTTCTCCTACGCGCCCTTCTGCAAGGCTGCTATAAGGTCTCTCCAGAGCCTTCTCTTGTCCAGGCTGAATGACTCAAACTGTCTCAGCCTGTCTTCATGGGAGAGGCGGTCCAGCCCTCTGGTCATCTTCGTGACCCTCCTCTGGATTCACTCCAATAGGTCCGTGTCATTCTTATGTCAGGGTTCCAGAGCTGGATGCTGTGCTCCAGGTGGAGTCTCACCCCAGTAAAGCAGAAGGGGAGAATAACTCCCTTGCCCTGTTAGCTCTGCTTCTTTTGATGCAGCCCAGGATGTGTTTGGCTTTCTGGACTGCAAGTGCACACTGCTGGGCCATGCTGAGCTTCTCATTCACCACCCAGGACCTTTTCTTCAGGGCTGCTCTCAATCCATTCACCACCCAGCCTGTACTTGTACTTGGGATTGCCTTGACTCATCTGCAGAACCTTGCATCTAGCCTTGTAGAGCTTCGTGAGGTTACATAGGCCTGTGTGTCCATGTCCCTCTGGATGGCATCCCTTCCCTCCAGCGTGTGGACCCCACCGCACAGCTTGGTGTCATTGGCAAACTTGCTGAGGGTGCACTTGATCCCACTGTCCATGTTGCCAACAAAGATGTTAAACAGTGTCAGGCACAACACCAGTCCCTGAGGAACATCACTCATCACTGGTCTACACCTGGACATCGAGTCACTGACTACAACCCTTTGAGTGCGTCCATCCAGTCAATTCCTTGTTCACCAAGTGGTCCATCAGTCAAATCCATGTCCCTCAGTTTAGACACAAGGATGCTGTGTGGCTACAGGCACACAGTAATACCAGGGTACAAGTGCTACAAAATGTACCATATAACCACAGGTATAAATGTTTCATGAGCTCCAGCAGAGCCTAAAGAACATACTGCAAATTGGGTGGAAGAGAAAATGATGCTCAAGGAAGGGGGAAGTGGGTCTTCAGCACTCAGGTCCTTAATCACCCAGCATGTGGGGGAAAAAAAATCAAAACAGTTCCTCATCATATTCTCATGACTAAATAACTGGAAGCAAGGGAAGGGAAAACACAAAGACTCACCCCTAACTACTCCTTACAACTGGCTTTATGCAAAGCCAGCAGCAGGGATATTTTAGATATGTAACCAAATCCAACTCTAATAAGAAGATAATTACATAAAAATGGAGCTTATACAGAGCCCTCCCCCAGGCTGCAGGGTATTATTTGGTAGCTTTGTAGCCTACTAGATATCCTAGCCCATTGCCCAGTGCCAACCCAAGGCTTATTCCCAGGCCAAGAGATTTCCCAAGAAATACACCGTAGTCTGGTGGCTCTTCAGGTTGCTTTCATTGATCACTGAAGCCTCTGCAGGCAGTTGTCACATTCTCAGATTGACAGTTTCTCTCCTGTAGTTTACTAGCATACATTGTTCACTTCAGTGAGGCCATATTTTGCCATTTAAAAATTTAATTCAACCTAGTTCACTTCCCCTAAAATTGTATTTCTCTCTAGTGAAATCTGCCACAACACTAGAGCATATAAGCTTCACAAAGAAGGTCAACACCATCCTGACCTGCATGAGGTGGGGGCACTGCCAGCAGGACAAGGGAGGTGATCCTGCTCCTCTACTGAGCCCTGGTGAGGCCACACCTGGAGTACTGTGTCCAGTTCTGGGCTTCCCAGTACAAGAGAGAGACATGGACCTACTGGAGCGGGATCTGCAAAGGATCACAAAGACAAGTGAGGGTCATACAAGGGGAGGCTGAGAGAGCTGGAACTGCTCATCCTGGAGAACAGAGGGTCAGAGGCATCTCATTAATGTGTGTAAATATGTGATGGGAGGGTACAAAGAAGACTGAGCAAGGCTCTTCTCTGTGGGAGCCAGTGAATGGACAAGGGCCAAATGCCGCAAACTGAAACATAGGAAATTCCTTTTAAACATAAGAGAAAACTTACTTTTTTAAATCAAGAGGCTGATTGAACACAGGTTTCCTACAGAGGTTGTGGAGTCTCCATGCTTGGAGATATTCAAAATCTGACCGAACATGGCCCTGAGCAAACTGCTTCAACTGATCCTGCTTGAGCATGGGAGCTGGTCTAGATGATCTCCAGAGGTTCCTTCCAACCTTAACTACTCCATGAGTCTGTGTACACTGGGGTGCCTTGTAGGTATGTGTTCTACAATATTTTGCACTGTACTAAGATTTTTCTCTTTATTTTTAATGTATATGCTTCATTATTTCTCACAGAATCAGGCTGGAACTACAGCAGTATAATACAGTAAGTTCAAAACCATTCAGGAATGTTGTTTCAGAAGCTGAACATGGTTGTATCATCAGATGGGGCAGAAAATTCATGTTTCATTAGTACTTCCTCAGTGGTCCTGCCTCTATTGCTTATACTTATGAAAACATAGTAAAGAAGCCCCAGAACACCAGCACCAAAGTTTCCTGCATGGTCAGAAATGTACTTACTGTAACTCTCATTATAGTCTCTACACTAAGTTCATGCGGGGGAAGGAGGGAAAAGGGCTCAAATGCCTCATTACCAGCCAATTGCACATTTATATCCGTTCTGCATCCAGAGGTCTGGTGTATTCCAGGGAAAGAGGTCAAGAGACTAGCTTGCTGCTAGTTAATAAAAGTGTATCTTGCTTCCAAACCATAAATTGTCACAGGCATTATTTTTAGATAAGCAGTAGAATAACTGGTCTGTGCTTTCTGTGTTGTGACAGAAACTGGACAAAGCACAGAACAGTTCAGAAGGCCAGCAGCATCTGAGCTGAGCTAGCCTGTATCCAGAGGATTGGTTACAGTGGCAGCTCCTAATCTGCATTAATTCAAACTTTTGCCTATAGTACCTGTAAATTCATTTAAGAAGGGTGTTAAAAGCACTGTCATTTTAAAGACAAAAGGGTTGGATATCTTTGGGATCCAAATTATGGCAACATCCAAGTTAACTTCACAGGCTGAATACCCTCTCCTCCAAATGCAGTGGGTGCTCAATAGTGTCTTTAGCTAAATGAGGTCTAAGTGTGCCCAACTAAGCGTGTCTGAAAATGGTTAATAAATCCAGACTTCTACACAATTGATAACCAGGTTTTATGTGTATCAAAAATACCAGAGCCTTCCTAGCCACTGACATCAACTTCATCCATTGGTAGGAGAAGGTGGAAAAAACATATAATTTATGGTTTTCAGTAAATATAGTTTTGACTAATTGTCAAAGGTAGCACCAACTTAGTTTTTGAAAGCTATTTGACAAATATAAAAGACTAACAACTTCCTTTTAATAAAATCCAAATTTAGCTTTAATAATTAGAATTTTTATAAAAAGGAAATTGTCTTTCAAAGCAAAGATTGGCACTAGTTCATGTTGTCAGATTTGACAGCATGAAATCATGAACAAATGACGAAATTCTGCAGCTGCTAAATACTGTCAAACACACTTTGCAAGTTTTATTCTTATAAATTCATTATTAGGAAGCCCTGGTTTTGCAAGGAACTGTCGCTCTTCCCAACATACAATTAGGGCAAAAATAGTTCTAAACACTCCTCACCGTTTTTAAGATGGCTTGCGGTACTTTTTACGTTTTTTTAAAAAGCCTTGGTCTGCACACAGCGTTGTACCAGAGCCCTACAGAGCTGGCAATAATTTGGAAACAGCTGTTTAACAGTTTAGGAGCAAGTTCCTACAGCTGTTTTCCATGAGAGACTGAACAACCACATGTACCAACAGCCAAGGCACAAGCTAACCCAGCTGACTTTGTACAGAAGCAGAAGACAGCAAACCCAACCCACTAGGGCAGCTCAGCGGCTGACTGTGACCTTCTGCTGGCAGGGAACAGCTACTGAGGAGTAATGTTTTAAACCACTTTAGCTACATATACTGGATTTCATTTTTCTAGGTAGAAAGGAAAAATATAAACTTGAGTAACAGATATTGTATGTGTGGCATCACATGATGATGCAGCCTGATGCAGGCGAAATTGATGTACCTGTGTGGTTGGACACACAAGGTAGCACATGTTTTTAAAAATGTAAATGCAATCCCAAAAATTTTAATATATAAATCAAGCATAAATCCTTTGAATAATTATACTGCAAATAAAGCATATTTATTTTAGAATAGCAAAAAAGTGCTATATGAATTTTAAAAATCCCATTGGTTTCTTTTCATTGTTGTTAAAGAGAACTCAAAATCAATGTGGCAATAAAATCGCTTTGAGAAAAGCATATGATAACAAAATTTCTAATTGGACTATTGAACTATTTTTTTCTGCATGTTCCATCTGATTTGTTGAAACCATTCACAATTTAATGTTTCAAAAGTCAAAAATGTAACTGCATTCAAGGCAACTGTGGTGTCCTTGCCATTGCCACTTTTACTAACAGCACAAGTCAGCTGGACACAAAGGAGCCCTGCTTCTCACATTCTGCTCGAGACTGTCTCAGGTAACTCACTTCCTTCAACTAGGGCTGCAGACACGACATACTTTCTTGCAGACCTCATTGCAGCAGTTTACTTCAGCATCTACTGACTATATTCATTTCTGCCTCCAGGCATCACTGTGGATCATGTGACTGCTCCTGGTCTCCCTCAGTGAAAAAACACCAGTGCTGCTTTACATCAGTTCATGCTGGGAATGACTGCAATCACCCAAATCCTCTACTCCCAAGCTCTAGAAAGATTCTCCCAGTAAACATACATCCTTCTGTCTCTGGGCAAGGCAACATAACTCGGTGTCCTGAAAAAAACTTGGACAGGTCATTCTTATACCCTGTGACACTCTTTTAAGAGCAACAGAGAAGGTAAAACACTATTTCTATATGGCCTAGACATGGAGAATTCATTTGAGACACTAACACAGAAAGCATGATGTTCTTGTGGAGGTTAAAAAAAGTGAAAAAACTAATAATAAAATGTTAAAGCAAAAGTGTTTAAATTAAAAGCTCAAGCTCTGTGATTTAAGCAGAATTCATATATGGCAAATGGAAGAAATCTTACCGTAGTCACTATAATCAAAGATCACATCAAATCACATAATCAAAGAAGGTTTGTCGGTGTCTGTCAGATATGATGCCTAGCATGAACACTGATTCAGTTCCAAAAGAACATGGTTTTTTTTATTTTATCACTAATAGGAAAACCTTTATTAGAAAGCACTTGCGTATCATTATCACTATAAATAAAACTTTTATTTAGTTTTACGTGGATGAAGATATCTGTTACTTTTATAAAATCCTCTTTTCCTCTGAAAGATGAGCAAGTCTATTTTCTCTTTATGATAAAACTTGCTTCCTGACCTCTGCACATTGAAAACATGGATTATTTTTCTACTACTTTAAATCATCTAATTTCAAGCACAATTAGAGCTACATTTGGTCTACTCTATCTGTACCCGTTTTTCTTAGCTTTGGTTAAGTTACTGCATCTATTCATATAATATTTCTAATGCTATCTTACATTAAGACCTATTGACTAAAATTAAATGGCAGCTCTACAGTACTTTTTTGGAATTCCATACTTCTCTAGTACCTGGAGAAAACCCTTCAGCACTTGCACAGAACTTCCTCATTTGGCCTCACAAAGGGTGTCCTGGGTAACTCAAAAAATTTCTATTGTATTCCATATCTTTCCATATCTTGTTTCCCTTTTTTGCTCAGGCAATCCATGGGGATCAGCACCTTTGTATCTAGTGATTATTGCTGTTATTTTGCCTGTTATTATTTCAGTTTTTAGTAAACCTACTTTTCCACTTACATCTTCTCACATTCGTGTCTCCTTACTGGTGAAAGGGTAGTTGTTAAAACTAAAGGGGAGGTAGCTTGTTTCCCAGGCTCCACCCTGTGAATCGTCTTAAACCAAGACAAAGGGGTTTGCACGCAATCAATGCCTTGTCCACATTACACTTACTGGGAACTAGAGCTAGAGCAAGAATAAAAAAATATTTTCAAGGTCACCCAGCAAGATACTGGAGAATCTTGTACGTTCTTAGTCCCAGACCTATTAGTTTGAGGTATGGGCTACCTTGAGCATTTACTGACAGTTCATGTTTCTTTTCCTTATAACATCACTTCCAACTCTAGGCAGTCTCTGCCAGCTCTGTATCCACAGTCCTGACTGCAAATGCGAGTGTTCCCCTAAGGGTTATTTTTACGTTTTCTCTAAGTGTTCATTAACACAGGTTTTGGAGCAAGATATGCCCCTGTGCTGTGACTCTCTGATGCACAGGACAGGCATCCAGGAACTGCTTCCAGTTTCCTGATCCTGGGAAAGAGGATTTAGCTCTGACACATAGATACTGGCAAGCAGCTCCATGTTGCCTCACTGACACAAGGAGTGAGATTCCACTTGCCTATCTTCACACACCTACCAAAAAATGGTATCACTAGCTGAGTTACTCACTCTAGGTTACTTTTGTAGTTGGCATAGAACCAAGACATGGTCAACATGGACCTTAGGATGAGATGAATCTACCCTAACAAGTACCCATTCCTCTCCAATGCCAACTAGGGAGAATTTCGGACTACAAACTTGCATGTAGGTTTCAGGTACAGGCATGCACTTATATTTGTTAAGTTGAATCCCATTGATGGTTTCTAAGTGAGCACATACTAGTACAGTTTGGATTTGGATGTGGCAAAAACAAGATACCAAGAGTATTTAGGGCCAGATTTTCTTCTTTTTTGGTGACTGAACAGCCAGAGGACTGCTGTATACACACCAGAGAGCTTGATCTTTACAGATGTAACAGTGATCAGCCAACTCCTCTCAGCTCCACAAGGTTAAAGTAAGCATTCCACCAGCCTGGAAAAGACACTCTCCCTTTGACACTTCACGGCTAAGATCAAGTTTCAAATGTGTCACTCAGTTTTTCAGCCCACAATCACGAATTTAACCTCCTATCAATCTCGCTGGGAATTCCACATCCCTGGATTAAATAAGCTCTTAGACAGAAAGTTTTAGACTTTCCTTTCAACAACATGAGAAGCCTGAACAAAATGGCTCTCAGGCTTGAGACCATCAGGAGTTCTATGGATTCAGATGGGAGAAAGACTGAGAAAAACTCAAAATCTAATGTAAGTGGTTATTCACAAGTATGGTAAATTCTCAATGGTTTCCCCCTTTCCTACAGTCTAAACTGAACCAAATCTGCATTATTCCAAATCATAATTTTCTGTCTTGAGGCAGTGAAGACACATATTCAGGACATGTCCCTAGTTAGCCACTGGGATCACAGGGTGCCCACCCTGGATGGTGGTGAGGAAAAAGGTGCCTGGTAACAAGACACCCCAGCAGAGCAGCCAGGAACTAAAAGCCCACCAGTTAGAAAGCTGGAGACTGTGGACGCAGTGCTGGCACCCCGGGGGAAGGGAGCCCCTTTCCCACCTTCCATCAGAGACTATAGAAGCCACAGTCCCATGCCATACTCCAGGAATACACCAATGTCTAAGAGAGGGGAGGAGAAGTACGACCCTATTTTCTTCCCTTCACAACTGGTCCTAATCCTCTCAACACACACACACCAAGTCCTCTTTGACCTCCGCCACTCCTTCTGTTCCTGTGAGACAGAAGCACTAGTTGCCTTTAGCTTCCGCACCCTATTTTTAAAACCAGTACTGCTTTCTGATTTTTTCAGGTCAAGTCAAGCTGCCCACGAGTCTGTTGATGCTCCATATGCTGCTGAAAGCTGGAAAGGAAGAAGGGCAAGTGAACACAGGCAGAGATCAATCAGGAGGAGTTGGTATTTCAATGCTATCACGTGTGACGGAAGGTGAAAGTCATTCCCAGTCAGTGCTTCCCTAGAAGAAAGTTTTTTCTTTTACAGATCTTTACACATAAATCCTCAGTGAATATATCGTATACCAAATGTAAATGCTGAACACTGGAGGACTGGGCCATGTTTTCCACATACAAAATACACAGTTCCATTCAGCAAAAACAATAAATACATAGCACACTGGAGTCCACCTCCATTTTATTCTTCATGTGTACGTGGCATGTGGGAGGGGATATATGGATTCGTAACATCGTGAAGAGAAGTCACTGCCACCATCACTAGCTTGTTAGATCTGAAAAGGAAAAGGCTGTTTTTTCAGTTGGCTGAAATTGAAATCTCATGAGAACAGCTGCTGTCATTTGAGTTCAGGCCAAGATGGCAACATTTGAGAAAAAAGAACTGATCTTGTGAATTTCCCACCACTTGGAACCAAAATTTAGAGATACCAGCACCAGATATTTTTAAGTACAGAGTCGAAGTTTAGGCAGGAAATTGAACTATTGAAGCAGCTACGCAGTCATCACCTGTGTCATCTTCTCACCCACACCTCATCTTTAAAGGTCCAGGAGCTCCAGAAAACTCCACAGCTGGAAATGGTGGACAACAACCACCATTGATTGCTGGCCACCATTTTGAACCATGGAGCTTTCTGGAGATCGCAAGGAACCTTACGCTTCAAAAGGAAAACCCCACTTGGCAGGAGCCAACTTTCTCATAGATCAGCTGAAATGAGGACTTTGAGTCTCATTAGGTACATACACCATCATTGCCTTCTGCTTCAAGGACACATCTTCAGGTCTGCCTTTTCTAATTCAGGCCTACAGAAATACAGTTAAAATTAACTCTAGTAAAATAAATTATTATCTTACATACCCAGCTTTCTAAGGCTGACAATGAAGCACACACGACAGATGTTAATCGTGCCACTTAACGCATGACTGGGTGGATGCTGTGGAAATGTGGGTGGTTTAAAACTGGATATAATACCAACCTACAGCTACAGAAGTAACTGAACTCTGCCTCTGCTTTAACAGCAGATCTATTATTTATGTGGACTTATTCATATAACAGAAAGATCCTTTTAAAATGGCCTCATACCTAAAAAGTATTAACCGAGCTCTCAAATCACTACTGAAGAATCATAAGACAAGTTTTAAGAGCTAGTACTTGGTAATGCTAAAAAACAAAGATTATAATTGACACACCTGAAGAACTCTCGATACAGGCTTGAATGTATTCCTCTACTTTTGCTCATTACAAAATCTTACCAAAATATCAAAACTCTCTTTTAAGACCTTTTGTTATTGAAAATTATTCACATTGAAAGATCTGCAAGTAATTTTCACTTCAAACAAAGCTTTCAAAATACTAATTATCTTAATTTTGAGTTATGTGAATTATTAGAATGCATGATATACTTCTGCTCCCTCACTGAATGAATATAAATCCATAAGGTAGGGCTGCAGTGCAAACAATTGTGATAAGTTCACATTAAATACCTGCATCAAACTCTTGTAGGTATTTCTTTAAATATGCAGTCTGCTCAAAGAATCCTGTAAATAAAGGTGCATGGAAAGCAAAATTAAAATGTTTATCAACACAGTGAAAATTTAATTTGGTTTTAAATGGCAATGAAAATGTGTTGAAGATGTTTCACGCTTTTTCTAATTCTCAGGGTACTCAGCAGATACTCAGTGAAGAAATGCCTTTGAAAGAGGAAAGAATGTAACTTTTTCAGTATTCCAAGTGGAAAACTGCTACACAGATATTCCTTCACCTGTAAATGCTACCCTACACTCTGTGCCAATGCCAATACTGACTTGAAAAGAACAGTTATCCTAAAAGCCAATAGCAGCCATAAAAGTCTGCATTTGGAACACGGGCAGCATTCTGTGGGCAATACTGTCTCCACATCAAAATTTAAGTCATTTAAATTATGAGTTCAAGTTCTTTCCTGGTTATATGTTGTGTACTTGAAAAAAAAATGTCAGAAGACCATGATTTGACCTCAACCAGTCAAGATATTCAGTTTTACATCCTGTGGAATAGATGGCAATAGCAGAGTAAAACTAAATTTTACATTTCAAATTATATTATAGCATAAAAGCTTACTTCAGAACTGTCACACTGTGTCTGAAACCTAATAATTTCAGACACAGTGGTAGGTAAAACCTTATTTCCTTTCATTAGAGATAAGTCATTAATATTTCTGTGATAACTACAGTACATCAAAACAGAGTGCATTAATCTGATCAGTCTCCTGACGTGCTTTTAACTTTTCAATTGCTTTCTTAAAAAATGGCCAAGGTAAATTGCATTATAACAGTCTATCTGTATTTTGGTTTTAATGCTTATATCATTGAATTCACTACAACAATAGGATATCTAGGTTTAAAGTATTATTATGTGAAAGTATTATCAAAATCACTTCCAATTAGCGAGATTAATTAGGCATGAATAATCAGTCTGAAATATTTCCTTAAAGAAGACCAGTTTTAGTAAAAAGCTATGATATTTGACACTATGATTGGTTTAGTGGATTTTTTCGCATTTGTCGACCAACTGTCAAGTGACTCTCTTTAAGTAATTTTACACACAGTTCTGCAGTGTGCACTTTTGTAATTAAGAGTCTCTGTTTCAGACAAACTATTCTCAAGTAAGAGTTAAAAGCTAAGAGACTAAGTGTACGAAGTCTGAGGGAGGCTCTTCCTGCAATATGTGTGATCAAAGTCGCACCAAAATCAGATGAAGCTTGGTCAGCATGGCAAGCAGGAAAGTCACAAGCACTGTAACACACGCTTAAGGTTTAAACATTCTTTTGCTCAATTTAACACAATGCAGGTGTGGAGAAAAAGGTGGAGAAAAATCTACAGAAAACGGTATCAATTTTTTTTCTAGGCTGATTAGAAACAAGTAAGTAATTTACACGGTTTGGTTCAGTGACCTGTAAGATAACCCATCAATACTAACTGCGCTGGTAATTAATTACATTCACAATCTTTTAATATAACTCAATGTTCTGTAGAAACAGATCCTGCAAATGAGCACATCAAAGTGCTTTAAAAATATTATTTAGCAAAAATTTCAAATTCAATATTATTCATTACCACATAAACTAAGTTCACACTCCCCTTTTTTTCCTGCGGGGGCTGACATACTACCCTTCTGAGTAGGCTTAAACTCATAGCCATTAGCCTATCATCTGACAGTCTCTAAAGAATCATGACTTCCTAAATTTCATCTAATATGCAGCCAGAAAAAGATATGTCAATCCAACCATGTATTTTTATTGTTGCTAACGAAGTTATTAAGTTTATTTTTTTAGGGGTCTTGTTTTCTTTTTTAATTCAGCTGAAATAAAGTGGCGGCCTAGCAAGGAGGTTCACTGAAGAACAAAGTTACTGTATTTTAACACATACTTACGTTACTTATTTGTAAATAGCCCGGTGGCCATAGGGTTTTTTATTCATTATTTTCAAGTCAAAAGCATCCTGCCTCCGCATGGCAAATTAAAACAAGGAGTAAAATTTCACTGCAGACCAGCTTCTAACACTTGTCATACAGGAGTCAGTGCACAGAAACTGGCCCTTATCAACCAGTTCAATAGTTGTTACCAGTAGGAAATTCAAAGCCCTTCAGACTTTTGAATTTTTCAGTTTGTTCAAGGCTTTTGACCCACACCCAGAATATCACAACCATGAAGCTCACCAGAGGCACTTTGCTTATGCTTCTTACAAAGCAAGGAAGGCCTCATAGGATCATAGAATCATTCGGGCTGGAAAAGACCTCCAAGAGTTCATTGAGTCCAAGCATTAACTCAGCACTGCCAAGCCCACCACTTACCTATGACCTTACGTGCCACACCTATGGACATCTCATACACAGCACCATCCTCTGCACAGGACACCGCAATGAACAACGGGAGACCAAGAAGTGAACAGGGAAGCAGCTGCAATTCATTGTGATTGAGCCAATTCTTTTATTATTCGCTCCTGTAAGTCACTTCACAACTCCACAGTTCTAAAACTCGGGATAACTGACAGCAGCCAGAGCCAGCATGCATGTGATGCTGAGATGCCAGTCTACATAAAGTCGAGGTTTGCTTGCATGGTTTAAGTGGCTTAATGGGTGGGGTATGCTTCTGTAAATACAAAAGCAAAACAGACAGGCAGATCAATTTTTGCCTCCTTACTTATGAAAAAAAATATAATGTTTTTAATGCCAAAAGGTAAATAAAATAGGAGCATCCCAATCACTTAAGAAGAATTCCCCAGCTATACTTCAGACTCAGTAAGTGCATACTAATTAGCAGATAAAATGACAGATAATTTGTTACTTCAGTAAATATTTTGATTTTATTGTTGTTCGAATTACAAGTTAAAAATGGATAGGCTTATTTATGACACTTTCTTTTAATGTTACTAAGGAATAGAGGTACTCAAATAGGCCTTCCTTTAAAAAAGGAACAGGTTTTCAAACAGTGACAACATTGAAAATCCTCTAAGGTGTTTCATCTAAGAATCTTAGATGAAATATCTTATTTCAATGACAGTTTTTTAAATCAAGGCCGCTGTCCGTAACAGGCACATTTTTTTTTTCAGTATTGGTGAACAACTATGATATTCTAGTACTGGAAAGTGCTAAAGGACTGTGAGGAAACATTAAAACCAATTATCTTGAACAGATACTGCGACTATGTGCTGAAGTGAACCACATAAAAATTAAACCTACCATGCTAAAAACAGAGGCATGTTTCAGCTGGGAACAAACACTAACAAATATTTACATAATATTTCAAACACCTAATGGTAAACAGCAAAAACAGGTAACATACAATGCCAGCCAGTATGCTACTTAACTACATTACAGGTAAATGACAGTTACACTTTAAAATATCAGTAAAGGATGATTAATACTGACTTATGTCCCTCTTTAACTTATTTAAATTCTAAACCAGTGTTTTTCATCTCACTGATTAATAACATACTAGTATGGTACAGGACTTTCAAACACATAGATGATAAAGAGATGTACAGTTAGGTTAACACATTACAAAACTTTTTAACACTATGTATCTTCTAATTTTAGGTAAACACACATTTTGTCCTTACACCTAACTCCCACTTACCAGATTTTCTATACTGAGAGAGGTGCTATTGGCTGCACAGAATTCAGCATCAAAGAGCTAAAAAACAGTCTCAGTTGGCAGAGACCGGCATATTCTGAAGTACAGGTTTGCAAAATGACTACGCGAACTTCCTGGGTAGTGACTCTGTATGACTACAGGACAAAAACCTCCTTGCTGACTCTGCACTTTCAAAAGCATTCAGATTTTGTTGGAGTCTCATTTGTTGCGCAGGGAACGTGTGTGTTTCAGAGAACATCAAAAAAACTTCTTCAAAATAATGTATTTGTTAACCTTTTCTTCCTGCTCCTGGAACAGTGGGTTTTCTTTTATCCAGAACAATCTTTCTCAGGTAAAGACCATGAAGCTTCTGGATATTAAAGGTTATCTCCCTCCTCTGCTTGTGGAGCTCAACGACAATGAGTGCTTGAAAGGAGAAAGAACTCAACTCTCTACATTGTTCTCCTAAGACAGATGACATCAAACACACAGGACAAACTTCTACCAGCTTTAGAAGGAGCTACTAAGGGAAGAAAAAGCTTCTCCAAACAGAAGCCAAAAACCAAAAAAAAGTCAAAATCTGACAAATCTTATTGATCATACCATTTTAGACAGAGCTGTGGATGCCCTGGCTGCTCTAGGTGTGCAGTCACAAAAGCACAGCCCCTGACAGCAGATTATCCAAGTACAGGGAACACCAACAGATGGGAGAGCAGAAGGAAAGCATGAGTCAGTATTGGTCCATGTGTCAAAAGAGCTGGCACATGAAATTCCAGGTATAACTGCAGGTCCGGCAGGGGACAGTCATATAATGAGGAAGAGCAAAATTTGCAACTGTTTGCAGAAGGGTGATTAAAGCACACAGTAGCCTGGACATCCGATTTTTTATTATGATCTACACAGTAAATGTGACTTTAGCCAGGCCTCAGTCATATGCTTTGGAGGGAAATTACTAGCAAACATGGAGGTAAATGTAAGAAAATACAGGTCACTCCTTCTAAATAAAGGGAGACATAGTTGACATAAATTTCAGTAAAGCATTTGATACAGAGTCAAATGGGAAATCACTGGTTAAACTAAAGGAGGTTTCTTCAGCAATCAATCTGAAGAAAAGGCAAGAAAACATTTATCTGAGAGGGGTACTACCGGCCAAAAGGAGGATGACTAATCAAGTTTCACAAAACTAGGATTAGGATTGCCTGTATTCATCATTTATCTCAATAGTACTTCCAGAATAAGTATAATTGTGATGAAGAAATTTTCTTGTGATACAAATTTGGGAGGCAAGGACAATTAAGGGAAAGATTGAACTGTACACAAAGTGAAATAACCTTGAGTAGCACAATAAGATTACATTCAGTAGTACAAAATGTATTGTCAGGCAGCTACAGATTAATAGCATCTATTACAAGCTATGAGTTCATTACCTGGAAACAAGTGAGGAAAGAGACCGAACATCCAAGTCTGCTCGTTCATCACAGCATGGCTGTGAACAACAAATGCAGTCCCAGAATATGGTAAATATAGTGCATTACTGATAGAGGTGTGAGAACTCTACCACTGTAAAAGCTCTCTCAAAACTTCATCTGTACTGAGAAATGCTGAGGAAAACCCTGTGAAAGCCTAACTATGTAGCCAGTTTTAAATGCAGGTTTTTGTAATAATATTATAGAAACAGGCAGTCAAGGAAGGCCTACAAAACTCTATCGGATCTCCTGTTAAAGCATTTTCACAATGTTGCATATATTGTTACCTTAAATAATTCATATGTAGCATGAATGGTAATTATGTACATATTAAAATTCCACCTAAAGGCCTTCCAATCCCTCATTAATGCAAGGTGTATTAAATAAAGACAAGAAATTAACTAATGAGAAAGCAAGAAACAGTGGCCTGCAATGTTTTGCTGTACAAGTGGTACAGGAAGGTTCCCTTCACTTTGTCGTGTTCACATACCAATAACAAGTGAGAATTGGTAATTAGCAACATACACTTTCGATCAGTCCTTAAGAATTCAAGGGCTTATGGTCTTGAAAAAGGAAATGAAAAAAATATTATCAGGTAAAAGTGAAAGGGCAGAATATAAAACTAGAATGGAAAGAAATGAAAGGCACCACTGGAATGACCAGAAAAAAAGGATAAGAGGAATGAACTTCCCTACCACTCGGAGAGCCTCTTCAACTGCAGTGATTATTTCAGCCTGGCTCAGATGATGAATCTATCTGTAAGTTGCATATCTTGGTAGCCACCCACTGACAATTCTTGAATTTTAAGAATATATTATGACTCTGGCCAACCTCCTTCTGCACTTTTAGGGAGAAGGGAGAGAGGAAAACCTCTCGGAACATTCTGCTGGGCAAAAATGCAACCAGGATGATTTGGGAATGAAGCCTGCCTAAGCAAAGCAGACCCGAGGAGCTCATTTGGTCACCCAAACAAATCTGGCAAGAACATAACACAGTCTTCTTTAATTACATGAGGGTAAAATGCACAGAGCAGAAGAGATGAACAATAAATAATACATATATACTATCTAGAAAATAAATTCAGCCTGAAATTCACATTATCTAATTACCAGGTCAGATGTGATGACTGATCTCTTCTAGCCAGCATCTAGGGGTCTTGTGACAGAGGAATCCTTTTGCAGAGATCTGAATAGTTATACGTATGCGTACAAAAAGCATCACTCCTAACACATCTGAAAATACCAAGCCCTCCTCTGCAGCTGAATACTGGAAAATGTAATTTTTAACCAGTTTCTAAAAGCATCCTATGAATATCAAAAATAAAAGTTACACAGCTACAAGAATGGCCAACCTCATGTATTTTACTCTTCTGTAAGTACATAGCAGCCAGAAGTAGACTGGGAACATCACTGAATAGACCAAATATTTAGATTGAGCTTTTCAGCTCAGGTAATAAACACCGCACAGAAAATCCGGATCAGGCTAAAGCATGCAAGTGGAGGAGGACAGACAGAGTATGGGAAACACCAACAGAATTACATGGTTGCTCAGTTTAGGTATAAATATTATCCTTCTGATTCAGATGTGTGATCATCTTTTCATTGCTGGTCCTTTGAAGTGCAAACACATATAAAATCATGAGGAGATATTTTTATCAGTTATCTGAATTATTTTCTACTATCATAATGCCTAAATTACAAGGGAAGCTGCTACTAAAAGCCTTTTTATCACATAAAAGCAGTATACTGAAGTAGTTATAATTCAAAATATGACCCACCAATATATAAAAGTAGGAATTTTAAATCCAGGAATCATTATTTGACAAGTATCTTTGAAAAAAAAATTAATTTACTTGTGCGTGTGTGTGCGTTTATACACATATATATGGTTTTTCTTCAGATAAAGATTTTAAAGACCAGCAAGTAATTCAACTGCAAAATAGTGGCACAGACAGGAGCGGGCAGCATCCACACTGATTGTCTGAGGTTTAGCACAGCGGTTCTCACCTGGAAGAGGCACATCATCTTTCCAGGGACTGGCAGAACTCCAGCCCTGCCTTTGTAGGCAGTTGTTGACACATTGATTTGAGCCACTTGCTTCTGTGAGCCGGCACATGGCTGTCCAGGGCAGCTCCCAGGTAAGGCTGCTGTTCTGGATCTGCCTGCCTTTGGCTGAAAGGTAAGGGAAGAAGCCAAAAATAGCCTGCTGCTCACTGGTGATGATTCTGACCAAATTACTTAAACACAAATCACTGATCAGTGCTGACAAAACACGAGCAGCTGGGAGAAATTCAGTGCTGTAGCCAGCTCTCAGCTACCTCTGCAGCTTCAATAATTTAACCTATAGCATGGTGTTGAACTGACCTAGCCAGAACAAAAGCCAGTGGAGGCATCGCTTTAACTGAACTCTGTCCTTGATTCAGGCAGATACACTGGGTATTTCAAACATAGATTTCATAATGGTTCCATAACACAGCCACTGCTCTTCTCTGAGGAGTAGAGAGAGGATGGTAGAGGCAATGCTGGTTTTGTCTGGAAGTAGGAGGGTATTGAATCCAGTGATTGTCCATCATTCTGTGTCACTGTCAGGCTACAGTCAGGCCACATCTTACTTATCATTGACTGAAATCTTGCATATCTGGCTTCAAAACTGCCCAGTTTCAAAAGGACCAACAAAGCGGTGTGCCTTCTAAACCTAGTGTGACTTGGCAGGGAAAGATTTTCTGGAAATTAGGATCCGTGATCTGCAAATTTCACAGAGAAGACGATGGATGCATTGCTTCTGATACACCATGGCTTCATTCACGCACGAAAATCAGCTGTGATTTAAGCAGCTACCCAGAATATATCTCCAGGGTCTGGATCTTGAGTAAATCCCAGTTTGCAGCTTTGATCACCAGAGAAGAAGGAGCTGTGACCCTTTGTTGTGTTACTCCTTTTAGGGTATCTGTGTATGCTGACTACATAGGAAATTGGTGTGCTGGAATCTACTTACTGGATCATGCTCCTCAGGCCAGGTGCCTAGAGTTAGGGGGTGCTAAAGCTCAATTTCTACCAAAAGCCATCTTTCTGGACATACTCTAATCACAGATCTAAGCCAAACAAGTTTACCCTCTCTTTCAAATAGAAGTACCTCAGTTTTATGTGTCAGTCAACCATGCATATCTATGCATGCAAAACAGAAGCTGAAAAGAAACCGTAAATACTATCTTACTGGGCTATCATTATTTGTCTTGTCTCATTGGCCATTTCTATTTTAATACTGTTCACTTCTTTGTGGGAGGATCATGTATCTCTCACCAGTATTTTCAGCTGAGGGGACTCCACACAGATTTTTAGTGGCACCAGCACCAATGTGAATACAACTTGTTTCTGAGCCCACCCTGGCTCACACCCCATGTGCTGTTGACAATGATGTATTGAAAAGCAAACACGGGAAGACAGATTTCCTTTCTGCAAGTAGCATTGCAAGGTCTTCACATATTCACTTACTGCAGACTCCTCAGGCTGATTGAAGACAAAGATAATTTGCAGGAGACACATTATGTGGTTTACACACAGAGAGAAGAGACTACCTTCGATGTAGCACTAAGAGCTCACAGCTCCCTGCAGCATCTGGAAAGCATCAGATGCATGTCTCCCTAAGAGCAGAGGGTACACAGTTTCCAAAGGTGACTAAACAAACAGTGGCATCATCAGCTACTAAACTGATGTGCTGAAAAAGTTTTGAAAATTTACTTATTTAAAGTTTTTTATTATTCGTTGATGCATACAGAGAGAAATGTACATACGGGAGAAACGAGCTAATTCAGTTTACACATTTCTTGATTTCTGAGCTCTCACACATGTACACCTAAAGCTGTCTTTAGTTTTTCAAGGAATTTTTATGTGGAAAACTAGTGAGTTTTTTCCCAGGGGCTGAATACTCACACAATCTGACAAACACGTACGTGTGAGCACAGAGGTAGGCACCAGAGCCACAAAGCGCCATGTACATCTCAGCTAGGTTTTGGGGTGCAGAATGCAGCCACCACATCCCAGTTGTTACCCCAACCTCCTTTACTAGCCAAATGGGCACTTTCAGGCTATGAGTCATTTTGTCTTAGCATAGAGGTTAAAAAAAAATAGGTTCTTCAAGGGTGTGATTCATCTGTCCTGTTTCTCTCCATTCCCCACACAGGGAGCCTTGGGTGACTAACTCAGATGTAGATGTCTACATTTTGCCATATGAATCCCACTCACAGTCTGTAATTTCCCAACCGTATCATACAAGAGCATGAGATTTCAAAACCAAAGAAGGGAGGTAACAGAGACAATTTCCCTATCCTCCCCCCACCTGTGCCAAGTTAATTATATATGTTGCTCTTATACTGTATGTGGTCGCTAGAAGATCTGACAACATACCTTCACTTCTAAGACTATCAAAATATTTTCCAAGTACTACTTTTTTTCTGATATTCAAGTTGAATGTTATTACAGAACCAATAAAAATCTCACAATGAATATCACACTTTCAGGAAAGGAAGGAGTTAGATGAAATTATAATTCAATTGACTAGATGGAAATTGGTTCAAGGGAAAGAAATCCGCATGTCAGAAGGTTTTGGCATCTCAGAGGACAAGCTAGAAAGGTTTTCTCTTTTCAGGCAATCTGAAAAGAG
The DNA here is from genome assembly GCA_013398055.1 of Ifrita kowaldi. Taxonomy (NCBI): domain Eukaryota; kingdom Metazoa; phylum Chordata; class Aves; order Passeriformes; family Cinclosomatidae; genus Ifrita; species Ifrita kowaldi. The sequence continues at coordinate 399,475 of VZRS01005793.1, forward strand.
AAAGAGGGTTGATCTGTATTCTCACAAACAACCAGAGCTAATCAAATTTTCCTAAATTGATTAATAGAAACAAAAGAAGAAGCAGGGGTCCCTGTAACTGCTCTGAATATCAACTTGAAAACGGTAGTCTCAAGATGACCCTCAGGACTGGTAAAGCTGAATTGTCAGTGATGCTGGATTTTTAACCTTCCCTGGAGGCAGCAGCAAAGGGGGGAAGAAAAAGAGAAGCCACTATTCCCTTCACTTGCAGAAACACAGAGATGAGAGGAAGAAACAGCACAAGGTGGTATCTGAGGAAAGAAGGAGCATGCAGCATTTCAGAGGAAGTTGAGTCATTAATTTTTTTATTTACAGCAAGAAGAAGGAATTTCTAATCCTTCTATGCAGAACATGCTCACTCTAGAAGTTGAGGCAGCATCCACTTAAGCAGCCTCAGCTATAAGAAATTACATCTTTCTCCTCATTTGCCCCTTCTGACTTTGATGCTTTTTTCTTGTAATTCCACTTTTCTGAGCAAAAATACAACTACTTGCTTTTCTGAAATATTTACTGCTGTTTCTTGGTATACAAAGCCAAACCAGATGACAGATATGGAGCATACTATTTTCACAGAGGAAGAAAAAACAAATAAAGCAGTGCTGCACACAGATATCTTTGAAGTACTTAAAAACAAAGACATATCTCAGGATCCCAAGCAACAGGATGTCTTCCTCAATAATCTGCAAGCTTCTGTTTGAGGAAAGTTATCAGATGAGAGATCCCTATTAGTGGGTATTTTCAGTGTTCCCCTGAGAAGAGGCAGACAATGAAATTACAGTTAATGACTTTGAGAAAACTGCTGTCACAAAAAGTTAATGATATTACCATTCTGTGTGAGATATTAGTACATTACCTACAAATATACTTTACAGAAATACCGGACCACCACTAGAGTCCATGTACACAAATCTTGTCTGGAATCTCTATAAGACAATACACCTCTGCTTTTCTTTCAAGACATTGATTTGAGCTGTTTCACAGATTTTTTTCAGTTTTGTCATTAATCTCACAAGAATTTCCAGAGATATTTCCATATTAACATACTTGTCTTTTTTGAAGTGAAGCACAAGAACATTTCCATTTTTAGAGGATTCTTCACAACTAAGAGCAATGTATTCCTTCTATTAAAATACTTTGCGGACTCATTTTCTTCCACTACGCATCTAATGCATTTAGGTCCCAAACCTGCAATGAGCACAGATGCAGGGGTCTGCCCACACATAGCAGGAAAAGGGCCATAATTCTGACTCATCTGGTAATTTATGCTTCTATACTGGTGTTACAATAATGTTAATATTGCATGAAAATATTTCTATAACACTTATAATATTTGTCAAAAAATAATATTCCAAAATTGTCAAATTGCCACCATGATTCCTACATGATCAGAATATCTCGTCTTCCAGTAGGCTGCACTGGCAAGGGCATGCAGGAAGACAGCAAACCCAAGCACACGTGCTTTGGTATGCCACTGTTTGTAATGACCTGAGCCACAGACAAAGCTCAGAGGGGCAAGGAGAGAATATGCCAGCAAATCAAAATATCCAACTCAGTTGCTGTGAAATGCCTCCAAATTTCATGGTGTAAAACACTTTTCCTGCTGCCAACCATATAGTTAGCAGCAGACCTTCAAGGTCTGACACCACTGTCGTTAAAGTGTACATTCAGCTCATATTTGTATCTCTCTCTTAGAAATGCAGAAGACAACCACAACTCTCAGAAAGTGGTTAGCAAGTAAAAACAGCAAGTTTACACTGGTTTATGTGTAGCAATGACTGTACAGAACAGGTCTAATGTATAAATGAAGGATAAGTCACTGGTAGAATAAACATGGGAGTATTACATTTACATATATATGTATATATATATATATATATATATACACTTCATTTTGCTTGCCAGAGACATCCTTTTAGCTGNTCTCAGCTAGGATAAATTTAAAACTTGAGACCAAAATTTAAACTTTTGGGTGGTATTCCTACTATCTCATTTAATCAATTAATTTGGTTAAATTAAGAAATGTCCCCTGCTAATTTTTCTTCGTTTTAAGTTGTAGCATACATCACTGACGAAATATAAAATACAGGAAGTTTTGCAATTTTTACTTGGATGCACACAGGCAAATTTATGCAAGTTTGCCACAGTTTGATTTCCTTTTGTATTTTGCCCTTCCATGCTTGCATTTCATGTATCTTTAATATTTTGTCATTAAGTATACTAGGAGTTACACAAATGCAGCTCCTGAACTCTCAGTAAGCAGTGATGGAATTGCTGGGATGCACTTCTTTTTCTTCTATGCCAAGAAGACAAAAAAAAAAGATTCTCAGAAAAAAACCAAAACAAAGCAACAAAAACAGCAACCAAAAAAACCCCAAAACAACAACAAAAGACAAAAAAAACCCAAAAAAACAAACCACAGGATGGTTTCAAACTGCTGGTCAAAGTAAAAGGAAATAAGCAAATGCATAGGCAGTGGAAACAAGAAAAGTACCCTGTGAAGAGTATAGAGGTGAAATTCAGTTGTGTGGGGATGGGATGAAAGGCCAAAGTGAAGCTGGAACTGAAGATGGCAAGGAATGCAAAGAGTAACAGGAAGGCCTCCTACAGGATGCTAACCAGAAAATGCTGGAAAACTGTTAACAGTGGGTGAGGAGAAGGCTGAGGTGCTCAACAAATATTTTGCCTCAATATTCAGCGGCAACCTCTTGAGGGGGTGGACAGCAAGATGGGGGCTGGGGGAACAAAGTGCTTCCCACCCTAAGTAAAGATCAGGCTCACGATCACCTGAGGAACCTGAACAGACATAAGTCTGTGGGACACAATTGGAGCATCCCAGAGTCCTGAGAGAATTCTCTGATGTAGTTGCCAAGGCATTCTCTGTGATGTTTGAAAGGTCATGGCAGTCAGATGAAGTCCCAGGTGACTGGAAAAGGAAAACACTGTCTCCACTTTTGAAAGAAGGACCCTGGGAACTACTGACCTGTCAGCCTCCCCTCTGTGACTGGGAAGGTCAGGGAACAGATTCTCCCAGAAGTTGTGCTTAGGCACATGGAGGACAGGGAGGTAATTTGGGACAGCCAGCACGGCTTCACCAAGGACAAGTCCTGCCTGACCAACCCAGTGGCCTTCTGTGATGGAGTGACTGCATCGGTGGATGCGGGAAGGGCCACAGATGTCATTTATCTGGACTTCTGTAAAGCCTCTGACATGGTTCCCCACCACATCCTTCTCTCTAAATTGGAGACAGAGGGATTTGATGGGCAGACTGTTAGGTGGATGAGGAACTGGTTGGATGGTCACATCCACAGGGTTGTGGTCAATGGCTCTGAATCCCGATGGACACAGGTGACGAGTGGTGTCCGTCAGGGGTCTGCATTGGGATCAGTGTTATTTAATGTCTTCATTAATGACAGAAACAAAGGGATTGAGTGCACCCTCAGCACACTTGCAGATGACACCAAGCTGAAGGCTGTGGTTGACACACCTGAAGGATGGGATGGCATCCAGAGGGACCTGGACAAGCTCGAGAATTGGGCTTGTGGGAATCTCATGTGGTTCAACAAGACCAAGTGCGAGGTGCTGCACCTGGATCGGGGCAATCCCTGGTGTCAATCCAGTCTGGGGGATGAACAGATCTAGGGCAGATCTGCTGAGAAGGACTTGGGGGTGTTGGTGGAGGAGAAGCTGGACCTGACCCAGCAATGTGTGCCTGCAGCCCAGAAAGCCAGTTGTATCCTGGGCTGCATCCAAAGCAGCGAGGCCAGCAGGGCCAGGGAGGGGATTCTGCCCCTCTCCTCTGCTCTGGTGAGAGCCCACCTGCACTGCTGCATCCAGCTCTGGGAGCCCCAGCACAGGAAGGACCTGTGGGAGCAGGTCTAGAGGAGGGTCACAAAGTAAACTAGAGGGATGGAGCACCTCTCCTATGAGGAAAGGCTGGAAAAATTGGGACTGTTCAGCCTGGCCTTCCAGTACCTAAAGGGTGCCTACAAGAAAGCTGGAGAGGGACTTTTTACAAGCATGTAGTGACAGGACAAAAGAGAATGGCTTCAAAAGTGAGAATAGATTTAGATTAGATGTTGGGAAGAATTTCTTTACGGTGAGGTTTGTGAAGCACTGGCACAGGTTGCCCAGAGAAGTTTGAGATGCCCCACCCCCCCGAGGGGTTCAAGGCCAGGTTGGGTGGGGCTTTGAGCAACCTGATCTAGTGGAAGGTGTCCCTGCCTATGGCAGGGGGTTTGGGACAAGGTGATCTTTAAGGTCCCTTCCAACCTAAACCATTTGATCATTCTATGGTTCAAACAAAACTGTTGCTCTGAATGACTGAGATGAGTTTATTAAAAGAATCTTTAACACACTCAAATGACAGACCTAAGTATAAAAGATATAACTGCGTGTGTTAACGCATGCATGTGGCAGAGTGGGAAGATGTGTAATTACATAGATATGTATGTTACTGGATAAAACAAGCTCATATTTGGGAAGAAAATAACAGATGAAACTCCTAAGTTCTTGAAATCTTCTCTTGGAAAGGTCAAATAATTCAACTTTTCTAGATCCTTCCCAAGTGTTGTAATTATTGGGTCAATGTCACTCAAGCCCTAGAACAATGAAAAACATTGAGTGCTTTTTTACTTCCTACTAAATGGTTAGAAACCCTCCTCTGATTTATTTTTTCCTGCATGACATTACAAATAAACCAAAACCAAACAACACAACACCTTTTCCTACTGCTATCTGGGTTGTGGCCCTCAGATGTGCAAACACAAGCCCTGTCATTATACTTTGAGGGTCCATATTCTCAGGGAGCTGTAGTGCAAGGAGGAATGGAGAGAAGGGTACCTACAGGCTCATCATTCTGAAGCTAGGTGATGAGAAGTGGTGGCTGGACTTTATTAGTTCTTCAGTCAGTCAAAATCATTACTTGACTTTTTTACTTACTTGCATTAAATTGAGATTGCTTGAAGGCACATGGAGCAATTTACCATACATGAAATAAAGGAATTAACAAAATTGAACATGAAGAAACCACTATCTGATCCCTGGCTGCAATATTTCACACTTCCTTAGCAACTCTCATCCAAGATCTCAAAAGCATTCAGAAGGCAAAATCTTCTAAAGATGAGTCCCTGCCTTGCTCAGAGGCTGCTGCTTGCACAGGTTTGTGTCTTCCTTTCACTGAAAGTGTCTGTGAGGCCTTTAGAGGTCCAAGGCCATATTCACAACAAAAGCCTGAAAGTCTGAAAAGAGCAAATCTGCAGGCACAGGTTCATGCAGGGCTGGAAGATGCACCAGGAAGCACATGGGGACCAAATGCACAAGCAGGGCACTCTCATTACCACATCTCCACAGCTCTGCTTGCGTAGTTCTCACGGCACTTGACAGGGAAAGCACTTGAGAGCACAGTCTCTGCAAATGGCCGTATTTGAGAAAACTATTTTGGAAAGGGCAGACACACCCACCCATTATGCTTCACTCATCCACAAACACACATCTTCGGATTACTGTATCCCTTCTCATTCCCTGCAAAGAAATTTGTCCTTTCACTGTCTCAATATACTGTAAGAAGATACAGTTGAAAATTAAGGAAATTAATTAATAAGAAAGACAAAGCACATTTTTTAGGATTGTTTGGCCACTAGGGAATCAAAATATCGGTCTTCACTACTGTGTGTCACACTATGGGGCTTCATGAATATAAAACCCATAGTGTCACAAAGAGAAGCATTCCTCCAAGGAGCGTAGACAGGGAACTGTGGGCAGAGGACAGAATTTTGCACACTTTTAACTACTGGTATTTCATTTCCAACACAGAGCTCCCTTGGTAAGAGATGAAATTCTCAAGGCGTGGCACTGAAGAAGACACAGGATGGTGACAGATGAGGACAAATCTCTGTATTTCTGACTGTCAGTGTCACACCTGTAGAGTTGATTGCAATGTCTGAAACAGTCCAGAACTGCACAGGTACAATGCTGATGTAAAGCTTTATTAATTCCCTTCTCTTTTATATGCAAATTCTTCTCTTCACATCACAGAATCTCATACAATGACCTAATTTCACACACTGAAATTTCTGAACTGATTTACAACAAATACACTGGTGGATGCACACACAGATAAATAAATATATACATATATATGTGTATGCATTATAGAAAATACATTTAAACCTACCACAGAAAGACTGCAGAAATTGCCAGTAAGGAGTGGTCGAAACCGTCACCTCACACTTTGCATCAAAACCAGGTTTTAGGATTCAAATTTACATTCTTCATGCAAGATCCTTAGCAATCAGGTTCCAGAGTATTTGGATATACTCTCTTCCACAGTTGATGCAGCTGATATAAAAAATACTGAACTTACTCAGTGTATTTGAAATTACCAAATTGACTTCACAGCTCACTAGTTAAGACATACACTTAGGAACCTGACTGGATATGATCCACTCTCTAATCAAATGAAAATTTTTAAATACACAGAATGATTTGGGGATTTTGTTCTTTGGCTTTGGTTGTGGGGTTTTTCTCAGAGCGCAAAATTTACTGATTAGGCACAGTTTAAGAATACACTATTTTTTGTCACTGTATATCCAAATTTTCTTCTTTTCCACTTTGGGGCTACATCCCAAAAAATAGTAATCAGCACACACACAGCAGTACTGACTAGAGGGTGTGTCTTACACTTTTTAGTCTACATGCACTATGTAACACGGTAGGGCAAACATTCAGAAGGGTTCAGTTTTCTTTCAGGCACCAACACAAATCTGATTTCACAACTATCTGGCCTGCTGAGTGAGCACTGGCACTGAGTTATTGAAAAAACGAAGGCAAGGAAAGAACAGACATCCCTGTATGTTTGCAAAGTGCAGCAGACTCCTGCAATCCAGCACACTGGTGGCTGCATCAAAGCTACAGCACAGGGGTAGATACCATATTACCAGCAGATACCATATTAGCACACCAGTATCAGCAGAGGCATTCAATACATTCAGCATTTCAGCTCTCTTTCAGAAACAGCACAACTGCACTGAAAGCAGTGAGGAGAATACCTACCGACTTCAGTGGGGAAAGGATATCACCATGAGTCTCTATAGAGAGTATCACGCTTAACACACAACACTTTTCATATTTGTCATGATATATTACAAGGTAAACTTCCACCGTTTATTCAGGATTAGATTTTTCAGAGACAGAAAATACAGTTAATAAATGAAATTCAACAGAATATCCTTTTAAAAAGCCTAAACAAATATCACCTCTTATTAATATACTGTCTTTCTTCCCTTCCACGACACCACATTCCAGGATGTTTTGAGTAATTCCAGTCTCCATCGATTTTCATTAAAGTGGAAGACTTGAGGGTCTCGATATAATGTAAGTTAATAAGTACATCTTAAGGAAAAGTATAATCCTTCCGCTCTGTCTGCAATCCATTCCTAAATCATAAAAAATTTACCTCTAGTACAGTGATAATATAATTTAAGATAAAACTCAGAAACATCTTAATTTGAAAATAACTGACATTTAATTTTATGTATTTTTAGCCATTTGTGAATTCCTGTAAGTTAAAGTAATACAACTGACCACTCACTATGTTTGAGTGGATTTCTTTGGAAAGTTTTAGTAAAAAGCTTTGAAACACTTCTCTTAGAATCATAGAACCATTGAATCATTTTAGATTGAAAAAGGCCTTTCAGATCCTCAAGGCCAACCATTAACCTGTGCCGGCCAAAAACAGCACACTCAGCACCTGCCAAGTCCACCACTAAACCATGTCCCTCAGTCCCACATCTATCACACATCTGTTCAATACCCCTACGGATGATGATTCCACCACTTCACCTCCCTGGGCAGCCTGTTCCAGTGTTTGAAAACCTTGTCTGTGAAGAAATTGTTTCTTATATCCAATCGAAACCTCTCCTGGCACATCTTGAGGCCAATTCCTCTTCTCCTATTGCTTGTTACCAAGAAGAAGAGGCCGACCTCCAGCTGGCTACATCCCCCTTTCAGGGAGTTATGCAGAGCAATAAGGTCTCCCCTGA